>JANRFK010001785.1:33334687-33364875 GCA_030068395.1 Apalone spinifera
GGCTAGATGGACCTTTGGTCTGACCCGGTACGGCCATTCTTATGTTCTTAACAACTCCTCCTGCTCTGTCATGAGTTCTTTTCCTACCTGCCTTGGTTCTATAAACTTTCCCAGCCCGTAAATCTTTCCCTTTGCTTTAATGTTGTCTCTGGCTGGCTTTTCGCCAACTTGCTGGCAGGACCTTTTTTTTTTTTTTTTTTTTTTACCAATTTGCTTGCTCCTGGGTATCTGCCCTCCCCTCTGCTTCTCAACTCTTCTGTTCTCCCAGCTGGCTGTGAAGCTACTAATCAGCACTGACAAGTGGTTGTTGTATTAACTCTTTTGTCACCAGACCAGCAAGGGTCTATACAGACCACATATACACATTTCTGTACATATTCCAAACAATTTGAATGTAACATAAAAATGGACTCCTCACACCAAACATTTAGAAGCTTGTTTGCTGCTGAAAAAAGCCATAATGAAAGAAAACCAAAACTCAACCCATACTTTGACCTAATGTGATAGATATTCTCTGTCAAATCATGCTCTAGCAACTGAAATAGTATATTTAGCAATCATCAGGAAAAATAAAGCAAGCCATTCATAACATTAGAATGTCCTGACCATGTTGCTATCTGTTAGATAATATCCTATTAGCAAGGAAAACAAATGTTTATTCTGCAGAAGTTTGAGAAAAATGCTAAATACTTGTTAGCCAAAGGAAGTATCTGCCTTCTATTTGTTTAATGGTATTGTAGTACTGCCATAAAATCCATGCCACAAAAATCAGAATAGTGGCAACTCTCCAAATTAAAAATAAATCAAATATATTAATACAATCCCTCTACTTCTAATTATTCTTTCCATTTAAAGCACTGCAGGACAACTTAATTCTGCAGATAAACATTTACTGTATTCTATATTGCTGTAATTTGGTTAAATTTCTAGAAAACAATAGAAAGCGTGTATATATCTGAAAATTCAACATTCTCTTCTTCCACGCATGACACCAAGTTTAAAAACCTTGGTTAAAATACAAGACTATCATACAATTTACTAAAATACATAACTTACATGGTTTGCTAATTGCTATAGTAAAGACTTATACTATACAACGATTTTCCATAACTTACAGTCCTAGAATGATCTCTCTCTTCGTACCAAATCTCAGCATGCAATTCAATTTAAAGTAAGAATGAGGTGGCCAAAGAACAATAAAGCATTGCTAGAATCAAAACCGTGGAACACTGAGCTGCACCACGCTATGTACACACAATTTTAATATCTATATATACTAGATATATTTATAGATAGATAGGTAGATAGATATCGCTTAGACTGTCAAAGAGACCCAAAAGGAATGGAAAAAAAAAAAAAAAAAATCAATGGACACTGGAAGACTAAATTCCTCTGAAAATCCTGAAAACATGAGGTCTCTGAAGAACAAACAAACAAATGGTCTGGTAGCACTTTATAGACTAACAAAACATGTAGATGGTATCATGAGCTTTCGTGGGCACTCCGATCATCTGAAGAAGTGGGCTGTGCCCATGAAAGCTCAGGATACCATCTACATGTTTTGTTAGTCTATAAAGTGCTACCAGACCATTTGTTGTTTTTTCCTGTACAGACTAACCCGGCTACCCCCTGAAGCTAACAAATAAATAAACCTCCACCCAGAATAGACAGTGAATTAGTGATCAAGTTACAGAAACCAGTGACCCTTCTGAGTAACATCTAGGGATGTATCTCTTGTTAAGGGTGCTCGAAACATCACACACAAAAAGATACAAATCAAAGACATTTGTAGGCAGTAAGCCTCAAGTCTATGCAAAAATAAAGTTATGTTAACATATTCTTAAATGTTAGGTTGTTACAAACTTGCCCACGTCTTTATTAAATTTGAAGAATTACTTATAAGTGCTTTGATACATACGGTGCTTGGAAAACAGCTTATGTATTTGGTTTTAGTGTCTTGATTTATTAAATTTCCTTAAATGCTTACAAATAGCATAAGACTCTGAAATGTTTATTTGCAAATGTTTTGGAATTAAATGCAAGACTCATAGCTGCTTAATATTACTACCATATATATATAGTAAGATGACTTATGCACAAATATAGCACCAAATAAGTTTGCTATTGCTATCATTATTTTCTGATACAGCCACTTGAATAAAAAAATATAGAAGCAATTCATTATCTGGCAATTTCCATAAAAACTCAGAAATAGAAGTCCCTTCTCCAAAGATTTGTAAGAAGAAGGAGCAATATCTTCTATGAAGACTATTTAAGCTAAAAAGACTCTTCAAAAATCCTAAGTTTAAAAAAGACGGACAATTGTGAGAACTGGGAAACTTTTTATATAGAATATTTGTACTTATTTGAACCAGAATTTCAAGTCCTATTAAACCTTAACAATACTGGGACTATCTCAAAAAATTGGACTCAAGAGTGTTAAAATGCTAACCTACAATGTTCTGACAGTTCCCTTCACAAGAATGAGACAGTTATTATAGATTGCATATTCATGTTCTAAAGGCTATCAGGACCACATCACAAATGTCTTCAGCCACTGACCAGTTGATAGCAGTGAATATTAAAATTCAAAGAAAGACCTAAAACAGGTGTGTCTTGAACCTCCACTCAGACAATGAAAGAATATTTTTTCTGAATTAAGCAAGAAACTTTGCTTCCATCTGTCAACTTCAATGGCAAACCTGTCACACTAATCTCTCATTCTGTTGATCTCATCTTTTTAGAGCAAGCAAAGAACAGCAAGAAGACAACAAACAAAGACAACCTTATAGAGCATCAGAAAGGAGCAACTTTCCAATACAGCACAGTTTCTGGAACATGAGATCACCAAGACTTCAAAATCAAGGGTGAAAGGCTGCCAATGAACTAGGGTTTTTTGTAATGATTTTAAATGGGATATTGAAATGCTATTTTACTTTATGATACTAATGGTTTCTCTTGCTAAGCAGCAAAATGGTTTAGACTATATATTTCCAGGCGTGAGGTGTGTGATAACCTGGATAAATGGAAAGAAACAGTAGATTTAATCTGAATACTAGAACTCTTAATATGCCAGTTTCAATAGAACTCTTTGACTTCTCAAGTACTTTAAAAACCTTCTTTCTTTTCATAAGAGACTTAGTTAAGATCAATCATTTTCATCCATCAATAAACTTTTTATGTTATCTTTAACAAACAAAAAAAAGCACTCACCTACCATTAAACAAAAAATAATTTGCCCATCTACAATGTAGAACTCACTATCACTGCTGAAAATATATTTTGATCTTAAATTATTTAGATAGTGTCCCACCAGAGGCAGGACTACTCTCAAAGGTTCAATCTCTGTTAGAAATTTGTCATGGAGAAATATATAAAAAAGATTGTAACTGCACTAATGGCTGCATATTATTTGCATTTTGTTCTGTTTTTAATGTTTTCTTTGTTAATAGTGATTTTTTATTTATTTTTAACAGTTGTGTTCCCTAAATCATGACAAATAACCCCAGCTGATTAAGATAATTGGAGTCACATCCCAGACTGGATATTATGAGAAGCAATTTTATTTGGCCTACCATTTTTTGTTTATTGAGACTCATTTGGGGGATAAAATTACTTGGTGCTCAATATCTTGCATCTACTTCTTCTCAACAAGTTCATAAGCATGAAAAATTCAATTGCAAGTTGGGGAAAGAAATTAAAAAGAAGCTACAGGTTGAACCTCCCAAATATGTGACTCTCTGGTCCAGCAACATCAGGCCACGGATGTTGTTGGACCAAAGATCTCTGGAGGTGGGAGCGGGAGCCAGCCAGAGAATGCAGGGCTGGGGAGCCCTGGCCAGTTTGGGAAGCCCGCAACATCAGAGGGACCAGGCAGAGGTGAGAAGCCCCTCCTCGGCTGACGAACCCCTGGCATCAGCAAGACAAGGCAGTGAAAGGGAAGCCCCAGCCCCAGGGGGTTCCCAGGCTGGCGTCAGCCAGGCCAGGCAGAGCCCTAGCCCTGGCTGGGGAACTCCCTGCAGCAGTGGGGTCAGGCAGCCCCAGGTTGAGGAACCCCGGGAAACCCCCAGTGGAAGCAGGACTGCCTCCGGCAGTGGCACTGGTGGTGGCTAGAAAGCCCCAGCGGGGAACCCCAGAAATTCCTAGAAGCAGCTGGCATAGTGGCCCTGGCCCTGGGACAGGCAGGGCCAGGGAGCCCCAGCTAGAGAACCCAGGAATTCCCCAGTGGTGGTGGGGTAGGGGTGGCCGGGCGGTCTTGGCCAGAGAACCCCTGGTAGCTTTAGAACCAGGCAGCATCAGGGGAGTCTTGGCTGGGGAACCCCGACAGCTTCTGAGCAGGGCTTGCAGTGGCTGGATGGCCCTGGAATAAACCCCGGCAACAGCAGGGCCAACAGCAGCCAGGCAGTCCTTTCAGGAACCCGGGGAACTCTAGCGGCAATGGAATAGGAGCCCTACCAGGGGAGCACTGACCTCCCCTGGTCTGGCAAACTCCCTGGCTCAGGACCACACAGATCCCAAGGGTGCCAAACCACGGAGGTCCAACTTGTATGCATATAGCCTACAGATAAGCATCTATCACACTAGAATTAATGAAAATTAGCATTAATGTTCAGATCAATTATTCAAAACCTTTACAGAAGTGGTATCCACTAAGAATAGCCAATTATTGATTTATAAAAAAAGATAACATTTTATAGAAAATTCTTCAGGTAATATTTACCTTTCAAATAAGCACTGAACTTAGAGAGCAATCACTCATGGAAGAATCCAGGTAGTCAAAATGTATAATATTTAGTTGCTGACTGATGCTGACAGAAGTTTACACAAGAGTTGCTGACATATGTATTTTAGGTATTGGGCATCTACATACATGTAAACAGATGCATTTCCCAGAAGGCCATTGAAAATGTTCATTCATAGCTGATCTGTGCTTGGCACAGGAGCTGAGAGAGTACCACTCCATGAATCCCTGATTCTAGGGCTGACTGGCCTACCTAATGTAAGATCACACCTGAGCCCAGCTGCAGAGGGCTAGAGCCCTGAACAGATACAAAATTTACATATGAAACTATAGTTAAGAACGGAGTTGTCAGACACATAGATGAACATAATTTTGTTAGGGAAAGTCAACATGGTTTCTGTAAAGCGAAATCATGCCTTACAAATCTACTAGGGTTCTCTGAAGGGGTCAACAAGCATGTGGACAAGTGGGAGTAAGTGGTTATAGTGTTAGATTTCCAGAAAGCCTTTGACAAGGTCCCTTACCAAAGGCTCTTAAGTTAGTCGTCATGGGATAAGAGGGAAGGTCCTCTCATGGATTGACAACTGGTTAAAAAATAGGAAACAAAAGGTTCATTGATGTTAGGTCAATCAATATTTATTAGCCAGAATGGGTAGGAATGCTGTCCCTAGCCTCTGTTTGTCAGGGGCTGCACATGCATGAAAGGAGAGGGATCACTTGATGATTACCTGTTCTGTTCATTCCCTCCTGGGCATCTGGTATTGGCCACTGTTGGCAGACAGGATACTAGGCAAGATGGACCTTTGGTCTGACCCAGTATGGCCTCTCTTATGTTCTTATAACTTTTAGAAGAAAAATCTGTTTATATATACTAACACCTGGGCGGGGGGGGGGGGGGGGGGGGGGGGGGGGGGGGGGGGGGGGGAGAGAGAGATACAAATTTTCTGCATTTATATGCCAACTAAACTGGTTGAAAATTACAATACAAGTTTCCATCCTCCCTGCAGTTCTGTGACAGAGATCTGCTTAATCTGATGATTAATGGGTAGGCACTTCAATTGTGCTGTGTAAACAGCAATGTCTCTACAAAAGTGATTTTACAAAAGTGGGTAGCACTAAATCCTTTATCAGCAAACGTGCACAGAAAGGGGCAAGGCATGTTTAGTGTGGAATTTTTAGATAAATCACAAACAGTTATTTCTAGGTGTTCAAATAAGACAACAATAAAGAAAAAATATCAGGGTGCCACGTATGTCATCACACAAAAGGAGCAAATTCTACAAATGCCACCCCTGAATTCCATGACATTGTCAATTTATTTTACTGTCATGAAATACCCTTCATTTTCCATCCTCATGTGCCTACGTCTCACAGCTGAAAATCACTTTTGTCAAATTAATTGATCATTTCCAGGGACTATTTATTTCACCATGCCCTCTGGACAGCCTACATTCACATTCTCCTGGCCTCTGCTCCCACAATATTCTCTAGGTACCCCAACTCAGCACCGTCTTCCCTCTTGAGTAGCAGGAAATAAAGAAACTTGTAACCAGTTTCTGTGGCTCATCTCACCAGCTCCCTCTGTTCTGCAGCTCCATTGACCAATGTAGGGAATATGTACTATAATTCAATTCACTTCTCATAGTGAGGGAAGCCTGGCCAGAGAATGGATGAAGGATGGGCTAGAACACTACTAACATGTGATCAGTGTTCTCTCTGTGAGGAATGATGGATGGATCAATCAAGATGACAAGGTGGTGAAGAAAACTTTAGAGCAAGAAGCAGCTACAAGCAAAGGGAAAAAAGAACAAAACACATAGGCACTTGCTTGATGCAAAATGGTAAAATCCATAGCAAGAATCTATTTTCCATTTATGTTTTCAGCTTTGATATAGCCACATTGGTACCAGGATATTAGAGAGACAAGAAGGGTGGGATAATACCTTTTATTGGACCAACTTCTGTTGGTGAAAGATTCTGGAGTTCTTTATGAAGCTTGAAAGTTTGTCTCTTTCACCATCAAAAGGTATTACCTCACCCACCTTGTATCTTTAATAGCAAAAATACTCAATTCCTTGGCATGGAAAAAATGCCAAATTCCAGCCACAGTATCAGAGATTGAGATGAAGAGAACAAATCATGTCTCTCAGAAGAACTCTTTCAGTTATCTCAAGACTCACAAAGACAACACTCTGTCAGAGAGTGGCCTGATGCCTGTAAATGAATCAAAGCTCGTGCCTCTATGACAGAACAAGGTATTCCCATTTGGCCAATTAAAAGTATGGGACAGCAGCTGGGGGTTATAAAGGACCAGGAGAGAGAGAGTCCCACTGGACTGATTCAGTGAGTCACACTGGACTGATTCAGTCAGCAATGGCAGGCAAGAGCTGGATATGTTAGAGAGAATTTCTAGATAGCAGAAAGCTCCACAGAGCATCCCTGGGAAGAGGGAGGAGTTGGCTAGTAAACAGTGTATGTTTGGGTCCAAGGAGAAAACTGTAGGCAGGAGATCAACAAGAGAGGCTTGCTGGCTGGTATCCCTAAGTCAGAGGACAGGAGAGGACTGAAGTGGGGAAGCTTTTAGACTAACTTTTAGAATTAGTTTGACAATTTACCCCCAAAGCAAAATATTCCGAAAAAAAGTTACTGGGTCTGAAATCCATTATGGGCAGGAAGAAAAAAACTGGGGAACTGATTCAGTCTTTGCAGCACTAGTAATAAAACACATCTGATGACTAAATTTAGGGGCTTATCTTAGGTGGTCACTTCTTGCAGAAAAAATAAATATATGCAGAAAAGCATATTCATTTATGCTGTTTCTAAACTGATTTGCTGGTTTCTAGGGCTACTGATGGATAGCCATTCATATTTATTTTCTTGAGAAGCTGGCGGTTTTATTTAATTTTTGCAGAGGGTTGCAGTTCCCATCCTCTTACTCCTCTGAAAATGCTGCACTCTTACACTAGGGATGTAAGCAACTAGTCAACTACCCAATAAGCCTAGGCTTATCGGGTATTCGAGTCACTTCTCAACTAGTCGCTTCTCCCACCCTACCCCTTGCTGCCTCTATATCAAAAGGCAGCAAGGGGGAGGGAGCAGGAGTCAGTACTGGGACCGTCACCCATTCCTAGCCTCTGACAGAGGCTAGGGACACCATTCCTAATCATCCTGGCTAACAGCCATTGATGGACCTAACCTCCATGAATTTAACAGGGTTCAAGAAAGAACTAGATAAAAGTCATGGTCTTCACAACCTCTTCTGGCAAGGAGTTTCACAGGCCAACCATGCACTGTGTGAAGAAAAACTTCCTTTTGTTTGTTTTAAATCTGCTACCTATTAATTTCATTTGGTGACCCCTAGTTCTTATGTTATAGGAACAAGTAAATAATTTTTCTTTATTCACTTTTCCACACCAGTCATGAATTTATAGATCTCTATCATATCCCCCCTTAGTCTTCTCTTTTCTAAGATGAAAAGTCCCAGTCTTTTTAATCTCTCTTCATATGGGACCTGTTCCAAAGACCTAATCATTTTTGTTGCCCTTTTCTGAACCTTTTCCAATGTCAATATATCTTTTTTGAGAAGAGGCAACCACATCTATAAGCAGTATTCAAGATATGGGTGTACCATGGTTTTATATAGAGGCAATAAAATAATCTCCGTCTTATTCTCAATCCCTTTTTTAAGGATTCCTAATGTTCTATTTGCTCTTTTGACTGTTGCTGCACATTTAGTGGATGTTTTCAGAGAACTAGCCACAATGACTCCAAGATCTCTCTCGAGTAGTTATAGCTAAATTAGTCCCCATCATATTATGTCACCTTGAATAAAATAAGGTTGTAATTATCAACAACCCAACCAAAAAGTCAAATTCTGCTCTTGATCCTAGAAACTGTTAAACTGAGCATTCTGTCTACTCTCAGTTTGCAGGTGTAATGTTACTGCCGATCAGCTTTTCACTAGAAATTATGGCAAGATCAGTCCCATTCCCAGGCCCCAAACCCCTGTTCAGTTCACAATATCTCAGATAGTTAAGGGCAAGCAGGGCCTGTGCCATAGTACCTTGCTGGGGTTTAGACTTCTGTCCCTCGGCTAGAAGGGCATTGGGGTAGGAGCCCCCTGGTCTGCGTGGGCTAGGTAAAGAATTCTCCCAAGCCACCCACTGAACTCCCAGGCTTCCTGGGGGGAAGGGAGCCCAAATACTCCTTGTCCAAGTGCCTCACTTCCCCCTGCTGCCTTTGGCAATGCTGACATTCTCCTTATCAGCTGGCCCTAATTGATTTATAGCAGTCACATCTCTTCTGCTCCCATTCCACTATAACTCCAGGTCAGCTGCTCCTTGCAGCCCTGAAGTAATGCTCTCCTAATTAGCCAGGGCCAGTTCTGCTTTTTAGAGCTGCCTCTCTCCCCTTCTAATCTAGCCCTCTGACCTGACCCTGTCACAGGATATTAGCATGCAGTCTTATCAGTTAATTTTAATGACTACATACACCTCCCCCTTACTGCCTCTGTATCACAGGAACGGGGGTCGGGGGAAAGAGGCAAGAGCCAGTGCCCGTGGGGAGCCGGCTCCCTGCATGTGCCAGCACCCACAGAGCTGCCAGGGATGGCAGGGATGGTGGGAACCAGTGCTTTGGGGGGCGGGGGAGAGATGCTGGCTTGTAACCGTGAAGGTTCACCAATGAGCCCAGGCTAATAGTTTAAACGTCTAAATATTTAACTGATCACATCCCTAGTGAGAAATCATTTGGCTATATGCTTTCCTATCTCCAGGCATTTTTTTACCACTGGTCTATAAATTACACAACTGTCGTGGGATTTTAATCCCTGCAGAGACATACTGCATCTCGAAAGCCCATTTGTCTAGTGAGTTTGACTGGGCAGGAAGTATTTTAGTGGGCACAGCCTTAATTTACATTATACAACTCTATTCCAATTTGCAGGTGCACCCGATACATTGAGTTAGGTTCATTCTATGAGAAATAAATATTAATGGAATGTTTAGTGCATTCTATTTTCTCCTGTGACTCTCTTTGTGCACAGAAGAAACCAATCTCTGAAGCCACTGCTCTGATCTCCTGTAAATACCTCCTCAAGAACCACTTCTATCTTGATACCTATAGTAAAATATCAACCAATAATGGCTAGTTAGGACAACTAATACTCAAAGATGGTTCAAGCTGTTAATTGCTCAGTTATGAACATGTGTTCCCACAGGCTGTTACCATTTTCATCAATGTTATAATCTCCATTTGTTTTAAAACAGACTAATTCTTTTGGGCAGGAGATATCTTCCTAGGTATTTACATAGTGCTTAGTGCAAGGAAGGGGGTGGGTGGGTGTGTGTGTGGGGGGGGAGGTGCGCGCGCGCGCCAGCCACAAGCATGACTACGGCCTCTAGAGCTGCAATAATACAAGCAATAGTAATAAAAATCTGTAATTAGAACAAGAAATCCTTACGCTGTAAAAAGAGAGAGTGTGTGTGAGTGTGCGCGCGCGCACACGCACGCGTGCGCCACTCACACCTGACAACTGGACAGAGACTTGGCCCTATATGTCCTCACACTGCAGTATATAAACCCAAGCCTATATTAGAAATGCTGTCAGTATAACTATATCAATATACTATACCAGCAAGGTGTTCCTATTGTGGAAACAACTTATACTAGCAAAACTGTGCTTTTGCTGATATAGTTTAATCCAGCCAGCTTCCATCCCTGAAGGAAATAACCCATATCAATAAAAGTGCAGTTTTGATTCTATAAATGTGTCTATACCAGGGGCTTTTGCTGACATGGCTGTTGGTCAGCTATCACACCTCTTCATACCCCTGTCTACTATAGCAACGACAACAGAAGTTTTAATAGACATGGTCTCGGTCAACCTTTGTCCAAAGATATTAGGAAGAATTTTCCCATATGGGAAGGTTATTTCCTAATTGCCCAATTTGAAGGTTACTTCACAACTTTCTCTAAAGCACTAACCATCAGTCACTGCTCAAGACAGGATACTGGACTACGCAGACAATTCCTATCTTCCTATAATGTTTCAAAAGTCCTTATAAATAAAGAACTAAATGCAAAGAGTGGTTTTAAACATATTCCTGACCCAGTGGCTATATCTTTTCTGATTTAATGATATAACTTCATGACAGAATGTTTTGCAGCTTCCTTTATGAAAAATGACAGCAGAGGTTCCATTTCTGAAGTCATACTGGCATTTACAAGTAGATGTGTCACAGTGGGTTAAGTTAAGGCAAAATCAGAAAAAAAATGAAGTGTTTCACTGGAAGATGAATTTTTTTTTTTAAATGTAATGACTTGGGAAATCATGAATTGAATAACCTTCTGTTGTTCAAGCAGATGTCCACAAAGGTTAACTCAAAACATGGGAAGGGTTACAGAAATGCATTAAACATTAAATGTTTTTAAACTGTAAGTGGAAAATAGATAGCATACTGTTAAGAGCTTTACTTGGCTCTTTCCTAATATTTCCTCTTCCCCCAAATATTTTACTAGCAGCAAAATTAAGATTTTCACCATTCCTAAATTGCATCTTTTAGCACATGGTGATTGAAAAGATCTTGTGTTTAATATTTAAATTTTGTCTCCGGTTTTCCTTCTCTACACATTGCTCCCAAATCTACCTTTTTTCACATACAAGTTTACACTTATGGCATGCAGTATCTTACACCAACAAAATTCTTGTTGTGCCACATCTCTCAAGATTCTCCCACCAATTCACAGCTGACTTAGCATTGTAATTATGTTGCTGGCCCTTTCAAAGTCACTGTGGATAGAACTATGCTCCAAACAAATGTTTGCAGTGGACTCAGGCAGCCTTGGAAAGTCCTTCACTTTTAGCTGACCCAAAACACAGAACAAACAAAGGCACTGATGGAGTATTATCAAAATGCTGAGCCTTTCAGCCAAAATAAGGTTGCCAATAGTATTGATGATCAGATGTTCCTCTTTGCCCTGGCTGCCACAGCTCTGCAGAAGAAATTCTTTAAAACAAGTGTTTGAGACTGTAATGCACTATGTTCCTTTCAACTGGCACATGCAGCTCATCTTGTGAGGGGAAATAAAACCTATTGTTATGGGAGTCATGATGAGGTTGTGAGCAAAGTAAACCCTTAAACGTGCACATCCAAACTCACCAAAGACTCATTGGGTGATATTACTTAGACAACATGATGAACATAGTATAAGAACTTGAAAGAGGAAGAGGAAAAAAGGGTTATTCCCCCTCAGATTGTCAGTCAATAAGCTGAGGTCACCTGATCCTGGTTCAGTCAGACTGAAATTAGTCAGAGGGTAATCATGTAATGTAAAAATAAGTTTGCTTTGCAGGATTGTGAATAGCTTTTAAAAGACATAAAATATGTAACAAGTGGTAGAGTACAGAGGTTTTTTTCTCCACATGAAAAAAAAAAAATCAGTTCTCCTCAAAGAAAATAAATAATCCCATTTAACAATCTAAGAATCCTTGTCCAAAGTCTAACCTATTTCCAGGTAGCTGCACAGAGATTGTAAACAATGCTATATGTGGTATTTCAGAATTCCAAGAAATAACACTCTTTCATTTAAAAAAAAAAATCATGTTAAACTATGTAGACTTTGCTATTTATTTTGTGTCAGCACAACTGCCTGTAATCAGTACTGAAAAGAGAAATTTCCAAATGTGCTTTAACTATGTACGAAGCTGTGAATTATTACATTTTAAACATACATTGCTTCCTTAGATATAACATACGACTTATTCTGACATTAAGTTATGCTAGCATCAAGCCAGCATTTCAAAACCTTCCAGGCAAGCCATCAATTTTCCAGACCTACAGGCAAAGTCTGTTTCCCCATTTTTTAAACCTCAACCATTTTCCAACAAAACTACAGGTTCATAAAAGTTAGATATGACTCCAGAGTATCTGAAACAAATAATAAATACTTAAACATGTCAATTTATCTCCTTAAAATATAGGAGCATATTAATGTTTGGTTAAATGATCACATAAATTAGAGTGTCACACAGTCTCAAAATATTGCATTTTGACAACTCTCCCACATACCTTTCATTAGGCAGGATTGTGCCCTGGTCATATAATCCCAATCCAATTTCACACACATTTTATCCTCCCAGGCAGCACAAGGCCACAAATACCTGTAGTTTATAGGTACCATAATCACTGCTAATAGAGAGGAGTACTGATGGGGAACATGTGTGAGAAGAATGGCAAGGTGGAATTTAACAAGGACAACGGGTAGAAAGATATGAGAAAAAACCTATGAGCAATGGGAAGTAGTAACACACAACGAGAGGAAGAAGGAAGAGGGATCAGCAAGAAAGAGAGGGAAGGAAAAGAGGAGAGAAAGAGGGTAGAAGGCATTAGGGGACAAAGAAAAAACAGACAAACAAACAGATACCTCATCTTAAAGATTAGCAGTCTCTAACCATCTATCCCATCTCCTTCCCACCAACCGACCCAAATCACATATGCGAAAGGGGAGGAATGATGGTGATGTGAAAAAGAATTACAAAAGTGAAAAAAAAAAAAAGAGAGCGCAGCCCTTCATTTTAAAATGCTTTCAAGTTCCACAAATTCCAGCACTGAGCCCTTCTCTACCTATTTATGCAGACATATTAATAACATTTTGCCTCAGTTTATTAATGCTACTTAAATGACCTTTGATTAAACATCATCCTTCCCCTCAATATTTTGTAGAGTTAAATTGGGGAGATCAGGGTCTTTGTCCAGGTATCTACATGCAAGGGGCCTTCAGCAGTCCTAGTTGATATGAGGTTGACATAAAACAATCCTAGTGCATACAGAGTTGTTCTTACCAAAAAATGTTCTGAAGCTGAAAAACAACAATGTTCAATTAAGTAACGTCTGTACGCTTTCAAAAAGATTTTCTGAAATGTTATATTTTTTTCTTATCCTTTCAATAGACATACCAATTCTTTGTGCACCTGGGTGTTTATATTGTCAGCATACCTTTCCTCACTGAAGTCAACGAAGCTATGTTTTGATCTTAAACAAGAAATGTTGCTGAAAATCCAGTAATCAAAAGCTTTTTCTTGTCCTGTGTCCCCTCCATTATTTTCATTGAATGTAACCAATGTAACTGGCTGAGCTTTTGATTTTGTAAGACTGAAGACACAATGCATCTGTTTAAAAACAAGTGATCCTAGTCTACAAGAACTATTTGGAATTAGCCTGTTTGAAGTTGGTTAGAAATCATAGATTGATTGGTTGGGTGCCATTTGTTCAGACTGCCAGAACAAAAACTGGATTTAAGATTATTTATTAATCATCGCAATCAAAATAATATCTTATTTAATATAAATGCTACTGGTATTCTGCCGAGTAAGCACTTTCTCCCATCCCATCCCAAAATTACCATATTTCAATTAAATCAGAGTATTGGGTGCTATAAAGTCATAAAATAAAATAACTATTAAAGTACAATCATTAAGGTGCTAGTTTGTTGATTTAAAACATGTATTCCTCCCAGGAAAAACAATATGCACCAAGAAATGTCATTATTGTGATAGTTTAAATATTTATTATTCCTTTACCTGCATGTTTAATTTTCTTTTAGGAATATATTTTGTTTCTGCAGCTAACAGAAAAAGGAAACTAACTGGTATGGATGCACTTTTGGCACCGTTGACAAGATGATAACGATTGATAATTTTTGTTTTTCTAATGTTTTTTGGTCAACGCCTACATTTTCTTGACTGCAATAAGTCATTTATAAGACTCTGGCCTAACAGTAGTTCAGTAATACCTATGTCTCTAATCAAGACAGAGGAGCCAGTGATACAGGTTGGACCTCCCTGGTCTGGCACCTTTGGGGCCTGATGAGACCTGGGCAAGGGAGTTTGCTGGTCTACAGGTGAGGACACTCTCAAGAGTACTGCCCTCCCATAAGATTCCCCTCCTCACTGTTGTCCTGCTCCCGGCCCCCCACTCCCTGGCAGCTTCCCGAGCTGCGTTCCCACTGTCACCGGCAGCTGCCCGGGCTGCACGCTTGTCCTCCTCAGCAGATGCCCAGGCTGCACTCCCAGAGGCTGCCAGGTTGGCTTCGCTGCTAGCCACTTGCTGGACTCTCAGCCGACAGCTGCTGGGGCTCTCTGGTCAAGAGCTCTCTGGCCCAGCAACATCCATGGAGTTGCACCTTGTCTTTGTAAAAGACCATGTACAGAGGTTCAGAGGTGATGGCTCCGACCTCTAAAGCCTGTATAGCTGAGATTATGGCCACTAGAAAGGCTGCCTTCCCAGAGAAGTAGGACAAAGGACAGGGGGCTTGGGGCTCAAAAGGGGAAACCCGTAAGATGAGACAGGACCAAATTAAGATCTCACTGAAGGACCAGGTGTTTAACCTGGGGGTATAACCTTTCCAGCCCTTTGAAGAAGCCCCTACAGTGGGGTTGGCAAAGAGGAATCTATTTCCCACCCCTAGTTGGTATGCCGAAATGGCAGCCAAGTGGACCCTGATGGACAAAAGAGCCAGTCCCAGTGCTCTAGGTACACAAAATAATCTAGCACAACAAGCCTGGCTTCCTCCTGAGGTCAAGCGCTCTTCTGGAGAGACCAGAGTTAAAAGCACTTCCACTTGGCTAAGTACATTACCCTAGTAGAGGGTTTTCTATTGCCCAACAGGATCTCCCTAACTAAGTCAGAGCTCGGAAGCTCCAGAGGGTACAGCCATGGAGTCTCCATGCCATGAGGTGGAAGGACTAGAGGCTGAGGTTTTGCAGCCAGCCATGGTACTTAGTGAGAAGGGACAGAGTGGGAGGGCTATCGACACGTCCACTGAGAAGCTGACAAGCGTTGTGAACCAACGCTGGAATGATGATAGTGGTATCCACCTTGTCCTGACGAATTTTGAGGAGGTCCCTGTGTATCAGCGGGAAGAGAGTGAATACATACTGCATGCGGTCTGTCCACGGAATGTGAAATGTGTCACTATGGAACTATGGCTATGGTTTCAGAATGAGCAGAACTTGTGGCACTTCCTTTTGCTCCTTATGGCAAACAAGTCCATGTGGGGATGACCCTACTCTGGAAGATGGAGAGGGTAGTATTTGTCCTGAGGGACCACTTGTGGATGTTAAAATCTATGGAGCAGAGAACTGACATTGGGAGAGTGACCAGACTGTCCAGAGGCGGCTCTGCGAGAGCTGGTGTTCATGGAGAGCTAGCTTAAAAACTGGTTCCCCACAAGCACCAGCTCCCGTGTGCCCACCTCTGTGCTGCTGCCTCTGTATCAGTTGCCTTCCTGTCATGTGTAAATGTTTAATGGATGAAAAATTCCACCATTAAATGTTTACAAAAAATATCTAAATGTTAACATCCCTAGTAGAAGTGTTAGGTGAGGAAATAGAAAAGTGTGAAGGGAGGTTTCATGATCCAATCAATACCAGTAAAGTCTGCAAGTCAACTAGCATCTCAGCACTGCAGAAAAATAAAATAGCAAAAGCCAAATAAGGAAGAGATTTTCTTACATACCTACATAGTCAGACATGGGATAAAAATTGTTTTTTCAAACAAGTTTGAAAGGCCAGAGTTTAAGGCCAGAAGGGACTATTAGATCACTCTGTATATCACAGCCTATCACGATTCACCCAGTTACCTCTGTATTAAGTCCAATAAGTAACGTTTGAAGAAAACATACTTTCCAGAAAGGCATTCGGTCTCGAAAGACTTCAAGAAATGAAGAATCCAATACATTCCTTAGTAGTTTCTTCCAATGGCTGCTTCCACTGTTAAGAGTGGATGCCTAATTTCTCATTTTAATTTGACTGGCTTCAGCTTTAAGACACTGTTTCTCTTTGCTACCAGTTATTTTTTAAATTGCTTTCATTCAAAACCATGGAGACAAGTCAAAATATTGTTCTTCACGAAGAGTGAGAATATCCCTATGATGTTGGGAAAGAGGCAAACTGAACACATCAGACATTGTCATTGCTCGCCAACCATGTGGCTAGAATAAGGTGCAATTAAGGTGTATGATTGTGAATTCGATATTACAAGAAATTAATGAAGCTGTTGTATCATTCTTTTAATACCTTAAAAGTTTGTACTTTGTTTAATGTGAAAAAGCTGAAAGATAACATATAAATTATAACAGCATATAATCTCTTTGCAGCTACACACTATTCTATTACATGGCAACTCTGCCAAAATTAGGTAATCTTTCTTACAAAAAATATTATGTACTGTGCATCACATTTATGTAATTTAATACTCTTTTTGGTAAAGTATGTTGAAAGGCAAACAGTAAATACATTCCTAAGTTTGTCAGTACATTAATTCCAAACTTCTTAGATAAATCTCCAACAAAATCATTTTTTCCCCCAATAATGCTGCACAGCAGCATGTGGCATTTTAATGATGGACAGAGAAGATAATACTGCCAAAGAACTCAAAATCAACTACCATTAATCATGTCATATGGAAGAATCTGTTATGATATAGTAAGAATATCTGGGATAGTAAATTTTCTGCATGCTGACCTCTGGTAGTCTGGATTGCAAGGTACTGTTTTAGCACCTACATTATTCCACCTCTGCACAAATGACCAGCTAAACTATTCTGTCACAAGATGCGTTCACAGATTATCGCTGCATTACCTCAAAGCCCAAAGTGTTTAACGTAGGGATGTAAGGCAGTAGCCAACTACTCGCTTTCCCCCTCTTGATGCCTTTGTGTCAGAGGCAGTGGGGCGGGGGAGAAGCAGGAGCCGGTGCTGGGGGGAGTCGGGAAGGGGCAGAGCCGCTATGTCCCACAGTTGGCATCAGCCAGGACTGTTTAGTCCAGGCTTGTGCCACCCCTGGGAACTAAACTCGCTGTGGCTCTGCGTTTTAAATGTAGCCAGCTGTACTGTAGGAGCTCTTACAACATTTAAAATGCAGAACTGCAGCAGGGTTAGCTCCTGGGGCTGGCACGAGCCAGGACAGCTTATTCCCAGTTCACACTGCCTCCGGGAGCTGCGTGCTGGGCTCCCACTACATTTAAACTGCAGTTGCAGCAGGGGTAGTGAGCGGCCCTCCCTCCCCCCACTGACTAATCGAGCAGTCGATGGAAATTACCTCAACTACTCAATTAGCTGATTAACAGCAATTTAACATTGTTAGTTTGGCATATTAGACAGTACTCTGATGAATATACTTAACATCCTAGATAAGCGCGATGCAGCAACCAAATGTATGTAAACCCAGCAAAGACGCAAGAAAGTGCATTCCATCTCAAAAAACAAGTAGCTAAAGGATAACTCAAAGGCAGCTGACATGGGACGCTGAGAAAACCAAAGTCAAAGTCAGTATTTTAAACATCATCCTCAGTAAACTGGCTCCCAATAGTCAAGCACCTACCACTCTGCACAGATTAGCCCTGGACAATGGCCTTCCCTTAAATGACTCTGCACTGGAGCTAGCTGGTCTTGACAGATGCAGATATCAAGCAGGGCCTCAATACATGTAACTGTGGCAGGAAGACTCAAAATATGAAGCATCTCTTGCAATACTAGCTCTCGAGCACACATGCTCTTCCAGTGACCTGACAGACTGCAATGAGCAGGCAATCACCTGTGCACAGAAGTGATTAGAAGCAGTAAGAAGACACAATAAAAAATCTGAATTACTTAAATAAATCTAGCAAATTCTCAATGGGTTTTTCCTAGAACACTTTTATTTATTTAAATAATTTAGTTTCCAGCATGACCAAAAATTTTATGGAACGGATTTGACCAGATTTTTAAGAGAATGCACATTCTAAAGTAAGTGAAATAATTCCACATTAAACAGTATTTGCAGAGGGGAGAATATTTTTGTTTAAACATCTGTTCTATAGGAATGACACAGCCCTGCAACAATGACAAGTTAGATATACTGAGTAATCATTAAATATATATTCATGCTTCTATTTTTAATACATTCTAATAAATGTATCTTTCATTAATTTCTTCCACAGAAGGGTAGTTTACCAGTTTTGTAAATGTTAACTGAAAGATCTATGGGTCTCTTTGCAACTTAACTAGGTACAGATTGGCTCTAATGTAAGTGAACTGTACAATTCCAGAAAATTTTAATCTATCCCTTTTGGAATATCCATAATTAAGATATTTGTTTCATTTGAATGAATAGTGCTTGCTACCTCTTCCTTCCTAATTATTAGGTAAGGTGGCACCTTGGCTGAGTCATAAATTTTTCTTTTCAAGCAAATCAGCATCATTTTGGCACTTCTGTTATTCATTACTTTAATTCTGAGATGTGTAGTATTCAGTGGAGCTTCAACAAATGGAGATGTTTTACATTCAGTACAGTGCTGCTGTACCTATATTATTTTTTTCCTGAAGAAACCACAATAATTTTCTTCTTGATTCTATTAAAGTCTGTGATTATCCAACCCATATAGAACTTGTCTGAATAATACAGCATAAAACAGGTTGTCGGGAAACTAAGTGCTCTACTGAAATACTTAGCCTTTCACATTTTACTAATAAAAAAAAAAACTTACTGGAAAACATAAGCTGAAATAAAACCTACGTTTTTCCAGTCTGAGGTGATTAGGAAATTAGAATTTCACAAAAATTTCCCCAGACAAAGAACAAATGTTTCATAAATCATTCAGTTCTAAACAACGTTCTGAACAAGTTTTCACCTCAGTTTGTAGTCTACTGAAAGGTTACTCTTATGACATTAGAGCAGACAGAAACATGGTAAATTGATGGTGACCCCCATGTGCCATTTAATTCTAAAAATGCTGAATAAGCAAATAATCTCATTCACACATGCTTTTTCATCAGTAGATTGCAAAGCACTTTAAAAAGAAAATAAACTGACAAATATTTATTTATTCATAAACTTTCGACAAATATTTATATAAACATCCTTAATCACATATGAATAAAAAGCATAATTATAGATGTGTGCTGAGATGTCTAAAATTAATGTCAAACATTTTCCATTCTAATGATTTTCAGTTTCTCACAATTTTTTTAACTCATTCTTTTCACTTTTGGGCCACTTCTCACATCTGCTCTCAGTCTGAGTGTCTGTTTCACTATTTGGGTTTTTATTCTGTCATTTTTAAAGATGAAGTAAAAACGTTTCAATAGTCTGAAAATGAAGAAGATGAAAAAGAAACATACAATTCATACGAACCCCTGACATTATAAAAAATATTAGTGACCTTTTTCAGACAGCATTAGTATTTCTACAGTGGGGAATATGAGAATCTATAAAGTACTTGCTTCAAGAAATCTCTTATACCTATTCCATAATGCGTATCTATCAAAAGCATTTCTATTTCCAAATGCTTTGCCAAGAATTTACTTGAAATAATTCTCTTGCAACCTTCAAAAATGAAAGGTATTTTTAGAACAATTCTCCCTTTGCTCACTTATTTAGTTTTCCATCAAATATTTTCTCTATTACATTTGATCTAAAAAGTGGTCACGGAACACAGCAAGGTAACTGAAAATAGCTCATACTCATCCAACAAAAGGGCTTTTAACAAATTATGACTGCACAATCAAAATCTTCAGTATACTGATATATCAAAGCACAGTGATTGTATCCCAAATAAACACATTGTTTGGAAGCCCTATCTATAGATGAGCTATTTGTTCCTAAAATTTGCCAAATTCCAAATACACAGTTCAAATAGAGTTCCAGTACTTTACCAAATGCTCAGAGAACAGGTTCCTCACTAATTTTTACATTATTTAGATATTTTGAAGATGGCAACATCCAGAACATGGTTATTTCCTTAGGAAATTAAAAGTTACAGAAGCTTGAAATTAAGTGATTTGGAATTAATCAAATATAGTGGAGTGTAAACAAACAAACAAAAACAAAGGTGCATATTTTCCCCCATTGTCATTACACTCTTTGTTTATTCTCCCCAAGGATATTTTTAAATCAAGGCATGAGAATAATATTACAGCCTACCAATTTTAATATCTATAGGAATGATACCCAGCAAAACTCAGTACTTTAGTTTAGCATGTAAAATGAGCTAGCTAAACTTTTAATAAGACAACTTTCTAAGTACCTGTCTAAAGCCAAAATTAAAATGTTAATGCCCAGAGTGCTTGGATTCTAAATTTCTCTACGTAACACCACTATGAATCCTAAATCATGACACTAAAGGATTTCTAACTCTGTAGGGTCTAATTCTCAAGGTTGCTAAGAATCTTCAGCTACATTTAAAGTTAAGGGTGAACACCACTTTGAATGACTGAGTAATAATAATGTGTATAAACTTCACTTATCTTTTCCAGGTAATTCTGTAATTAAGCTCTTTAGTTTCTATACCTCAGAGGAAATAGTGACAACGAAAGAAAGGCCTATTTGCCTCTTTCAATTTAATTCTGCTTCCAATGAGAGTAAGACTGGGCCCTAAATTTAAATTGGTGCATTTGCCCTGAGATTTTTCCACCATCATTTTGGAAAAAGCAAACAGGGCAGCATTTTAATATTTCAATTTTGTTGTACAAAACATTAATTTTAAGAAGTTTACAACTTTAGGTCTGACCTAACCCCAAGTTCATACAGTAATCAACCTGTAACAAAAAGGCAACAGTTTCTAAAACTCACAACAAATAGACAGCATGCCAAGCTTGCTTAAATATTAACCTAATAAAATGAGAAGTCAAGATTTGCTAATGCCTCTCAGTAAGGATGTGTCTAGACTACAGGGTTTTTTGGGGAGTGGTGGGGAGGGGAGAGACCTTTTTTCAAAAAAACTTCATCTGTGTCTAGACTGCTGCCGCGTTCTTTTGAAATTAAATCTAAAGAACGCGACAGGTTTTTCAACTGTTGGAAACCTCATTTTATGAGGAATAATGCCTTTTTTCAAAAGTGCTCTTTCGAAAAAAGCCGTTATTGAACGCAAACAGTGTTTTTTGAAAGAGAGCATCCAGACTGCCTGGGTGCTCTTTTTCAAAAAAGTGACTCTCTTTCGAAAATAGTGGCTGCTGTCTAAACAATCTCTTTTGAAAGAAGCTTTAAAAACACACACACACCACACACACCTTTCAAAAGAGCCTTGTAGTCTAGACGTAGCCTAAGAATAGTGTTTAATAGTAAACTTTTCTTATACTTTAATGCTTTTACAACATTTAAACAAATATATAGTGTGTTGATTTAATTAAGAACACAAGAACAGCCATACTGGGTCAGACCAAAGGTCCATCTAGCCCAGCATCCTGTCTGCCGACAGTGGCCAATGCCAGGTGTCCCAAAGGGAATGAACAGAACAGGTAATAAGTGATTACCTGTCTCCTAATCGAAGTTAGAGGCTAGGGAGACCATCCCTACCATCCTGGCTAATAAGCACTGATGGACCTATATTCCATGAATTATTCTAGTTAAGTGGTTCCCAACCTGTGGTCCGCAAACCCACAAGGCACTCACAAGGGAGCCAGATATGGCTCTTTTGGAACTCCAGCTCAGCCTCCCTCCCCCCCCGTTCCTCCTGAAGGAGTGTGCCAGTGCTGGGTCCACAGCCTTATGGCTCCCTGCAAATCTGGGGCACCAGCACCAGCTTCCTGTGGAGGACAGCCAGGGGAGAAAGCCCCGAGGCGCCCTCCCCCCCGGATTTAGCATGTGTAGAACAAGTGGAGCCAAAAATGGCTTCCTTCCCCAACTGGGGGACCAGACTCGCAGGGACGCACTTCCGGAGACTTCCCCTTTGTTCCTAGTGGCCAGAATCCAGCAAATGGAAACAGCGGGAAGCCATGGTATATGGTGCCTGTGACAGCAGCACAAAAGCAAGTGGTCCCCAACCCTCAAATGCCCAGACCCCGCATCTCCACCACTTTCCCCTCCACCAAGACCATGCACCCCCAGGCTCTTCACTTACTCACACATACACACACCCCGGCCAAACACCCTGTCCCCAGCCCGCTCCTGCCCCTGCTCCCTCTCCCCCACGGTGGAACATCCTGCCCCCAGACTGCTTCTGCAACCTATGTCCCACCTAAACGCAGACCTCGCACCCTAACCCCCTCCTTCACCCCACCTTCCAGCCAGATCCTGCACCCCCATCCCTATCCCACTCACTGGCATCCCTGTTCCACACACTTAACCCCTCATTTTTGGCCCCAGCCCAGAACCTAGGAGGACCCTCAAAATCCAATATCTTGGAACCCCATACCTGCCATAAATGAAGACAATATTAAAACCTTTTGTGTTGGACATCATGTTTTACTTTATTTAAAAATGAAGCCCGGCCAAGAAGCCCCTCATTGGGACCCAGCCCCCATCTGGCCACAGCATCATAACATTCCTGCACCCCCTCACACCCTAACCCTGAGCCCATCATACACCTGAACTCCTTGCCAAGCCCCTCATATCCCCAACATCCCCAAACTCCTGCAACCTCACATCCCCAGACTTCTGCATCCCCAAATCACCAGACCCCTGCCGTAATTCTGCCCCACACATCCCAGCCTTGTGCCAAGTCCATCATAAACCCAACCCCCCGGCCTGATCCCCCCTCATACCCCAACCAAGACTCCTGCAGCTCCACATCCCCAGCCCCCTGCCACAAAATTGACAGAAAACAGCTTGAATGCATGCATGAAGCTGGATTTGAACAGTTTTGATATAAACTTAGAAGACACGTGCAAAAACATACAGCTGCAGAAGTCCCGTTAAATAAAGTCTGAGTACAAGGTTTCATTTATGATATTATTAATATTATTGATAATTGGCATAATGATTAAGTTGTATATTTTCAGTCATGCAAATGGGCATTTTTATATGGCTCTTTGTTGACCATTTGTTCTGAATTTTAATGTAGTTATGCTCTTTGGTATGAAAAGGTTGCTGACCCCTAAACTAACTAGTAGCAAGACATTCCCAATGATAAATAAATAGCTACAATTACTTTTATATTAATCTAGACTTATCTGCAATATTTCATTCCACAATTCTTGTACTATAGCAAAACCTTAAACTCTATACCAGTGTAGAAATTAAGTCACCTATAGAAAGAGTTCAACTTTGTTTAAAACATAATCAGTTAAATAGAAAACATTTAGAAAAATAAAAATTGTATCATAGACTTGGGTCACAAGATGTTTTATACAGCTTCAAAGTCCTTCTAAGCCCATTATAAATTGTCTAATTAAAATTTGAACCCCCAACATTCAACTTGTTGTCAAAAAGGAAGAGGTAAATATCTAGATCAGTAATAACACAAACTCTAATAAACTGAAAAAAAAAAATCTGCATTCAGTCATAAGAAATCCCTTGTAATTAGGTCAGCTAAGAGGCATTTAGCCAAGGAAGGCTACTAAAAGAGTTGGAGACACACAGATTTCTTAAAAAACAGATAATCAAGGAGCCAATATTAAATTCAATGCCGATTTACTAAGTACAGATGAAGAAAAAAGCTTTTTTAGCCCTAAAAAGATCTTCAAAGACAAATGGGTATCCATGTCAGCACTACATCTTGGGCAATGAGCCAGTAACTATTGAAAAACAATATAAAAAAAGGACTTTGGCAGGAAAACAACCTGAAGTTTAAGTTACCTACCTGCAGTTCTTTAACAACTCGTTTGATGAGGTAAGTCCCCAGTTCTACACCTCGAAGTCCCTGATGAGTCAAACTGATTGAATAAAAAACTGCTGTTGTAATTTTGCTCATATCTTCTGTTTCTAGAGGGGGAACTTCTTTCACTATGGCCTGTGAAAATAAGGACTAAAAAATTAGTAAAACATACTAACGTCACCACCAGACTTCTGCAGTGTATGTTATTTTAGTGCTTTGCTTTATTACTATCAAGTAAGGCTGCAAGTTTGTCACAGAGGTCATGGATTCTGTGACCTTCCAAGACTTCTGCAGGAGACTGTGCAGGATCATTAAACCAGCTTGAGAGGCTCCCTGCCCCCAACCAGTCATACTGCCCACTATTTGAGTACGTTTTGGGCCACTGCCCCAGCATACCAGTCTCAGGCTATTACCCCCTGCCCCCGGAGAATACATTGTGCCCCTGGCCATTACCAGAGCACCCAAGATTTAGTCAGGGGTATATAGTACAAGTCATGGACACACCACAGACTGTGAATTTTTGTTTACGACCTGTGACATATCCATGACTTTCACTAAAAATACTCCTGATTAAATCTTAGCTTTAATAATGAAGACAGTTTTTCTATTCTCTTCCTGTATTCAATTTGAGACAAAGTTGAACTCGAGCATAGTAAAAAAAGGCTACTCTAATCACTACATAGGGTTGCCAGGTGTCCGGTACTGGCCTGGACAGTCCGGTATTTGCGGCTTCTGTCCAGTAAAAAACCCAGAAAATACTGGACATGTAAAATGTCCGGTATTTTCTGTTTTTCTCGAAACATACGGCCTCGAGACATTCTTCCCCTGCCGCGTCTGTTGGGGTGAGGGGGGGAGCGTGGGGATTTAAAGGCACAGTGACTCTCTTTTTTTCTGTGGTTGGGGGGGGGGGGGAAGGTTTTGCTCAACCAATTTTTTCCTGCCACGCTCAGTATTTTTTGTCAAACTATCACTACATCCAATTAAAAAGAATAATAAAATCATAAACAAAGGGAATATTTGAAGTTTTTAGGCAAGACAAAAAACTGCTTTCTAATTAGTAACCATCAGGAATCAGAAAGTTTCAAAATATGTGCAAGAGATAGATGAGGAGTACATTTTTTCAAAAGCATTCAAATAACTTAAGAATCCATTTACTGTCACTTTAAAAAATGGTTCCTAAGTCATTTTGATATTTCTGAACAACAACAAAATCACCAGATATTTTCAAGAGCTCAAACATTCTGAATCCCAATTGCTTTGAAAGCTAGCTTTCTCAACTGTACTAAGGCGGCTTGAGAGGAGAGACTGACCACTGATACTAGCAGGTATCATTAACACAACCAAAACAGACTTTTTTTCAATGAGCAAAGATATCTGCCACTTATGAAGTATAATACAGGGTTTAAAATAGCAAATCACCCAAATCATTAATTAACCTACATGAATTATTCTTTAAAAAGTACCACCATTAATAGCACCAAGAATTTAACTTGGATTTTCAAAATTGAGAGTTTAACACAGAATTCTAATCCATTCTGAATCAACATTTTTAAACAAGCCTAATTAGCAATTTGAACATTGAAGTAGGTGCTGAATATGTTGTTGACTATACCTGGACGCTGCTGGAGATTTCATTGGTTAGTGCTACATGCAAGACTATCAATGGTTCCCTGGGGATTGCACAGTGGGCAAAAAAGTAGCACCTTCTATATGACCCAACGCGATGTTTCATATCAAGCCAATTTCTGACAGGATGCACTGCTTCAAAGCTGAATAGAAGGTTAAAATTTTTAAGATTTACATCTGGAAAAAAAAAAAAAAAAGAATCACCCAACCCACTGTATCAACCAGTGCTGCTCCTATTGATGTCAATGGTTCTTTTATTGACATCAATGGGGAAGGATCAGGTTTTAAGGAGATGATGAAATTCCCCCTCAACCTGCAACATAATAGATTTTATAAAATATGTATCTCACTAAACATACTCGCTACTATTCTCATAAGCTTGCAGTTTATATTTTACCTAGGAGACCAGACTCAACTATGCCACTGATTCACTGAATTACCTTGGGTATATGACATCCCTTTAGGCATCAGTTTCCTCAATAGTACAATAGAGAATATTTGTTTGCCCTTGTAAAGAACTTTGAAAGCTTTGGATGAAAAGCACAACGTTGCTCTTTGTAACATGACTATTACAATGGAATGCTATTTTCAAACACAATTTTAAAAATCCAACCTTTGTATCCTATTTCTAATATTTTTGTTCATGCACACAATGATGTCTTTTAAAAAATGGAATACAGTAGAGTCCCTATCATCCGACCTAAATAGGACCAACAGGTGGTCGGATTACCAAAAATGTTGGATGATAGGGACTCTACTGTAGCGGGGCCGCTTGGTCCCCATCTCTGCCTGGCCCTGGCTCCTTCCCTCCCTGCAGCTCCCAGGCGCCCGGCCCCGCTTGCTGCCCCGTCGCTCTCCTGGAGCCGCTGATGCCTGCAGCTCCCGGGGACGAAGCGGCTCCAGGGCGCGGGCTGGGAGAATGGCCCCGCTCGCTGCCCCGTTGCTCTCTTGGAGCCGCTGATGCCGCTCTTGCCGGTGCCGCTTCGTCCCAGGGAGCTGCAGGCATCAGCGGCTCCAGGACAGTGACCGGGCAGCGAGCAGGGCCATTCTCCTGGCCTGCGCCCTGGAGCCACTGATGTCACTCCTGCCAACGCTGCTTTGTCCCCCAGAGCTGCAGAGTTGGATAAAGCAGAATGTCGGATTACCAAAGGTCGGATAATCTGGACTCTACTGTATAGAAATTAGTGGAAGTTTTATAAATTAGTATTTCAAAAGGATTCATCGAATGTAGTAAATCAACAATGTGAAGTTTCTCCTCAACTAATTTTAGTATTCTGTTCAAATACTTTATCTGTATCCGATTAATCACAGATAGTCTTGAAGTCTTAAACTAAATAACTTCTTAATAAACAATTCTGTAGATCACAAATTCTCTTAGTCAGCTTTTTAAATATTCATTTAACGACAGTAAATATTCTCCTTTTTAAATATACATTAAGGCAGCCTTTAGTCTGAAAATCCTTTGGCTCCAGTCTCTAGTTTGAAAAACTTCCATTTCTATTAGCAGGGCTGGACAAATTACCGACGGCGCACGCATGCGCAATGAGGGTCTGGCACATGCGCAGTTCGGGGCTGGCGAGTAAATTTTGCCACGGATTGTCAAGCTCTGTCTATTAATTATTTTTGTTTTGTAAATCTAGCTTGTATTACCAGCTTGCTTGCTTTCTTTTACAAAAAGCAAATGAAGTTACCTGCCCTCACAACTCTTGCTTGAAGAGATATTGTTTTCTTCAAAGCTTTTCTTAAGTGTTCAAAAAAAATCAACACAATAGAACTTTGTTTCATATATTTCCAACTGAATCAATACAATTTTGAATACAGAACAAGAAGATAGAAATAGATTTTGATTGGCAAGGCACTTGTATAAACTTGACCTTAATTTATATTTTACAGTGGTTTCCGCACACTAAGTTACCATTTTAAACGACTGCTGAAAAAATACAATAATATTTTGATATATGGTCTTAATACACTATACTGACTCATTGCTATGTAGAATTCACCAGCTCAAAACAGAGTGAATATCTTTTATGGCCATCCCACGTGATATTCGTCTTGACTCTAAGCATACTCAACTAGAGCCTATTGCTCTAATGTATGTTAAGTAAGACCATAAATATGAATCATCTTATGCCCCAAAGTTACTGTTTATGATTTATATAATTCCATTAAAGTCAATGTATGTGATAAATAATATGCATAAGGTTGCAATTCCTTAATCATACTTAGCAGTACAACATAGGAATAGAATTTCTTAAGTTGGGATCTGTACATGTGTCTATAGAAGGGCCAACCTGTTATTCAAACTACATCAACAAGCATTAGAAATACTGGGCACTTACTCACTAATCTTCTGAAGCACTTCACAAGGTGACTGCCAGGTGACTCGCTCTAGGTTTAGGAAACCAGTAGAAAACCACTCTGAAAGCATGTTCTTTAGCATGCCATTCATTTCCTGGAAACAGGACAAGACAAACTGACTTATTACTTTGAATAAACTGGACACAAGATAATAATCTGGGCCAAGGCCATCGACCTATTTCACTGAAGGTTTTTGTTATTTACTTTTTACCATTATATCACACTGAATATTTTAAGCAAGTTATTGGGTCCATTTGAGAAAGGTGATTGCAAATCATCTAAAGCTGAAATAAATAGAAATCTTTTTGATTTAGACTTAAAATGATTACAAGATACTACGCATACATTCTATATGGTGCATTGAGAACCCAAGCAGTTAAACTGAAAAGGATGTACCAGAACAGCATCCGAGTGGTCTCTAACATGGATAAGAACTGAATCTCAAATACATGTTTGCTCAGATTCATTTGGATGCCAAGAACAAATCAAGAAGAAAGAATATTGCATGGGAATATTCTATTTGAAAACTGTCTCAATCTCTGCTGAATACTAAGCAGCTTGCATATTTAGGGTGACCATATTTCCCAATGCTGAATACAGGACACCTGGTAAAATGACTCATTTTCAAGAGAGTTCAATGGCAATCAATCAGAACTATGCAGTACAAATGTTCAAATTAACATCAAATTGACTGAGTCCCTGTTAAAAACAAATACTACATAGCTGGAGTCTTTATTTATCTTCTTATCTTTAAGGTTTTCACAGGCAGAGGTGACATACACATCTATGTACACCTCTCTCTTACAGGGATGGGGGTGACTAACTGACCTGACCCAGTCCTCCCTTCCCAGCACAGACTGGCCTCTCCTGATACTTGGCACCACAGCTTCTCAAGGTAACATGTGGTGTACATGAAGGGTCCAGGCTCCCCTCCCAGATTTGTATTAGGGTTCACACCAGAAACTAGCAAGCAGCAGCCTTTTGGCACTATGGGGTAGGGAAGGCATGGGAACTGCTACCAGCTGAAAAGGAGTGAGGATACGAATGACCTCGCCCATGTTTTTCCAGAAGTAATTTCTTCTCTCCCACCCCCTGCTCACTGGGGCTAGAAGCAGTTTGTCCCTTAGCTGCTTTTCAACACTGTAAGTAGTAACACCTCCAAGCTGATGCTGGCCACTGACATAACCCAGCCACCTCCTGTCCCCTAGCTAAAGCACAGGCAGGAAGGGGTTAAGCCCTAAGATTGCACTGAGTGCCCCGGCACAAGGAACCTGACTGCAGAGACTTCACAGACCTCAACCAGAGAGATGGCTCGGCAGGGCACCTCAGAGAGGACAGAGCAGCTCCCGCACTCCCTGGGAGCAGGACTTAGGGTGGGGGCAGCATGTGAAGAGGGTGCTAAGTGCCCCTGCCTGGCGACCTGCAGGGTTGGGGCCCGAACAGAGTGGAAATGGCTGCCTTCTCACCATTCCAGAGCTTAGCTGAGGGGAAAAATTCCCCATGCCAGTGCTGCGTGGGGCTTTGGCACATGGAGGATTTGGCTCCCATCCCTCAGGCCAGAGGATCATGAGCTTTTTCAGCATGCTGGCCCAATCAGAGACAGTGGGGGGAAGGAGGAGCCTTCCAGATAGGCTGCTGGTGATCTGAATAATCAGACCGGGGCAGGTTCACCGCATAGTGCCGAAAGAGGGATGCACCACGTCAGGTGGAACATGGAAGAACAGCAGGATTGGGGAAGGGGGATGAATGGGCACAGCAGGGGGAGGGGAGACGGGACTCATAGAAAGGGACTAAGGGTGTGAAGCAGAGGTGATACACCAAATACCGCCTGCCTGCACTCACCAGCCCCAGTAGCAAGCAGCCAGTGGGGGAATTGGTGTGGGGGGGGG
>JANRFK010001785.1:33365035-33375215 GCA_030068395.1 Apalone spinifera
GAGGAGGGAGGGAGGGAGAGGGGGAGGGAAAGAAATATGGGAACATTTGCCCTTTTTTTTTTTTTAAAGTAGGGATGCCTGCAGTACTACTTAAATATGGGACTAACCCTTTAAAAATGGGACATTCACTCACCCTACACATATTAGGAAGGTTATTAATAGGGCTGTCCATTAATCCTAGTTCCCTCATGCCATTAACTAAAAATAATGCATCACAATTAAAAAAATTAATCACCATTAATTGCAATTCTAATTGCACTGTTAAATAATAAAACATCAATGGATATGTATTAAAATATTTTGGAACATTGTCTACATTTTCAAATATATTTATTTTAATTACAATTCAGAACACAAAGTGTACACTGCTCACTCTATATTATTTTAAATTAAAAATATTTGCCATGATTAAAAAATAGTATTTTTGATTCACCTGAAACAAATACTATAGTGAAATCACTGTATTTTTAAAATGCAACTTAAAAATATAGATCGTGTTACATAATTACACTCAAAAATAAAGCAAAATTTTACAGCTTACCATTCCACTCAGTCCTACTTTTGTTCCGCCAATTGCTAAGACAAACAAGTTTGCTTACATTTGCAGGATATAATATGGTCCATTTATTATTTACAATGTCACCAAGAAGTGAAAACAGGCATTCACGTGCAACTTTTGCAGCCAAAATTGTAAAACAGTGTTTCTTAAACTTTTTAAGACTGAGGAGCACCAAACAATTTTTTGTTTTTTATGAGGAACACCAAGGATTTTTTGTTGGAAAAAAAAAAAAAAAAAAAAAGGAGGGACCAGGAAAAAGTTATTTACCCTCCCGCCCCAAAAAGGTTGAAGGGGAAGTTATTGAGGGAAAAAAAAAAGTTGCCTGTTGTTCTCCACGGCACACCTCCGACTGTCTCGTGGCACACTAGTGTGCCATGGAACACACTTTAAGAAACACTGTTGTAAGGTATTTACAAGCCACATATGCTAACCATTTGTATGCCCCTTCATGTTTCTGCCACCATCCCAAAGGACATGCTTCCATGCTGATGATGCTCATGCTTTCAGAAGTCTTAAAAGAGCAACTCTACAACACAGAAGCCACAGAATCTGAGCCACTAAAAAAGAAAATGTCTGTTTCACATCATGAAAACGAACAGGTCTATTAGCACTGCTTCAAAATTTAGTTTTGAGTGCATTTTGTGCATAATTCTACATTTTAAGTTCAATTTTCATGATGGAGATTTCACTATAGTACTTGTATAAGATGAATTTAAAAATACTATTACTTTTTTTTTACAGTGCGAATATCTGTAATCAGAAATAAATATAAAGTGAGCACTGTACACTTTATATTCTGTTTTATAACTGAAATCCATATATTTTAAAACATAGAAAATATACAATATATTTAAATATTATTCTATTATTTGTTAACAGTTTGATTAACTGCATAATTAATCACAATTTTTTTTAAATTGCATGACCTCCCTATTTATTAACATTAGATTAGTATTATGGTCAGCATTCATAGATACCACATATCAACTGGATTTGAAAAGAGTAAAATGCCAAGCAAACTACTAACAATTTTTAAGTCACTTCTATATTACTCTTTGTTCACTATTGTTTTAGGAACAGTTTAGAACACTTCTTCACTGCTGGCTGCATAACAAATAAAATGGATATTATTTATTCTAGTCTTTCCTAAGCACTAACAGAGTGAAAAGGACTTTTTTCTATACTGTTACCCCAAGGACCCAGATTACATAGGTCAAGTGAGAAAGCTTAGTCTGTAATTCTTGGCAACTGATTTCTCTACACTGGTATTTAGCCCAACTTACATATTGATGTGTCTGTTTTAGAAAGACACCCCTCAAAGAAATGATAGGAAACAGTGTTCACAGATAAACCAGTTGAGACATCAATCCTTGAATGTCATAGTGAATCAGCACACTGACTTCTAAGGAAACTGAATAAAACTCTCCCTCTGATGTTGCAAAACTTAAATTTGTTCCTATTTATTGCCATGCTCTGTCTGACCTTCAGAGGATTCTGTATTGCAGTATTCTGTATTGCAGTTAGTAACCAGGTTTCCAGAGAATCCCTTCCCTTCCTCCCTCCAGTTCCCACACATAATATTTCATTCTCTGGTGCACTCCGTCATGTCTAAAGGAACAATTTAAAATGTAACAAAAACCATGAATATAAAAATCCCCATCATACCCCATTTTCTAGATCAGCAGCAAACATTTAAGTTACCAATCATCAGAAATCACTGAAATATAACAGACATGATGAAACACATTAAACACAAATAACTTTGCATTCCAAGTTTACAACTAAAGATCTGGTATGTGCTATTTATTACTGTCCCTCTGTATCCCTATGAGAAGCTGAACATGATACAAAAAGTTATGAAAAGATTACGCAGCATAAAGAATAAACCTTATTAAGAAAAAAAGATATGAGTGGGTGGGTTTAATTTATTCAAATAACAAATGGAATCACACCTTGGTTGTGTTAGGTCTGCAGAGGCGTACAATGAACAATCACGATTCAAGTGACATGTATCTTCAGAAGGATACATTTAAGACACCTACATATTGGATCACAGGCAAGCATATTGCTGAGGAGCGAATGTAGTTATGCGACTGATTATTCCATGCAAAGTTTCATTGCACAGTAATGGAGGCAAATTCATCCATGGTATAGCTCCACTGACTTCAAGGGACTTACTATGGATGAATCTGTCCCATAGTCTCCTCCAAAAAGATTCCAAAACTACTTAAAACACAAGAAATGGTTTTAGAAATACCAGTATATAGAGAAGGCATGTTTAGAATATTTGCATCTCAAATTTTTGATACACTTTGATTATATATTTATAATCACCAAGTGAATGTTTCCAACGTCTAATTATTTAGTTATTTACATATGCATATTATCATTGTGTCAAGAGATTTAAATCAGAATTTCACTGTGCAAAACATAGTAACTGGTATAGTCCCTGACCCAAATTATTTGTTTTTAAAAATGGAAATAAACTTATGAAGGGTGTGGATTGAAGACCGAATTTCAATTTATATAAATATTAGTATTAGTATTCCCTAACTATCCATCAGCCATCTCTGAGCCTAGCAACAAACTATTGGTAAGTTTCATGTGGGCACTAGTACAAAATGGAGCTTGGAAATTGATATAAAGAAAAACCTAGCTGTTTTATAGACCAATTCACGGAAGGGATTACAAACTGAACAAGAAGCATACACCTCTTGTTCTTGTATCTTTTAGCTTTAATATCTCACATTACAGATCTTAGAATGGGGTCAGTGAGTTTCCACCTAATGATCTCCAAATTTGTTATTACTGTCTACAAACTAACAATTTATTTAGCTAAAGGCTCGCACTTAGAAACTGTTTCCAGGGATCGAGGTCTGAGACAGCCAGTATTTCTGTAGGGATGCCAACTTTCTACCTGCACAAAACAGAACAACCTTACCCTGCCACTGCCCTGAGGCCCCACCCCTTCTCCATGGCTCCGCCTCCCATTCATTCCATTCCCCCTCCTTCTGTCATGTGCTCTCTCCCACCCTCACTCACCTAGCTGAGGCAGGAGATTAGAAGGCAGGAGGGGTAAAGGCTCTGGCTAAGAGAGCATCAGTCTAGGGTCAAGCAATTCAGAGTGTGTGAGGGGGAAATGACCGAATAAATCAAACTAAATGTATCCCTACATACAAATGAAGATAGCTAGTGATATTCTGTTCCGCTAGTTAATAATGAGTTAGTGAACAATATAAAGTATTGACAAATGTATAGCATGCTTAGAGCACAGTTTAATTAATTCTTATTTGGTAACTTCAATCATTCATTGTATAATCTATCAGCTTTCATTATGACTGGCAAAATGAATGTGATCCTTAAGAGAGAAACTTCTCAAGATCAACAGGAGAATAAAGGTTTTTCCAAAGAAATTAGAGTAAAAGTTGAACCTCTCTAATCCAGCACCCTCGGAACCTGACCAGTTCCCTACCAGAGAATTTGCAGAACGAACCAAGGGAGGTTAATATTGTCAAGCCAAATTACCAACACTTCTACTGATTACTGGCTCTTAGAAGACATTTAGGGATATATTAGAGTTAAATAACAGCACAGAACACTGAGAGCCAGGACTGGTGGCTGTAAACAAATTTTATGGGACTTGTGGGAATCTTGGTCACACCCATGATAAATGGACATCCAGTTAACTAAAATCATGCTGGATCTCAGAAATTGCTGGACCAGAAAGTGCCTGACTAGAAAGGTTCAATCTAAACCTTTTTTCTGAACTCTTTCCTGCTATAAGATTCACTCAGTATAAGTTATGGACTTTATATTTCATATCTATAACTTAGTCCTTCCAAAAACAATTCTAAGAGAACACTGAGATAAATACAATAGATCCTTGATTAAGGTCAGTATTAAGCTTGGCTTTCAGCAATAGTTTTTATTGCACAAAATATAATGAACTTAAAAATATAACTTGACGGTTTTATCACTTTTTTTGGGGGGGGGGGCGAACTAGACCAAAAGAAATAGATTTTTAAGGCTGCTGTGGGTCAAAATCCTCATAGCAAGTTGTTCTACAATATGCATCATATCCCATCACTAGAAGACCTCTGGACCTCAGGATGGAAGATGTAAACTCTTGAATGGGATGTGACCACACAAAGGTTAACAAAAGTCATCTGCCTAAATCACATGTAAATCTGATTTTTTTTTTAGTATAGAAGTGCGAAACAGTAGCATATTAATATAAAATTAAGCAAAGGGGTTAACCGCTATATAGCAATACACAAAGAAAAACTGTTGAATAAAATGATTTTAAAACATATTACATCAATTTTATCTTAATTTGTTTTGATTTATGTTACCAAAGTTTTGCACAAACTTCCAATTACCAAACTGAAATGATGAGTAGTACTGTGGCACCTTATAGACCAACAAAAATATTTATAGTAGGGATCTTAAATATTGGTTAATTGAATAGTTGATTAACCTCATGCATTCTTATCAATTACTCAAGTATTCTATAGTCCCCGGAGATGAGGATGGCAGCCAGTGTTCTCTAGCCCTACTCCTAAGAATCCCTCTCCCACTTTGCTCTGCTGACTCAGAGGCAGGAGCACGTAGTGGTAGCATTCCCAGTCCCGGGGAAGCTAAGCTCCCAGATCTGGCACAAGCCAGAACGGAGATGGACTACCCGCCTGGCTCCTAATACACTTTAAAAACAGAATTGCAGCGGGGGTAGGTCCCAGACCTGGCATGAGCCAGGACTGAGCCAGCTGCTGGCCAACCTGCTAAAAATCTTTAGCCGGGGGGAGGGGGAGAGATTGCACGTAGTTTATAGTATTAACCTGTAAGCTTTTGCTTATCAGTTAATCGACTACACTGTTACATCCCTAATATATAGGATCAGAAGCTTTCATGGGCAAAACCTACTTCAGCAGACTGAAATTTACAGTAATTTATATTACACTGTATGCATATTTTAAAAACCTCAAACTACTAGCTGCCTGATCAATGACTAGCATAAACAGGGGGTTTTTTTTTAACCACTAACTACAGTTCAGCAACACACTTCTACAATGAATAACTGGTCTTTTTATCTTATGTTCAACACACAGATAAAAATAATTTTTCAGTGCTCCCTGGTTCACTAGAAGTTTTTCATAAGCATCTATTTTTGAAACATTTTCCAAGTGTGCGAAAATTTCCTATAATGCCCTAAGACAGATAGAAATGGAAATGTTTTTAAAAAGGCACACATCAAAGGAAAACACTTTTGGGCAAGGTAATTGCTCCAAATAATCCAAAATGAAAACAGCTTTTATCATAAGTAGTATGTTTTATCCCTTAAAATGCCATGCTAGTAAACTGATTTTGCAACTCCAGACTCTGCTTGTAGCCAGTCTACACTAATCCACCTAAAGATTTAATTAAATTAGCTCTTTCCAGAAAAACTCCTAAAGCAAAGTTGTTGATTAGGATCACAGTAAAGGAGTTTGCAAGGTAAAATCAAGCTTAAATCTTTTTTTTTGGGGGGTGTCAGATATGATTTACAGACTATCAAATTTGCCACATTTTCTTTACATGAAAAATCTGCACATACAAAAGTCTCCCCCCTCATTTCCTCACACAAACTTTAACCTTCATTCATCTATGTGAGCCAATGCAGAAACTTCTCAAGCTGGTATGGTCCCATGACAAAACAGAGGCAAGACAGACTGTTCAAGGACACTAAAACATAGTCTTTCACCCCCCCAAAAAGATAAGTATTATGCCTCCTTTGCACTCATGGATTTTAAACTCTCTCCTTTTAGTGGCATCTTCCATACACATGCTGAAATGGAAAGCTGTTTTGGATTTTGAGGCACATGTTTTACAATACTACTTAAATCCTGCTATAAATCTAAAAATCTAAGAAGGCCACATAGCTTTCATGACAGAGGAGGAAGAAGTCACGTGTGAATCCTCATCTGGGAGTCAAAATCTGAAAAGCCCGCTATACTTTGCTGGCCTTCCTTGCTAGATGAAATTTTCCATCAATTTTTTTTTTTAAGAGATGTAGCAGTGTTAGTCTGTAACAGAAAAAAAAATTAAAAAACAGCACACAGTCCTGCAGCATCTTGGGCTACGTCTACACTGCAGAGTTTTTGCACAAAAACTCACGGAGCAGCCACACTACCAGCGCATTTTTGCGCAAGAAAAAGTACAGCTGATTGTCAGAAGACAGGGCTTTTGCGCAAGAGTTATTCCTCTTTCTGCCCAGGGCAGTGCGAATGCTCTCTTGCAAAAATGCACATTTCTTGCGCAAAAACCACATGGCAGTGTGGAAGATCTCTTCTGCAAAAAGTTCTTGCGCAAGAAGCCTGCAGTGTAGATGTAGCCTTAGAGACGAAGAAAAAATGTAGCTTTCGTGGGCACAACTCACTTCTTTAGATGAATGGAGGTAAACAGTCCAGGATGCAAATAAATAGCAGAGAAAGGGAAGGGAAAGAGAAGGGGAAAAAAGGGAGAAAAAAATATTGTCAACTAGAGTGTCCATGCTAAATGAAACTACTAGAGTAGACTCTAAGTATTCTAAGTTCCCAGTGCTTAGCTTTTTTTGTCATGAGGATGTGGAAAGCAGAAGCCCATCTAGGTCAGATCTTTGTTTAAACCTCTATTCAATGTGTCAAACTTGCAAATGAAATGAAGTTCTGCAGTTTCTTTCTCCAGGTGATTTTTGAAATTGCTTGGAAATACTATAGAAACTTTTAGATCCATTAGTGAGTGCCCGGGCAAGTTGAAATATTCCCGAACAGGTTTCTGTATGTTACCATTTCGAATATCTGATTTGTATCCATTAATCCTTTGTCGTAGAGACTGTCCAGTTTGGCCAATATACATGGCAGAGAGGCATTGCTGGCACTCGATGGCATAGATCACATTGATGGCTGTGCAGTTAGTTATATGAGCCTCTGATGTGGTGGCTTATGTGGATAGGTCCTGTGATGTCGCTTGTATAGATGTGTTGACAGAATTGGATCTGGAGCTGATTGTAGGTATGGGTTCCTGGATGAGTATGATGGAGATGGGCTGCATGATTATTGGAAAGAATTTGTTTGACGTTAGGAGGTTGTCTGTAGCTGAGGACTGGCCTGTCCACCAGGGCCTGTGAGAATGAGGGTTCAGTTTCCAGGACAGGATGTAAATTGTTAATAATGTACTGAAGGGGTACAAGTTGGGGGCTATACGCGATGACCAGTGGTGTTCTGATTTAATATCACATGCTAGAGGTGCCATTTTACATCAAAGTATCACTGCAGGAAGTTTTCTTTCAGTTGCACTTCCATCTGATCTGTGCTTTAATTAGCAGCAGTGTACAAAAATATGTGTTAATAAATGTTAATAAAGTAAGCTTAACATGACTGAGCAATAAATGCTCTCACAGAACAAATTATATAAATGAAGTTTCTCTCAAAATACATATGTTCTTACCCAAGCATATCCTTTAGAGAAATACAATTTTCCACTAGTCACAATAGCTGAACTACTGAATTCCTGCCATTTTGTAAGGGGCAGGGCACAGACTTCTAGAGAATTGTAAATGCCATTATCTGTAAAGTGTGGGATTTTAGAGCTGACACTATTAAGGGTTCTATTAATTCTATGCAGAGGTTGAAATTTCAAATAAATATTTGTATACAACCTGCAAGTAATGTAATGAACAGGATTCTGACAAAAAATTAATAGGAGATTCTATTCCTTTATTAATCATTAGGCAGATTTTATATATCAGTGCAAAATGTATAACTGAGAAAGAGATGCAAACGAAAACAGAATTAAGTTTCAAGGTCCCAAATTCCATGAAAATCCTGCTGTTAAAGAAAACTGCATAAATGGAATAAGAAAACGTATAGAAAATTAAATATGGCAAATCAGGCTTTTGTATGGCTACGTCTACACTGCAGGGATTTTGTGCAAGAAGTCTCTTGCGGAAGAGTTCTTGCAAAAAACTTCTTGTGCAAAAGCACGTCCACACCTCAAAGCGCATTGCTTTTACACAAGACAGCATCCACACGTGCCTTTTTGCTCAAGAGCTGTAGCACAAAGAGGAGTTATGCCTCGTAGAAGGAGGTATAAAATTGAGTGTAGATTTTCTTGCGCAAAAATGTGCTTGAGGTGTGGACGCTCCATGGGTTTTTGCACAAAAACACTTGTTTTTGTGCAAAAACTCTATAGTGTAGATGTAGACTAACTGAACAAGTTACTTTGTCATGAAAATTTATTTTTTCCCCATTTTTGTTGCAAGGTGTTACAAAAAAAAAAAATCAATGATGACAAAGAAATCTGTTGTAACGTAAAAAGTGCACCACAGTTTTCCATTGTTTTCATTTATACTCTTTGGCCTGTCTTCTAAAAAATAAGCACAGCATCTTACCTACTGTTTTCTGATGGCTGGCCATTTTACTAATTTAAATACAGCTTAAATACAAAGGACTTTATTATTCTGCCTGGTTTTTTTTGTTGTTTTTTTTAAATACCAGGTTTTACTGAGGAGGTTTTTGCTTTTCCCCTGCATAGTGGGGCATGGGCTTTTTGGCCTTTGGCTCCAACAAATCTAACAACAACCCTGGCTACCCCATTAAAATGGGATCCCAACTCAGTTTGAGACCCGCTGGAGTAGATGATCAAGATGGTCCCTTCTGACCTTGAAGTCTATGAGCATGTGTCTTGAAGTTTGTGGTAAACACATGATACTTGGAGCCCACCTTAATTCACGCAAATACAAGAAACAAATCATTTCCAAATGAGTTCCCTGACCCGTGGACCATTTTGCAGAGGTGGGCTTTCTGGATGTTCATAACATTCAGGAAATTTCTCTCCCTCTGCTTCCCATCCACAAGTGACATTCTCCCATGCTGTACAAAACAAGAGGCAGATTTTGGTCAGAAGCCTCCAGTCCTGTGTTAAAACACCTCCACTTTCCCTTCACTCCCCCAAATATTCATTTACTTTTATTCTGCAGCTAGTTTAAACTGCATTCTCTTACCCAAGTGACCAGTAAAAGATTTCAAAAAGTCAGGAAAGCAGCGAGTTATTTTTTACACAGCTAGAAAGCGGATTGCCTTTTCTTAAGAGCTTTAGCTTTTTGTGGCTTCCAAAGTCAATGGGTTGGCTGCTTCAATAATGTGAACTGCTTAGTGTGAGGACCCTCCAGTCATCTCCATTATATCAATGAACAACTATTTTAGCTATAATGATACAACCTTTTGCAATTCAAATGCTATAAGAGAACTTATCATGCAGATCTCCAATAATTTCATCTATATCCTTTGCCCTACCACCTCTTCCCAAAAAACCAAAAACACTACCCTATATCCAAAACTGGAAACTGTAAAGATTTTCAACAAGTCTTTAACCACCTTGACTAAAGAAGAAAAACTCTTCTCTCTAATACATCTAGGTCAGATAAATCTAGTCTGTGAGAAAGAGTCCAGACAAAAAGTCACTATAAAATAAAATTTACTCCAAATTTCAGCAGGCAATTACAAATGCAACCACCAGGAAAAGTTATTGATAGCCTTTCGCAGAAACTGCCAACTGTGACGACGCGTTCGGGTTTTTCCCATTTCCTGCACCCCCGTGATGGCACGG
>JANRFK010001785.1:33409127-33428698 GCA_030068395.1 Apalone spinifera
TATTTCCCTCATTTGCATTCCTCTTTTGAAAGAGGAATGTAGTCTAGATGCACCACTACTGGTACTTGTGTAGTTAAATAATTTTCATTAAAGACATCTAACCTAGTTATCTGTTTAAATCAGTGATCTCAAACCTTTTTAACCACAAGATCACTTTTTCAATTTAAGTGCAATATAAGATCTACCTCAAACCCAAATACCCTTGCCCTACTTCCTTCCCACCCCTTCTCTGAGGCCCCACCCCTGTTCCACCCCTTCTCGTAGGCCTCGCCTTGTTCACTCCTTCCTCCTGCATCCTCACTCACTTTCACCAAACTAGGGTGGAGGATTGGGGTGAAGGTTCTGATCTTGGGCCAAGGAGTTTGGAGTGTGGGAGGGTTCCAGGCTTAGCCCAGGGTAGGGGGTTGGGATCCAGGAATTAATTCAGGGTGCAAGCTCTGGGAAGGAGTTTGGGTGCAGGGGGACCCACGTCTGGGGCAGGAGGTTGGGTGCAGGAGGAGGTTCAGGGCTGGGACAGGGATTCAGGAAGCAGGTTCTGGCTGGGCACTGTTTAACTGAGATGACTTTTGGGTCATGGAGCAGTGGAGTTAAGGCAGGCTTGCTCCTGCCCTGGCCCAGCACCACTCCTGAAAGCAGCTGGCATGTACAGCAATGGCTCCATGGCGCCATGTGCTGGCCCTCATCTAGAAGCACTGGGCCCACAGCTTCTACTGGGGAGCTTCCACAGCTCCCCATTACTGATCAATGGGAGCTGCAGCAGTGGTATCTGCAGGCAAGGACAGCATGTGGAGACCCCCTGCTCTGCCTTTCTCAGGGGCTGCAGGGACATGCCAGTCACTTCCAGCAGCAGATTACCAGAGGGATAATTACTCTAGCAACGACAGTTAGGCATTTTAGAACTCACTACACAAAGAATTAAAAGTGTAAGAGCGAAATGAAAATTATGAAATGCACAGACCAGTCAAAAACCAAAAATAATACACTTTGCAAGCTGTAAAAAAAGTAACAACAACCCCCCACATATGTGTTATGTCAGGAGAAGAGAGGGAAGGACACTGTGTTTGTGAGAATGACAGACACACACAGTGTGTGAGAGAGACAGGGATTTGCTTTGCCAAGCTCCCTCCAACCCCTTCTCTCTGTGTGGCAATAGGGTACAGGAGTGGGGGGAGAAGGGACATGCTGACATCAGCATCCCCCCTCGTTTCCCTCCCACACCCTGCACAGCAAGCAGGAGGCTCCCAGGGGGCATCTCCAAGGCAGAGAGCAGGGGCAGCATGACAGTGGGTGGAAGGACAACTGAAGTACCAGTGCTTGATAGCTTCCTGGCCAAACCATTCAGGATCACTTGTTAGAGGTTCCAAGATCTACTGGTAGATCCTGATCTACTGGTTGGTGACCACTGGTTTAAATGTTCTTCATGTTTGGGGGATGGGTAGAAGTGTTACTTCAATTTAGCTTAAAGCCTTTATTTTCTGAATTCTAGAAATTGTGTTTTTTTACTTGCTTTCATAGTTCATTATTTGTAATTAGAGCAGCATGACATTTTTGGAAAACCTGAAGCCAGGTTGTGGGATTTAATTTCTGATCCAAAACTCGGGTCAGGTTTTCAGATGTTCCCAAACCAACTGGTGAACATGAGCAGAATTTTGAGCAAAGCTGTGCAAATTTATGTTTTTCAGCAGAAACTAAATGAAACCCCTGTGGTCTTTTTTTTTTTAAGCATTCTTTTTATATTGTGCTCTGACTCTTCTAGGTTATGTTGCTATTGGGTAACAGTTATCACTTTCTTTTAATCAATCATTTCCTTAAACACACTTTTTAAAACTTATCTTTAGGTATATGAGTTGTTCCATTGACTTGGTATTTGCAGAATCTGGGCCATTCTACGCTAATGGCCAATAAGCCTCTGATTTGTACAGCACTGAACATATGAGCCTCAAACAGTGAACAAAAGTAAAATTCCTGTCAGCCCCCGATACTCTAATGGTTGAGGATGCTTTCAGCAGCGACTAGCCATTGACTTATTTGTTGAATGCTTTGCTAATACTGTACACAGTGAGTACACAATATGGGTGACCTTGTTCACACACAAAGGAACCTACAATCTGAAAGGACTACAGAGGGGAAAGGTTTTGAAAATCGGTCATTACTGAGGGGCAGGACACTATGGTGGAGTTGGTGATGATGTTACTAGAATTACAATTGTTTCTAATTATATCACTAGAAGAACATAAAATACATTAATTGATTATGCATTGACTGTGTATTTCTGAACACAGTTCTGCACTTCACTAGCTGCAGCTATCAGTGACTCTATGATCTGGTATCCTTTACCAAGATGATTTACTTTGACACCCACACCTCTTCAGTTTGTGCTTGACTGTGATTTTTTTTTATGCTTTTTGTGTGTGTGTGTGTACTTCAAGTCAGATAACTCATCAGGCTAATGGAATGTGTTTTGACCATGCTTCAGTGCAATGTCCTTTAGCCAGCGACCGAAGTACAGCACTGTTTTGTTTTAGTAAGGAGGAAATAAAAATTTACTCCTGAAACAAGCAGCTTCTCCTGATCACTACTGGTGACCAGCATTGGGCTGCAGACTGACAGATCTCTGTGCTGAGGAATAGCCAGGGTACTATAAGATTTGCTTTCAGTAAAACATTCCTCTAGAATTGGAATGTATGCAAGTTATGTATCCTATGTTAAGGCCACCGTGGCTGGATGTGAAAGTTGAGGGACATTTTTTTTCTTTTTATTGCCTATACTTGGTAATTTGAATGTATTGAGAGTTTGTAGGAATGTGAAGGATCAACACTGAATCTCAAGTTTACTATTTGTATTATAATAAGTGTCTTGAACCCCATCCCATCTAAAACCAGGACCCCATTGTGCTAGGCACTGTATATGTATGTATGAAACAGTCCCAGCCTTGAAGATCTTACAGTCTAAAAAACCAAGACAAGTTCTACAGAAACCATGCGTGTTTCATATCATGTTCATCAGTGTTTTATAATTCTATATTATATTTTCATGCAGTTTAGCTGGTAATTAAATAAAACACATAGGTTTGTAATTTTCAGGATTAACCAAAGCAGCACCTTGTTTTAGACATCTGTACACCTTTGCTCTCCTCCAGACTTCCGATATAGTTATTAGTTTTAATGCGTATGTATTTTTGCTAGCTGTTCAGCCTCTTTTAAGTTTTAATCTGTCAGTTTTTTCCCAGTACTATCTAGTCTGACACCTCAGTATCTGAAGGAGCATCATCTTTATTACCTGCAAACAATAGGTCCAGGTTAGATGTCTCATCAGTAACTTAGCTTCATGGGGTCCTTGTCTTTGATTCTTCCTTTTACTCCCTGATAGTTTTCTAAGCGGTTTCCTGCTTCTATTATGCTTAAAGAATTCAATTTAAGTATTTGACTATCTACTCTTGAAGATACATTTTAGCACTCTTAATTTCCTTTTTTTAATTTCAGTATTTTAACTGCCATACTTTTTGAGCTCTTCTGTTGGTTTCACTAGCATTGGATTTGCATCTTCTGAAATATATCTGTTTGGAATGAGTGACCTCTTGAGGTTTGCTATTCAACCATACTGGTCTTCCTTTTCCTCGGCCTTCCTCAGATATGTATAATTAATGGTAGATTTATATAAGAAACAGCAAAACCTAATGAGGACCATGAGGAATTTTTTGTAAAAAACTGGCAAATTACCTATTTTTAACAAGTTCTCTAGCCTCAGGGAGTTTTATTAAAGTTCCTTACTGTTAATTCAAAATATTCCATTTCCCCCTTTGATTCTGTGTTCACCTGAGCAGTTCACTCAGACACTCCCTTTGAGAGGTTGTGTCTTGTTCTTTATTAGGATTTTGGGAAGCATGAAAATTGTAACAAGAATGGGAGGCTCCCTAGATCTCGATATTGAATTCAGTCCTCCAAAAATTAAGGATTTCATGAAGATCATGAAAACATGTTTAGAAATTGCACTTATCATGTTAAAATATGCAGCTTCTGCCTCCATGTTATCTCTAGAGGTGTTTCTTCTTGTGCCCAGAAATATCAATGCTGCAGCAAATTTAAGATCCTTGGCGCAAAGTTCAGTCCTTATTATTTTAGAAGACTGAACCTCTAGACTGAGGTTCTTGATAATTTGATTGTTTCTAGTAAATCTCTTTCAGCAAATCCTCCCCTGTATCCTCAGGCTGCCTCTCCAGCAGGATCCTGTGATGGCTGCACCATTTCTGTCGTGTGTGTGGTGTGATATTTATTAAAACAATAGCAAAATAAAATGAGCCCCTTGCGTCCCTTTATTTGGGAGGGTGAAAGGTGGAGGGAGACAATGCCTTGGTTATTGGAACTGAAATCTGTGTGCTCAGCAGTTCTCTACAATTGCAGAGGCCTCCTAACAATTAAGACTTGACCCAAGCCATATATAAGCCTTAAACGTGTTTCATTTACAGAAAATGTATCTTGATCCAAAAAATAACAGCCCTGAGCCAGCAGATTCATTTAAACAAATAAAACCAAGCAAATTAGCAACTGATGAGGATGATTTGAGTTTGGAAAATGTCTAATCACCTATTACTGATAACAAACACCGCACCGTTAGTAAGGATTTGCAGGATAAAGCCCTTGGATTGGAAGTTTTTTGGGGCAGGCATTGCTTTGTGCAGGGCTGAGCGTGCTATTGACATTGAATAATTAGACTGCTATTGGTCAAGCTAATACAATAATCTTAATTTCTTCAGAGGAAATATTTTTTTGATATGTTGGTTCATATCTGTTATGAACAGAGTATTTGTGTCAGGAATACCCTGAAGATCAATTTTCATCTATGTAGCTTCTCTGTGATGGGAGCAGATTAACACCAACAATGGCAACAAAGTAATGAAAACTAAATCCATATTTAATGAGGAGGCAGCAGAGAGGAGGTTGTCTGTAGATAGTGATGGCCTCAAAAAAGATAGTTTAATTACACTTGTTGGAAGCACAGGGTAATATAACTCCATGTTTATAATGCATTCAAAGATTTTTCAGAAAGTACATACATTTGGTTACTGGCTGCATAGAGAGTAGTAATGCTGACAGCACACATTTCCACTATCACTTTGCAATGCTGTTGTCCAGCAATTCTGAAAAAGGGAAAAATAACTTGCTTTAATTTTGTGTGACCAGCTTCTGAACGATTGTGAAAAGCAGATATTCGTGGTTCGCTATCATTTCAGGTGCTATCAAATCAATGGTTTCTGGTCAATGTATTCTAAGTCTTGAGAGAGTTACCGAGGTTGCAGAAAAGAGCTGAGTCAGGAGCAGGCTGCATGGCACTTGCATAATGAATTTCAAAATGGGATGGATTTTGCCTGGATTAGGGCTTTGACACTTGAGCAGAAGGTTTGCTGCTGATCTTGAACTCTTCAGCAAACATGGACTGAGTTTCCAGGGAGGTTGATTTGTGGTTTCCTTAGAAAATGTGGAATCTGGTGTTTCTGCTCCAAACCAGACATGCTCACATGTTGGTTTTTGAAGGGGTTTTTTTTTCCTGTGATGAAAATGAACTTCCCTGAAATAATTCTTTTAAATTTTGTATTATGAAGTGCTTCCTAGTAATGTATGAACATCAGTATACTCCACCACTGTGAGGTAGTCATGAATTATCCTCACTTTACACATAGCAGAGATGAAGGAAGAGAGATGAAGTTGTTTGCCCAGGGTCATACAGCAAGCTTGTGGCAGAGCCAGAATTTGAACATGCAACTTGCTGTCTCTCTTCACTGAACTCAATTCTTCCTTTAGGTTTAAAAGTGGGGAAATTTTCCATATGAATCTCACTAAATTAAAGCCAGGGAGAGTTTTTTATATCACTTCAGTCTAGAGGAATATTTAGCTCTAATATGCTCTGAGCCACTTGCTTCTTCGGGAATGTCAGGCACATTTTTTGACCTTCTTGCCCTTTCTTCCACCCACTTGGAACAAATGAGAAAAACTGTGTGTTGTTGGAAATGAAGAGTCTATATATGAATTGAGAGAAAATGCATATAATTGACTCTGTGCTCCATAATTTGGCATTTCAGACATTATTCTTTTCCTGTCCCAAATGTGTATGAATGGGATGGATTTTACATAAGAACATATAGATCAGCTGTACTGGGTCAGACCAAAGCTTCATCTAGCCCAGTTTCCTGACTGGCCAGTGCCAAGTGTTTCAGAGGGAATGAACAGACAGGTAGTCGTCAAGTGATCCATTGTTATATTATTGGATTCTGTGTATCACTGTCTTCCCACAGTTTTTCATCCATATTTCCTACATTTTATTGGCTACTGTTTTAGCTCTTTTTTTATCACTCCGGTGCTTAAAATGAACCTTTGAGCACTAGATTTTCAAAGCGCACTTGCATGCTTATAAATTGAATTATTCAGGTATAAATAGAGTGTGCAGAAAAGTGAAACTATAAGAGATTTTCATACTCTTAATAGATATGCTTTGCTTTTTATACTTTATTGGCTTCCACTACTGATAATTTGTATGGTCAATCACTGTACATGTCTTAGGATTTTTTATTTAATTAGCATTCTCTTTCCAGACCTCTTCCTGCCATTTTAGCTCTTTAGCAATCCCAGTTTTTACAAGTTTAGTCGAGTCTTTGTGTCCAATTTAATTTATGCTACTGCCAGCACATCTTTTAAATAAAAATTTGACTAACTCTACAAAAAGCTCCTGGGGGAATATATTTTTATGAGAATGAGATATTCTTTCCCCCATGAGTGTAAAATGCTTGTGATTATTTCCTTCTGATACTAACGTGGTCTGTTGCTTTTTTGATTTATGTTGTAAAGTACACAGAAAAATATAGGTTTTGAAGAGGGAAAAACTTCCACATTACCAGCTGCATTACAACTGTTTTGCATGAAATTTTCAGAGCTTCCACAAACATGTCCAAGCTTAGTAGTTCAAAGAAACACAGGTGGTGATATGAAAAAAATGGATAACTAAATACGTTTGTGGGTTATTGACATCATCATGCTGCCTCAGAATGCTTATATCTACCTTTGGCCATTGCCACAAGAAGCTATCATGCTTTTTTATTTGTTTAAGCTTTTATTGCATCTATCTCACTCTCAAAGACCGATTGATTTTTTTTTAATCACAAATGTTAACACTATGCAATAAATACGTCTCAAGCAAATCTTGAAACAGAATTCCTAGAGAAATTTCTGAGGTGCAGACTATTTCTACCACGTTCATTTGAAGGTGTCTTAGGAGCCTTCGTGGCAACCTTCCAATCTCAGCCCAGAGATTGATCTGTCTGGTCCAGAAAGTAATCAAACTTAAGTTTTGGTAGATTAAGATAGGAAGGCATATTCAGAGTTCTGTCCTCTTCTGCAGCTACTGCTCTAACATAAGAGAAAAAGTGGTTTTGGATAGACAGGATTGGAACCATTTTTGACTTGATGTAAACATCTTTTAAACTTTATCTGGAATTAATTGGCCAATAAAGTCTATGGAACATCAGGGTCACATACTCCTAGTGGATTTCGGGGATGCCACATCCTGAAATAATTTCAGCTTCTGAACGTGCAGCCTCTGTAGAGTCCAATCTAGATACCACAGTGCATTACTGTAAATATATCTTGCACATCACATTGTATGCAATGCAGTGCAATCACAATATATGCAATGTATCCAGGACTGAAAGAATAAATGTATTACTGTTCAGAAAGACTGGAAAACCCCCACAAATGTTCACAGTGTCATTTGCCAATTACTTGAATTACTAAAGCTATGATATTTCAGATGATGTGTAGTGGGAACCCCAGGAGAAACTATTCATCTTCCTCAGACTGGTATTTGATTATAATTGTGTGTGCATGTTTGTGTATAGAAACCCTATTAGTTTGCAAGTGTAATTGGATCAGCAAAGCTTGATGATGCTAACAATTTCCTGGGGATTCCACTACAACAATCTAATTAAAGGGGTGGAGATTTGAGGATTTGAAAAGACAACATTGGAATACACAGTGCACAGGAATGACAAGTTTCTGAACAATGTGTTATTGCAAATAGCTGGACTTCAGTGTGCAGTGTTATTGCAGCACATCTGGCATTGTATACACCTTCAATTGTGAGTCTGTCTCATTCCGGTAAAGCATAATTAAAAAGAAGGCTTGGGGAGTAGCTACATCTTAGTTAATTAGGCAGTGATGGTTGAAGAATAGACTTCTCCAAATTTGTGCCATTTTTTGTTTTAAAGACATTGATGGGAATTTCTGTTTAAATCAGAAAGTGTCACAGTTGCTGGAGGGGGTGTGAGGGAGACTGGAAAAACTTGGAATTGGTATCTGTATGGCTTAAGTATAGACAGGAGTAGATAACCTGGTCAATGACCTTGTATTGAGAATTCACATCTCAGCAAAGAACAGCCTGGATTGAGTCTGTGTGTGTTGAGGGTAACAGGGTTTTGAAATACAGCTGTACTTTTTGTGGTCCAAGGGTACAATTTAACAACTGCAGGTCTGACAGAGCCATTTGCTTTAGAATGAAGCTTCAAAACAAACAAATGTGTGAGGGAGAAACTAAAAGAATTGTTTAAATTTAACCAGCATTTTGAAAAACTGCCTCAGAGCTCTTCCTGAGTTCTAAGTACCAGGGCAAAACCTGAATTAAGATGTGCAACTTGAGCTACATCAATTGCATAGCTTAAGTTGAAATAGCTTAATTTGGCTTTTGGTGCTATTTACATAGCAGGAAGTCAAAGGAAGTGTTCTTTACTCCTCGTGAAATGAAGGTTACAGAAGTCGGAGAAAGAAGTCCTCGTGCTCACCATTATTTGGAAATAAAGATTTGCTGTATGGACAAGCACTATATTATTTTGGAATAACTGATATTATTCTGAAATAATGCTACTGTGTAGACATAATCTAAGAGATCTAGCACTGAAATAGCAAGGAGTCTAGTGGCACTTCTAAAGACTAACAAATTTATTAGGGTATTAGGACATAAGCTTTTGTGAGCTACAGTTCAATTCCTCAGATGCTGAAGAATTAAAAAAAGGATACAGAAAAGGCTGTATGACATCAGTGCTATTCAAATCAGAATGCATGGGGCCGATTTACTTAGTACTGATATCATACTGTCTTTCTTCAGCATCTGATGAAGTGAGTTGTAGCTCGTGAAAGGCTGCAGTCTGTGTTACTGATATACATCAACTTTTCTTAGTACAGTGAGATATACCCTTTTTGCATTAATAAATAGGGTAACGTGTGTCTTGTGTATGCCTATTTGTAAACTCTACAATATGGTCCTTTACTATTAAAATGATGGAGCTCTTCCCAAAGATGGAAGAAGAATCCGTCTGAATATCCAAGAAGGATGGGAAAGAAAAGGTAAGGAAAAAAGAAAAAAAGATACTTATACCATTAATAACAACTGTAAAGTTTAGTTTGTATGATAATTTAGTTGTGACAGAAAGGAAATCTGTATTATTTCTGTATCTAATATAAGATGCCATTTGTACTTAAGGTATAGAACAAGACAGGATCAAATACATTGAAGAAAGAAAGTAGTCAGTCTATAAGGTGAATGACAGGATTATTTGTTGCTTCAAAACATTCTTATGGTGTTTCTAAAACTCCTTCCTGAAAAGGGGAGGAAGAGTATTAATATTTCTGTATTGCTGTGCTTTGTAAGGATCAAAGGGTATCTTTTTTCTCTGTCAGAACTTGAAAGTCCAGTTCAGTTCAAAACCAAAGAAGAACCAGAAGACTCTGATCTCATGCCTGTCCACCAAGAGCCAAGGGAAAGATAAAAGAGGCCAAGGATGGATGAAGTGTTTGTGTAAGTTACTCTGATATTTCTGTCAGCCTTCCTTTAAAAACTATGTGCACTGGAGACTAAGGCAAGAGAATGAAGTTAGATGGTTCATTCAATATGGCAGATGAAAGAAAATCCCTATGGCATGTAATAAGGAGGCTATATAAAAGCACCGAATATACAGACACAGATGAATGGCAGCTGGAAATGAAAAAGAGGTGAGGGTAAAGAAACAGTGGAATGCCAAAAAACAAAACAAAAAAAACCCCAGGAATGAGACCTACACATAGATTCTGCCCAATACTCCTATCACATTTTTCTGTCATATTGTAAATGACTTACCACATCAGCAATGCACCCACCCAGCACAACCAAATGAAGCCACTGGTGCTGAAAATATTCAAGCCAGTACAAAATGAAGCAGCCGTTCTGCTTTAGCAACACAGGTTGCCATATACTTATCACTGCCTTCCCACTGGTCATGGTTCAATTCTAGATATATCAGAGGTCTGATATTCAAAGGCCGCCATCAGATTGGTCCAAGCCAGGCATAAAATCCACACCAGTCCAGGAATAGTGGAACAATTTTCACAGTGGAGCTGCTGAGAGACATTGGACCAAACTGTAAACCCTGTACATAATGAAAAACACTTCAGTCCCTAAGCTGTGGCAGCACACCCCGCATTCTTAGTTCTAACACCTGTGCACCAGTCTCTCCAAAGGTTTTGAAATGGTATACAATATCGAAGTGTACAAGCTAGGTTAATTCGATTGTTCAAGCAAGGGCTCTCATGCAAATGTAGTCTTCAGCTCTTCTTCCTTCTCTGGTTCTAGGAAGTTCTTCCCAGTCCAGGTGGGGTGGTCGGTATAACTTTCATTTTGGTTATATGAAAATGAAACCAAATGAAACCATTTTGGTTATATGCATCTGACGAAATGGGTCTTTGCCCACGAAAGCTTATGCTCCAAACACTTCGGTTAGTCTATAAGGTGCCACAGGACCCCTCGCCGATTTTGGTTATAGTATACTATTTATTTGGGTCCAGAACCTTAAAGGTGTTTGGCTTCTTACTTTCATGGAAATCAATGGGAGTTACATGCTTAAATATCTTTGAGGATCTTGGCCTTGGTACTTTTTTGCAATCTTTTTGTTTTTGGCGGGAGCGGGAGGTGAACCTGATGAATCTCTCTCATACACGCTCACACTATCCTGAACTACTTTTATTAACAGCAAGCAGGAACAACCCTACCCCAAAATGTATAACTTGCTGTGCATCTACGAACACTATTACAGGGAGTTTATTCTCATTCCCAATGCATTAGCTTTCATTTCCAGCTACTTGACAAACATTGCTTCTGACTATATTCCTATGAGGTAGGAGAGTATAATCCCTATTTTACGCAGGAAGAAGTTGAATAACTCTCATAAGACCACAGAGCGAATCACTGTTGAGACCCAGATTATATAATTCTTGCTTTTCACTTCTTTGCTCGATCCAGTAAACCATGCATGATGTATGATAAAAAGCTGAGCTTCTGGGAAAGTGATCCATAGCCAAGGTTTAGATAAAAATATGTTGGGATTAAAAGGGTTTTCACTGTGTAATGGAGATGTAGCCATAGTTAAAATGTGCAATTTGGGGAAGTATGGATTGTTTATAAAAATAAAAAAACACGTTGTCTCCTTCAGTGCATACCAAAGAGAAAAAATACCTTTGAAATAACAGCAGGCTCCATTTCTAGAAAGAGAAGCTTTAAATAGACAGAGATTTGCTAATACCATTGCTAAGGAGAGCTATGTGAATCTTTTGTACATTGCATCTTATATCAGTACAAAATAAGAAGCTTCTGTATAGAGTTGCAGCTGAGAAACTTTCTGAAGGATATAAATTTAGTGGAAAATCCTTCTTTCTGTGACAGGCATAAGGTTCTGTAAAAATGTTTTTATTCATTGCACACTGATATTTGGGAGTACAGAGAAAACTGTAGTGCATTGCAGACAGTGTAATATTTATATGGCATGATAAAGGCACTTATCCACAGGTTTTTTTTTTCTTTTGGCTTTTGAGATACCGATGATGTAAAAACAGGAGAATGTGTTGTTTATTGCAGTGGTAATCTAATTACCCCTAGCTCTTTGTTTAAATGGTAATGAAATCTTAGTATTATTTTGTCATTGCAGAAGAGTAATTCATTGCTAATTGAATGCAAGAGTCATATCAATACACAGCGGAATACATTCCATGATCTATTGATTATTCTTCTATGTGTAAGCAAACATAAAGATTATTTGGGGTTACAGAACCAACGGTAGTTTGAGTTTTTACCAGCTGCAGATTCTACATACAAGATAAATGTGATACAATTTCCACAAAAGTACACACACACACCTTTTGCGTGAGGTTCTGTTTGGCACTTTTTGTATATTAAATATATTTTGAGGCAAAAATAGGAGAGGAGGGAAGATAAGAAAGGATTAGGTCAAAGGGCAAAAAAGGAAGGCAGAGACAAGCAGAGTGTGTTGGGGTACAAACCCTACAGGTCATGAAAAGGTTAATGGACAGCTGGAGACTAGGGGGAAGAGCTGAAAAGGGAAAGCCCTGCCTAACTGCTGCCTGGCTAGGTGGAAGGAGAGGTCTTTAAGCTCTTACCTAGGAGAGAAGTCTGGGGTCAGGAACAAGGAAAGACTGATGCCTATCCAGGCCTCTCTGAAGGCAGGGACGAGCTTTACATTTTGGTGTGTTTATTTTGGACTTCAGGTACCCTGGAAGAGGTGGAATTATTGATGACCTAGCCAGGGTTACCTTAGCATGGAAGGTGTTTGGAGGATAGATGGATCTGCTAAAGGCATGGTGGGAAACAGCCACAGGTCCTACCATGCAGAACCATGCCAAAAATGGACATGCTGGGAGGGTATGCGGCCACAGGGAGGATAATGAAGGCCATGGAGGACAACTGGAGCAAGGCTGAAGCAAAGAAACTGTGAGGCAGAAAGGAAGCAATGGGCAGCTGGAAAAAGTACTCAAGTGACACAAGGCAAATAATGGTTAGAGAAATCTATCTGAGGACCAATGTTCAGAAACTGATTCCTCTGAATTCTGTGTCTGGCTGACTACATTCCAGAGTTCATTGTTGTTTTTCTCTTTCCTTGATCCCACATCAACATCAGAGTTTTATGAATGAATTAAAAGTGTTTAATGTCACTGAACTCCAAACATGGTGATTAAATAATACCATAACTTTTTGTTTAAAATCTCTTCAACATCTCTCATTTTTTTATCTATTAAAAAAAGGGATGAGGTCATATCTTGCCATGTCTCACATTAAAGCTTTAAACATAGATTGTCAGTTTTGCCACAATCCATGAACATTTGATTTTAATATAGTTGATATGAGTTTGCCTATGAAAATAGGAAATTAAGGGCACTGGTTGAGAGCCAAATTATGTGAAATCATGCATTGAGTTTTCTTCTGTCCCCTCTACATGCAGTTCTGCCAAGACTTCTCAGCTCTGATGCATACCAGCCCTGCCACTTCTGTTGGTGCCAACTTGAGTATTGATTTTGAGTTGTGGTTAGATGTTTCCTAGGAACTAAGATGGCTCTAAGAAATACAGGTTTTCTGTGAATCCAAAGGTGAAAGTGTGCTAGTCCACTATATCAATAAGATATCTTCAGATTTGGGTTGCTAACTTGGTACCAAATTTCACAAATATTTAAAATGCAGGTGGTTGATTCCCTTTTTTATATAAAATGAATGAATACCAGCTCATCTTATGATCTTTAAACTTTGTCAATTTTTATATGCATTTTTCAGAGGGAAAAAGGAATCTACAGACAGGAAATGAACAGGAGGAAATGATAAAAAAGAAAAAACAGAATGAAGTGAGTAGTAAATCTGCTTCAAAAGATTGTATTTTTCAGTCTTCTGGTTTATAGGACAAACTCTGAGCAAAAAATGTGTATTTCCCCCAGTGATCAATTAAAGTAAAATTGCTACTGACTGATTCCCAATTGGCTTCATTAGAAAAGAGAACTTTTTCCAGAGTGTGTTAGCTTTGACTGTCATTCAGTTTAAATAGACAAGGAAGGTGAGATAATATTTTGGACTATCTCTGTTGATGAAAGGTACAAGCTTTAAAGGTAATGAATGAATTAAGCAATTAATTGTCCAGGATAAAAACTTTCAGAAGAAAAGCAAAAATAGAATCATAGAATCCTGGGGCTGGAAGAGACCTCGGGAGGTCATTGACTCCAGCCCTCTGCCCAAAGCAGGACCAACCGTAACTAAATTATCCCAGCCAGGACTTTGTCAAGCCAGGACTTAAAAACCTCTAGGGGTAGAGATTCCCCCACCTCCCTAGGTAACCTATTCCAGTACAAGTGAACTTCTATTCTAGAAGCCAGAAATCCTTCCTTTCCATTAAATTTAAACCACTAAAGTCCATCAACATTAACTGAAAGATTCTTATTAAATCATTGGATCAGGTCCAGATTGAATTATTAGAATACATTTGTTATACAATGACTAATACATTGATTTTTCTCTTTATTCCTCTTGTAGGGCCAATTGTTGCTCAGAGTGACTAAACCTTAGTCTGCAAGTAGTTCTACTGAAATCTGTGGCCTACTCAGGTGCTATTGTGTTGAGCATCACTAACCAAATCAAGCAGAGTAGTGTGCCAGAAAGTTGTAAGTTAAAGGCATGGTAAATGATTGGAAGAACCCAAAAGGGAGGTTATTCATTTGAATTTCACCAATACAGAAAGTCTTCTATCTTTATAATAAAATACATAATTTAAAATCCCCTTTGTGTGAGTATTCCAGAATTTGAGCTAGAGATTCACTTTTCACAAGAAATGTGCTAATAAACCTCAAGCATTCAGATGTTCAAAAACACTGAACATGTAAGAGGCAAGAATTCTGTCAAATCATCATGATTTGTTTCAAATTTAAATGAACATGTCTGGAAACCTTTTCCTGCTTTTTCCCCCTCTGCTCTAACATTGAAACCATCTGATCCAAACTTCTAAAATGGTGTGATTTGGATCACGGTCTTTGCATGCCAGCAGCTTCATTAGCCTTCAGTTCAGAAATGTTTCTCCTGGGGTTTCCATACAGAAATTAAAGTTTCTGACCTCTTCTCTATTAGCCACTAAATATAATTTGGGTGTGAAAGGATAATATGTTCATAAATATTAGGTGGCTTTTTTGTAACAGAAACACTATGAGCCACTCATTCCTGTCTTCAAGATTGCTTAGAAATTTGCTGCTTGCAAAATTCTGAACACTTAAACCATCAGAAAATGATGAAGCCACAATAGATGATAGCTTAAATCTTTTAGGATACCAGCCATGAACTCATTCTGATGTATGAAGAGAATGAATGGGATGAGTAATGTGGAATGGTTATTAAACCCTAAGGTTTTCCAAGTGGAGCTTAGACGCATGCTCCTTGAAAAAGTAAGACATAATTTTCTTGGGTCAAAGGCTTTAATGCATAATAAATCTAGAGTGAAAAGGATAAGTTACACCAGGTTGGTATACTTCCAAAGATGTTGGGATTATATTTGGACTTCAGATGCTATTAAGTTTCTTCTGAGAGTTCTGACTGGGAAAATAACTTATTCTTTGTCATAGTACTATCTGAAATATGTGATGAAATGCACCCCTTTATTCAAACCCTGCACACCAGTGTAGTAATCTTTGTATAAAGTATGCCTTCTGAAATGTCATTTGAAAACACTTACCTTGCTGGCCAGTAATATCATGGTAAAATGTTGGTAGCAACATTATGTGTAAAGTTATGAACAGACGCTTGAAATCATGATTGAAGTGTGTTTTCTAGATAAGTCTGGGGACTGGCTAAAGCAAAACAAAGAGCAAGCTGATGCTCCAGCCAGATAACAACAAAGCTGATGATCCATCACTTACCACATGGCCGTTTTTTGACAAGAAGGGAGGGCAGGGACAAGGAGCGCTGCATCTTAGCAAAGAAACAGTATGAGGTCTCCTTCCTCCAGCAGAACCCATGTCTTTTGGTTCTCATATGGAACGTCTCTTCAAAGAGGGAAAGAAACTGTAAAAAGAAGGACAAACAACCCAATAGACTCTTCCCATCTCTCCCTGGCACTCTGACTTTTTGAACCTGAAAAAGTCAAAGGAAACAGCTGTTGGACTCTGAGAGAGGGATCTTGACTTGAAAGTTTGGTCAGCAATGCTGATGGAAGCATGTATAGAGGAACTTTACTTGAATCTAATATAGTTTAAGTTTAGCATTAGAAAGTGTTTTATCTTTATTTTTCTGGTAACCTTTCTGACTGTATTGTCTGTGCTTACTCTCCCTTAAAATCTATCTCTTTGTAGTTGTTTTCTTGTTTTATCTAATCCAGCATATTTAAGTTAAAGTCTTGGTGGCTCTATTTAAGATGGTGGTAAGTTACATATATATTGTTCCCTTAAAGGAGTGGACTTCACATATGTGGACTATTAGAGGACTGGGCAGTACACGACATACAATTTTGGGGGGACAATCTAGAACTGAGAGCATCTTGGGTTATCCCTTGTAGAAGTAACTAAAGCTGGTAAAAGCTAACATAATCCAAATAGGGCTGTCAGGCTGCAGTTACACACATATACTCAGTGTGTGATTTGTATGGCAGAGGGCTGTTTGTGAGTAGTCCAGGTGGGCATTGTAAGGCATCCAAGGTTGCAGGGCAGGGTGACATAGTCCCTCACTAGTTTGGTTTCCATCCCAATCTAAAATGAGCAAGAATTTTTATCCAAGGAGAATTTTGTAAAGCAATTGCCTCGATCACAAGTATAGGGAATTAAAAACTAAATAAAATATTCTCCAGAGATCTGGTGAAATGAAGCCAATTGAGTTATAAAAGCTTTTCCTTTTGATTGCTGTAAAGTTTCAGTAAATGCGATATCCAATGCAAAAGCCACTATATACGCCAAAGCATTTTCATCTGAGGCCAAGAGAGTTATAATTTTTTACTGAAGATTTTCAACTGAAGATAATGTTCCAACAACAAAAGGAGATATAAGGGATAGGAGCAGAAAGCTGGGAAATGAATAAGAAATAATCTACTATTGCTCTTGATAAAGGAGTGGCAAAAACAATTCCTATAGAAAAACATACAGGAAAAACCTTTAAAGGAAAAGGTAGGTAATAAACAATCTATCCTCCTTCTCCCATGTCCTTTTTCAGACTTGCTTCAAAGCCGCTGGGAAATACAAGAGTCATATTGCATTCTTTTATGCTTTTGTGAACTCTAGGAAGAAGTATTCTAAAAATACACAGAAGACAAATTCCTCATCTATTTCATTTTAAAGAAAGTGAAAAAGAATAACTAGCTTTGCAATCATTATAGAATGATTTCTTTCTCTTTCTAGCAGACAGTCAATCTCATAAAAGATTAAAGAAATAACACCCTGACTTTCCTATAAGTAACTCTAAAAGGCAAATAACTCTAAATTGTAGCTATTTGTGTAGAATTGTCTACGAACTTGATTCTGCCAACGTACATGCGAGTAACCTAATTTGTGAGCAGGACAGAAGTTATTCACAAACATAAGTGTTTGCGGAAGCCAAATCTAAAATCAGAACACATACACAATGAATTAAAATTCTGCTTAATTAACACCCTGTGCAATCCAGTTAGTCAGATGGGTCATACTGGATTTAAATTGGGAGCAAAACATAGCTGAATGTGCCAAAAGAAAACTATTAAAGCATCTCCAAGAGGAGGCAAAACCACTCATTCTGCACAACCTTGTCTGTGCTAATTGGATCTTGAGTATTGATAGCAGGGTGTTGCCTTTGCTCACTTAGGAAGTTAATCAACTTCTGCCATGTGACACTTCATTCTGCCTGTGCCATATATTAATCACTCATATGCCTCTTTAGCAAAGGATGCCACTGTAGAAATAAAGTTACACACACATTTTAATGGTGAAACCAATTATCACTTGTAATGTCATGGTCCCCATGATCAGCTGGCTGAAGTTTATGAAGATATAAACCATTCCTTTGCTGCTGATTACATTTCTAAGGCCCAATGGCCTCTGCATTTAATCAGCACAAAAGGAGTCATTAATTAGTTTGTAAACCCCTGCCAGTTCAACACTTAATTAAGTTGCTCTTGACTAACTGCAGAACTATTAAGCAATAAGACACAATAGCAGGTGAATTATTACACTATAATTAAGCCCAGAAGTGTTCAAGTAACTTAGTTTTAGATCTCAAATACTTTTTAAATATTATTTTAAAAGACCAAGTTTTTAAAAGTCTGTTAAAATCTTTCATCATCAAAAATAATTAATGAAAGAGAACTTTCAACCAAGAAAACATGACCAGGTTTGCATCCACTGAGGATTTAGCCCTTCAAATCTGTAAATAGATGTAGACAATTCACAGTTTTAAGGCTATTCTTGCTAATATTTCTATGTTTTTTAATGTTTTTGTGTGGGGAGGCTGGTATGGTTACTGGGTTGTTTGTAAGTCATACTGATGTAATACATGTCAGTGAATTAATACACCTTTCTTTCCTCCTTCCATTACTATAATTTCAGTCAATAAGTTTTTTTCTGTTTTTAAAACTTTATTTGCCAGAGGAATTTGTGGAAAGGTTTTTTTATTGACTTAAATGTTCAGTGATACTCACTTTTTTTAAAAAGAGTGATCTGGACCTGTTGAGTATAACTAGATCTGACATGACAATTGATAGTCCTGGGTAGGCTCTTAATATGTCTGAAAGTTCTATTAATAGGATGCGTGCTTAAATGCTTTGTTGAATCGGGACCTTAAACACAGAATGCAGTAACAGAGGACCAAAAATGGGAAGTAGGTTAATGTTCCTGGTCACTATTCAGTGTTAGTTCACTTAGTAAAGCTATATTTGTCAGCTCTGGGCAAGACCTTTTCTGTGTGCCACGCCGTAGGTTACTTCAGAAAATGTAACAAATCTCACTAATTTTAACTTTTCCTGTGTGGGAGGTATACCCTCTTTCTTCTCCCTGCTGCTCTCTAAGGCTATGTCTACACAGTAGCATTATTTCAGAATAACTGACGTTATTCCAAAATAACAAAAAGCATGTCTACACTACAAGCCATTATTTTGAAATAATGGCGTGTTGGAGGACTTCTTACTCTGACTCCTGTAACCTTCACTTTTCGAGGAGTAAGGGAAGACGAAGAAAAGAGTGTTCTTCCTTCAACTTCCTGTTGTGTAAATAGCACCAAAAGCTGAGTTAAGCTATTTCAAAAAGCCACACATTTGACATAACTCAAGTTGCGTAGCTTAATTTGACTTTAGCCCTGTTGTGTAGATGTACCCTGAGGAAATAGAGAGGGAAACACAGACCATTAACAGAACGAAAGAGAAAGCTAAGCAAGAAGGAGAGACTATTTCATCCCTGAAAGTAAAGAAGGAAGAGAAACAGCATCAGCAGTGAAGATAAATACTTGTTTGATTGTATGTTCCATTTTCACAGTGATGCATCCTGGTGAGAGAATCTATACTCTTGATCCTTAAGCATTGTAGATAAATATGCAAACTGCCATTTAAGACATGTCAGCTACCTTTTGTTGACAATATAATCTGTACTATAATTGACAATCATGCAGAAAATTCTGTTCCCATATGCTTACTTGGTTTTAGATTCATCTTGGAAAAGAGAGATGCAGGGCCAGGTAGACAGGTAGAGCTTCAGAGTCTCAATGCGTGGATGAGACGATGGTGTAGGGAAGAG
>JANRFK010001785.1:33464858-33480819 GCA_030068395.1 Apalone spinifera
GTGAAAGAACTTAATCTGCTTTAAGGGCTCAATCTGGTAAGGTTGCTCTAGCGAGTTGTCCTTTAGGCCCTAGTTGTGCAAATACAATTGTGGGAATCCAAATCAGAGTATAAGTTTGTTTGTCAGTACATGCTCCTCCTAGATGAGCCACTGGGTATTCCCCTTATTTTCTCCCACCCTGGAGTTGCATTATCTTGTCATGATATTAAAGGGACCAGGAGAGAATCAGAGTATTTACATTCAGCCAAAGGTGTCAGAGAGACATCTACTTCTGGTCTGGCTTGCACTTAGATTTCACATTGCAGCTGGTGCCTTTTGTTAGAACCAAAACCAATTTTTCATTCTGTTGTAGGTCAGGCTTTTGCTTTGTAAAGGGATAAAAGCGCTCATAAAAGATGCATACATCATTTTTGAGTGTGTTTGTTGGGCTCAGTGTGTTTCTTTGCACGTTCCTTTCAAGAGTGCATCAAATACTTAATAGAATACCACAAATTAGACGTAATTGGGGCCTCAGGCTACCAGGGTATGAATGATGGAGTTATCACTAAGTTATTATTCCTATCTAGAGGTGTGATTCCAGCTAGCTCTGTACTTCTCTAATTATCTGCAGCAAGCCTGTTTCTTGACAATTTCAGGCTCTTACTCATCTCTAAGGTAATGATACTCCAGAGTTGACAGATGTGCCTCTCACTCACTGGCATGCACTAGAAAACCTCCATAGGGTGTCCAATTCCATTTAGAACCCTTGTTAAGCCTTGTGGGAGAATGCAATTTCTTCTTGATCAAAACATAGGGAATCTCAGCCAATCTATATTCATCAGCCTGCGCTAAATCCTTCCGAGTTTGAGTAAATTGAACGCTCTTAGGTTACCATGGGCTTCAAACGTGCATAATCTCTAAAAACGTTGCCAGATAGAGAGGGCCATGTAAAATGAAGGGCAACCTTTTTCTGAAGGAATAATTCCATTTGTTATGCTAAGGGCTTATCATCACTTATACCAAGATCAACACTTTAGAGATCGATCTCCCGGGGTTCAATTTAGTGGGTCTAGTACCCGCTAAATCAATCACTGAGGGTGTCCCTGTTGACCCTGGTACTCCACCGGATTGCAAGGAGTAAGGAAAATCAACGGGAGAATTTCTCCCTTTGACCACCTGCAGTGGGGATGCCACAAAAATTCGACCTAAGGTACATCAGCTACAACTAGAGTTGTGTATCTTAGGTTAACTTTCTCTAGTAGTGTAGACCTGGCCTGGAGAACTTTCTTTAGGAGTGGCCCGATTGCACTCTGAGCATATTCCCTATGGCTGTGGTTCTCAACTGGTGGTCCATGGTGACTTTTTCGGTGGTCCACAGGCACATTGTCCAAAGTCACACGGTGTGAGCAGGTTAGGCCGTTTTACACTGTGTTCGCAAGCATGCGGCGCGTCATCCATAGCATCACCTAGGACACAACCGTGTTGTGTTGCCAGTAACTTCCGTCTGAGGCTCTGAGCATCAGTGTAGCTGCCGCCGTCATGCTGAGCGGTTGCTGTATCATTCATCCTGTGCGACATGTGCTGTTTTACAGGTGTGGTGTCGTTTGTTTATAATGGCAATGACAGGAAGAAATGTCAAGTGCAAGTATTCGGAGGGCTACATCAAATTTGGCCTCACTTGTCAAAAAGGAGGTGGTCCACGAAAATTTTTTGATTGTCCTGGTGGTCCGTGGACTGAAATGAGTTGAGAACCACTGCCCTATGGACTGCTCTTGAGTGACACACAAACAGGGAAGTGGAAAGAGAGAGAGTCCTTAAAGTAGCAGGTTCTAACTGCTCAGGGCTTTGAGAACAAGGGCAACAACTTTGCAATGGATTAGATTGGCAGCCAAAGTGTAGCATGAAGCAGTGGTGAGGTGGGATCTTGCCAACTGGCCGTTTTTAGAAAGTGGGCACACCTGTGTGCTGCACCAGCTGCCCTTTATTGCTATTGCACAGACTTTAGTTGTCAGGAACAGTTTGCAGGCCAATCTAGTAAAGCAATGCAGCTGAAATTAATGGCCTTATTTTCCTAATTCCCAAAAGGAACAGTTATTACTATGGCACCCATTACTGTAGCATCCTGGAGATGCGCATTATTTTAAATACAATATAGAATTGTTGTTGTTGTTCAGATAAGCATATATGTAGAAGCCCAGTAGCTATATTCAGTGGCCCTCTCTTCACCGCCTTTCTCTTTGCTTAAAGTGCTGCTTAAACAGATGCACCTCACTGAGGCTACAATCCTCCAAAGAGGGTGAATTCCACGGGGCAGGGGCTGTCTTGAAAACTCACCACCACTCCAAGAAAGTTGTGTCACCAGAGCAAAATTCAGTCTCAGATCTAATTATTAGATAACAATTTATCATGTCACAACCCGAATCCATCTTGAAAGCCCCAGTTCTCATTTCTGCTTTAACACCACAGGTCTATCAATAATCATCATTTTATTAATTTCCTAATACCAAAAATAACTAATTGCTCACATTTTTCAAAATGGGCAGCAAATTAAGAGGTGGGAGGGCAACTTCTTTTGCTAATTATTTCAGGGAGAGCTAATCCACAGAGTGTGTGACCTTTTGTATATTTGGACTCAGGTGGCATTTTCCTGAAGAACTGAGCATTGATCTGCATACAGTTAATTTATTGTTTAATTTAAAAAACATACTTCACTGATGTGCTCTGATTGCACATCCTTTTCCCCATCAGCCAATTAAATATGGAGAAACCATCATGAACTTGTCATTTTACTTCATTTTATTTATTTTATTTTGTAATGGAACTTCCCAGAAATGCATATCTCTTTTTCTTAACCCACTAATGACATGGAAAGTCTTTAGCATAAAGGACCTGCTTGAACTACTCTGGAAGATACATTTTCAGCGTATTGTCATTTTGGTGCAACTCTGAGGTGCAAAACTTCCGGGACTTGATAGAATGTTTCTGGAGCCTGACTGCATTTTAAGTCACCAAGGGTATGTCTAGACTACAGAGGGGATTTTTTTTGAAAAAAAGTGGCCTTTTTTTAAAAAAACGTCACCTGCCTCTAGACTGCCATTGCCTTCTTTTGAAATTAAATCGAAAGAATGCGGTGTTTTTTTCGACAGCCGTAAACTTCATTTTACGAGGAAGAACACCTTTTTTCGAAAGAGCTCTTTGGAAAAAAAGGCATTCTTGAACGCAAACAGGGCTTTTTCGAAAGAGAGCGTTCAGATTTCCTGGGTGCTCTCTTTCAAAAAAGCAAATCGCTTTTTCGAAAGTCTTGTGGCTGTCTAGATGATCTCTTTCGAAAGAGGCTTACAGTCTAGACATGCCCCAATACCTACCATAAAAATAGATACTATAAATGGGCAGTTATTAGGGTCATTTCAGTCAGTGGTGGTTAGCTAGACTGGTCTTGGGCATCAGGCGAAGAAGCAATGTTTCTTTCATGTATGAGACAATAATACTATCAAAGGTTTCACTATCTGATTCCCCTCCTATGGGTGGAAATTAGTGCTTAGACTGCTGTGTGTGTTATTGTCAGTGGCCAGATAAAAATATAACTGCCTATACGAAGTAAGCAGATTACTACTCTCATCACAAAATGCATGTTGGAACTATCTGTTGAAACTGGTGATTTTAACATGTAGGCAAGCTGACTCAAGCTGTGGTGTGCTTTGCAGAATGTCAGAGCATTTGTTCCTCGAGAGACCTTGAGAGAGACATCATAGAAATGAACTCCTAATTCTCTCTTCCTTGTGCTTCTATGGCTGAATAGTTTATTTAATTTAGGCTTTATTGAAATGTAATGTCTCTTTCCCCCTTGCTTGAGGCTTCATCAAGAATACCATCTGAGCAAGCTTGTAAATCAAGAAATTTTGATGGTGGCAACTAAAAGCAAACACCTCTTCACCATTGGATTTTTGGGGTATATTAAGATCTCTCCTCCCCCCAAAACAGGCTGCCTGGTTCATTTAGGCAGAGCCTTATCATACGAATCAACATGAAGTGGTATGTTAGTGGACTAATTTAGGTAATGAGTCTGGCAATGGCACAATTACAGGATGAACCTCTCTCATCTGGGACTCTCTGCTCTGGCAATCTCCATAGTCTGGCAGGACCACAGATGTTACTAGACCAGAGAGCCCCACTTGCAAAGGTTGAGAGCGGCTGGGAGCGGATCTGGTTTGGTGGGCAGCAGCCTGCAGCCAGTGACCTGGGGTTAGAGAGCCCCAGGAGAGGCTGCTGCCTTGTGCGCAGCCAGAGGCAGGGAGCCCTGGAAGCGGCTACTCACTTGTGCAGGGCTGGGTGGTGGGGACAGGGAGTCCCAGGAGCTGCTGCCGCCATGCATGGGGCCGGATGGCTGGGGGGCAGGGAGCAGTGCCCCACGAACGGACTGGGGGCAGCAGAGCTAGGCAGGTGGGCCATAGAAGATCAAGCCTCTGGATTGTCTCAAGTCCGGCAAACTCCCTTGTTCAGGACTGCTCAGCCCCAAAGGGTGCCGGACCAGGGAAGTCCAACCTATGCTATTTTTGAAGATTTAAAAGCTTTATTCCTTTACAGGGGTGTTTGTTTTCAAAAGGCTGCAGAAGTGATGGTGCATTTGTGCTGCTTGGTGTGCACCAAAGTTTTACTCCAGCAAGTTTCCTTTTGATTTGTCTATAAAATAGGAGTTCTAGAAATGATCAAAGAGAATCCTGGGGACTGAAAGACTAAAATGGTTGTTTGGCACATCTCTGAGCTGAACAGTATTTCCATGGGGAGCTCTAGGAGAACATTACTCAATATTTAGGTGTGACTAGAATGAGCCAGGTATATTAGTTGAAAAATCTTTAAATATTATAAAAATGATGAAAGTGACATCAAATATAAAGGGTGAGTTGTAGAAGGGAATAGGTTGAAAAATGCCAGTTTTACTGTTTGTGCCCAAATTAGTTTTTTCCCAAAACTTTTCATTTGTTGTTTATTTAAAAACTCGAATGTTCAAAACAAAACAACACGGCTGTGTCTAGACTGGCACGATCTTGCACCAGAGCTATGCAAATGAGGCTCAGGGGTGGAATATCGCTGAGCCTCATTTGCATAGCTAATGAGCCGCCATTTTCGTGGAAGAGGCTCTCGTGCAAGACAGGGCAGTCTACACTGCCCCTTCTTGCACAAGAAAAATCCTCTTGCGCAAAGCCATTGTGCTGATTATTTTCAGGCATAACGGCTTTGCGTGAGAGGGTTTTTCTTGCACAAGAAGGGGCAGTGTAGACAGCCCCGTCTTGCACAAGAGCCTCTTCCGCGAAAATGGCGGTTCATTAGCTATGCAAATGAGGCTCGGCGATATTCCAACGCTGAGTCCCATTTGCATACCTCTGGCGCAAGATCGCGCCAGTCTACACACAGCCTATAAGTTTACAAGAATGGATTTTGGTTTTTTAAAAGTACTGATAAGTTTTTGTGATTGCTGTGTTGGTTTGGATTTTTTTGTTAGGGTTAGAAAATGTTGACCAAAAGGAAAACTCTCCATAAATATTTTCATTTTGGTTGAAAAGCTCTGTTTTGTCCAAAAAGTTTTGAATTAGCGGTAATAAAAGATGTATAATGGATTTTTGTTTAAAAAAAATCTGTTGGCCATCTTATTAGTAAAATTAATTAATAATTAAAAATAACCCCAAAGCAAATCTCCAGAGCACAGTAGTTGCTGTTCAGTTAGTTAGGAAAGCATTCTGTGCCCAACCCTGCTCCAGAATAAATCACATGTCAAAGCAACACATGAGCAGAGATCATCCCACAAACAATTACAAACCCAGTAGGTCTCCTCACATGGCACTGTTGAAACGAAAAATAAATGGTTGAATCTCAGACCATTATTAGAAGTCCACATATCACTATAACATGTAAATTAAAAGACATTTGTAAAAGTTAACAGAAACTTTGGATACGTCCGTACAGAAGCCCCGGAAAGCAATTATTATTGGCTTTTTTGAAAAGAGATCTGTGTCATGGTCTCCAACTTAGCTGCCCCTTCTGAGATCTTTTTCCAGTCCCCTGCCAGCCCTTTCAAGTGACAGATCTGTGACTGCTTCTCTTTGGGGTGGGACTGCAAGATCTGGCTACTCTGCAAATGTGTCTCTGGGGTTACACCAACCCTGGTTGTCAGTTGTGATTCCTAGCAGGCCTCTGAATGTTTTCCTTTGTGGGCCTGTAGCCGGTACAGTTTGAACCTCTCTATTCCAGCGCTCCCTGGTCCAGCAACATCCGTGGCCTGGAATGATTTTACTTAGCTGGATGTCTACATATCATGGGTGCAGCCAAGTTTCCTGCGGTCCCATAGAGTTTGTTTACAGCCACCAGTTCTTGCTCTCAGAGTTCTGAGCTGATATTTGGCTCTAATTTATTCCTAACTGTCTTCTAAGAGCCCTGCAAGCTGTGGAAGTGTTGGTAATGCTGCTAGACAATACTGACCTCCCATGGTTTGGCAAATTGGTAGTTTTTGAAAGAAGAAACTCAGATGTCCCGATCAGATGCTTTAATTACTTAACTAATTGGTCCTTCAAACTGTTCATGCTATGCAGGATTGTCCAATACATCATTCCTTCACTCATGACAGTGGATGAGCCTAGAAATCCCAGTCAAGACCAGAAGCCCATTGTGCTAGACCAGTGGCAGGCAAAATATGGCCCTCAGATCAGATCTGGCCCACCAACCCTTTGGCTCTAGCCCACAGTCCACTGTCCACTGGGACCCTCAGACAGGCTCCCTGTCTGTCATAGGCCCAGGCTGCTCAAGGCGGTCAACTTCTGGGGCCACGTGCCTCTAGGCATTGCGTGTCTCTTGCGAGGGGTGGAGACTTCATGCCCTGTCCCCACCCTCAGTACAATCATCACAGCTCTCATGGGCTGGTTTCTGACCAATGGGAGCTGCAATGATTGTGCTGGGGACAGGGGCAGTGTGCAAATTCCCCCCCTTTCCAACACACACATACACACACAGGGACACACAGTGCACAGAATCACAAGGAGCAGCCAGCTGCTTTGAGTGGCCTATGGAAGTGGCAGGCAGGGAGCATGCCTGAGGGTCCTACTGGGCTGCAGGCTGGGAGTGCTCTCAGCCTAGGTAAGCGCCTCTCAGCCACAGCCAGCATCTGGCACCCTTCTCCTCCACTCCAACGCTCTGCCCCAGGTCACCACCCCCTCCTGTCCCAGGTCACAACCCAAATCATCTGCACCCTTCCGCCTCTCAGGTCACAATTCCCTCCCAGATCCTACACCCTCTTCTACATCCCTCGACCAGACCAGAATCCTCTCCTGCATCCATATCCCCTCCCAAGCCCTGAATCCCCTACTGCATTCCAATCCTCTGCCCCAGTCAGAACCCAAATCCACTGCACCCCCTTCTGCACCTCTCCTGGGATCAGAATCCTCTCTTGTACCAATACCCTGTCTTGGACCCTGGACCCCACTCCCCTGCCCCAGATCACAGCCCCTTCCTTCACCTAACCTCCCTTTCAGACCTGATACCGTCTCCTGCACTCCAGTCCCCTACCTCAAGCTCCTTTGTGTATCCTGCCTCTGTTCCAGGCCCCTCTCATAGAAAAATGCAGTCCTTGATCACTTGCCAAATCTTGGAGTGGCCCCCCATCAAAAATTGAGAGACAGTCACTGCCAAGCAACTCATGCCTCCCCAGAAGGGGCGGGGTGTCACAATTTAAAGGGGAGGTGCGCCCTCTCGTCCTGTGTCCAGCCTAGGGGCCGCTGAATTCTCCCCACACCACCAGTTACCAGCAGGGTGGAGAGGATCTCTCCTTCTCCCACTGTGCCTGCCCCCCGACACATTCAGATCCTGGCTCTGGCAGCTGGGCCTGGGTGGGGGATGACCTGCTGCCTTCACCTCCCACAGCCAGGATCTGTCTTACTTAGAGTCTTGCCAGTCTCCAAATGGCGCCTAAAAAGATCTGGCTTCTCCAAACACCCTGGCAAGAATCTGTATCAGTCTATTTCCATTCAACTGTGACTATGTCTACACTGGGAAGATGTGGTGACAAAAGTGCTATCGACATGCAAAAGTCAACAAAAGTGAAAAATCAATCAAACCAGTTTTTCTGCATCCCATTGTCGACGTTTCATGGCCACATTGCTAGCTCTCCTGTCACATAGAGCAAAGCAGTGTGGGTAAGCATCGCAGAATGCAGTGTTGTGGGAAGGCAAAGCTGATCCCTGTGTTTCTTGGGATTCCCTCATGGCTCTATGAGCTCTCCGTGCTAAGGGATGTCAAAGCAACACAGCAGTCTCTTCAGCCTTCCTCCTGCAGTAGCAGTCTGCCTGGTCCTGTGTTCCTAGTACAGGGCAGAACAAAAGCATTCCAATGATTTGCTCTTTGTTTGTTCCCCAAATGGAGCAGCTCACTCAGCTACCAGACACTTCCCAGAGCTTTGAAAGGGAAGCAGCGGGGGGGGGGGGGAAAGGGGGGTATATGCCTGCAGGGCAGCAGAGATCAGAAAACACTGAGCAAAGTCATCAGGGCCAGCATTGTCCGATATAGTTCTCTCAACAAAACAAACAGCAAGTCCACATTGGCTCTTTGTCAACAATAAAAGGGAGGGGAAAAGACAAAAGTCTCTGGCAGAGCTGGAAGTTTTTTGTTGCTGAAACTGGGTGTTTTTCCTGACAAAAGTTGCATTGCAGTGTAAACACCCTCACTCTTTTGTTGCCAAAAGGCTGTTTTTGGTGACAAAATGTGCCAATGTAGACAAGCCTGTGTCTCAACAGCTGCCTCTCTGCTGTTTGGGGAAGTTGGGATCTTTGTTCTCGGTTTCTCGGGCTTGGATTTTGTTGCCCAAAACCTTTTTGATAAGCTCAGCAGGGGGATGCAGGGGGAAGAGTGGTGTATTCTCCCTTTAATATTGGTAGAAAGGTGGTGAACTCACCCCATTGTCCTCTTTCCTGCTTGTTTTTTTACAGCCTGCTATTAAACTAAACCAACCTATTCATGCAGTAAACATCTAATATAGTAATGCAGCCCAGGAACCTGGTCAACATACAATATCCATAAATTCCCACCACCACTACACCTGGTATTTAAAGATTACTGTAGGTATTGCTGACCCTATCCACCATAGCATTGCACAGTATAGATCTCTCTTATAATACATGCATTAAAAGAGCATTCAGATCATACAAAATATGCACTTTTAGCCATTTTACTAGGATTAATTGTAATGCTATGGCTTATTAATTAAACGTGAGGAGCAGTGAAGTTGGAGGCAGTGTTTTGCTTTCTCGGGGGAACTTTAATGAATATTGGCATTTATTCTGCAGTAGTCCTAATGAAATGCTGAAATTGTCGGCATATCAATTTATTCATTATCAAATAAGTTGAATGTACCATCCTAAATATTCATGGAAATGTCTTCATTACAAAAATCTTATAATTAACCTGAAATGTGCTCTAAATGAGGCAACCAAAATGTTGCATACTTTCCCTTATAATTGCAGCTAGAGTATAATAATTTCTCTATGCCCAGTTCTATTTACAATAATAATAGCAATTCACATGTGCTGAGGCAAAATTCTAACGGTGGAATAAACTTCTGGAACGTTTTAGCAAAAAGGCTATTAACCTTTCATGTTTGTGTTCATCCCGTTTCACTGTTAATGTTCATTATTGCAGATGATTGTATTTTAACAAGTGCATTTATGAACATGTCTCTTCTTTTTCTGCTGGCGTACATACATGGTACCATTTATGTCACCATCATTTTAAAGTTATGCCAGTCTGACTGTTGCAACCCCCTCATTACTTTATCGAGCTATTTCCTGAAAAACGGCTCACCTCTAATGTAAAAATTATTTCTGTACTGAAAAGTGGCATAAAATGTCACAACCAGAATATAAACATGTGACACTGCTGAATATAAAAAAGAAAGACGAGAGACTCTTCTGTTTAGGGAAGTGTCTTATTTCCTAATTGACAAACACACAGGGATACTCTTCAAATGAAATGGCTCCTACATAGAAGAAGTATGGGCCTCTTAGCACACATTTCCTCCTATCGTTTGTACTCAGAAGCTCTACATGCTTTGGAGATGGGGTTAGATATGTATGCAATACTTGCAAATTCAGAATCCACCCTTTTGAAAGTATGAAAGATCCTTTTTAGCATACTGTCAATTCACAAGGACACTTCCCATTCCAGTCATGGCTTATCTGATTTTATCTAATGTGACCTTGTATGGAAGACTTCCTCCCTGGAGAGTGAACTAAATATTATTTTATTCATCAATTATAGCAACAAAAGGTGTTGACATATTACAGACAACTAGGAAGACAATGCTTTTTCTACAAAGATCTTACACTCAAGACAGGTAAGTTGAAGGTATCTTCAAATAATAACCTTATGGTCAGTTACAAGACATAGGACTGCCATTCACCGCAAGGCCATTCACCAAAGAACTGCCATTATGGGCCAATATTTTTTATAGTGATAAAACAAAATTCTGTCATCCAGGTAATGTCTGTGACTCTGCAACATCAATCTCAAAAGTTAGTCTGTTTAGGAGCATTTCTTTGATAGCTATGACCATAGTTTTGAAACATCACCTTCAAGTTGAGAGGAGCAATCTGTATTAGACTGTGCTGATGGTTTTCTGGATACAAGACCAATGTTCTCTCTAATTTTTTTTTCATCCAGCAGTGGAATAAATTGTGTTACATGCACTGAGGCATGTGCAGATTGCACCACTAGTCGAAACACTCATTGCCAGCTGTGGGCACTCTGCTAATCATCTGGGGTGGCATCTGAATCTTTCCTGGGTGGTCGCCCAAGGGCTCAGCTTTACAGGGAATGCTGTACAAGACTTGGGCACTGTAATAGGGCAGCACTTACCTCTCGTGTATGCCCACCTCTGAACTCTCCTCTGAAGCCCTCTTTGGCAACTCAGCTTAAAAGCCTCTTTGGCGACTGAGCCCTCCAGCCAAGTCACGCACCCAGTGTGCAAAGTATAGAAAACCCTTCAGGCGGTACACCTTTAACAGGGGGACCATCTCTGTGCCCTCTGTAGTGTCCCACAGCTATTCCCCACTCTGAGAGAGAGTGGTGTCTCTGAGGCTTCCCCTCCAGGCCATGTGCTTGCCCTTACCTCAGGGCTTTATCTCAAAGTCCCATCATAGTTCAGTCTGCATTAAGCTCACCACAATGAGATGTGCATGGTACTGCAGCTCTCTCAGCCAGCCAGTCACCCAGTTGCACAACTTGAGGTTGCCAGAGGAACTGAATTGACTCTGGGCCTGCAGCTCCTTTTGTAGGGCCTTCCTGGCCCCTGACTGGCTGCTTCCTTCGCTGCCACTCTAACCTGTTTGGAGGACTTCTCTGTTGTCTCTCTGGGGCAGGGTACGGCAGGGCCCTAGCAGGGGGCTATGGGGCCACTATATCTTTCTCTGCTTTGCCTGCCTCTCTTTTTGTCTGCTTTCGCGAGTTATAGTTGCAAGCCCTCTTGGGGGGAAACGTATAATGTGTTGGTACAACTGCCAGCAACATGTGGGGACTGAGTATGTATAGGGTCTTTAGGCGCTACTGTAATTCAACACATAAACAATGATAATTTGCGCACTGACAGACGAACTGCATTCCATTTGCATATGGAGAGAGATGGAAGGAATCACAGAACCATAGGGTTAGGAGGGACCACAAGGTTCCTCTGGTGAAACCTCCTGCCAAGACATAGGCTCTATGATCTAAACCATCCAAGACAGATGGCTATCCAGTCTCCTTTTGACATCCTCCTGCAAAGGACCTTCCACAATCTCCCTAAGGAGTCTCTTCCATTGTCCAACTGTTTTGACATTGAGGAAGTTTTTCCTGAGATTTAATCTAAATCAGCTATGCTATATAGTTTGAACCCATTGCCTCTTGTCCCACCCTAATGAATTTTGGTGACTGTGTCCTAGAGAGAGAGCGAACCAATAATTTCAGGATAGAGCCTCCTGCCTTGTTTTGTAGGTGAGGGAACCACTTCAAGCACAGGATGCTGAAGAAGAGTCCCCCCGGAAGATGTCATCAAATGCAGCAAGTGGGTACCAATGTTCCTGGAAAAGGTTTTCTCCACAGTAGCCAGAAACACTCACAAAGGTATGGTGTGGCTAGTGTTGTTTCCCTTTTCCTTAGTGGTGGGAGGAGCAAGGTTGAAGTTACCCAGGGGATGGTATGATTTGAGTTATAGAAGCAAGACAGTTATAGCACATGACGTTTCAAATTCTGGCAGTAAATTGCATCCGTGAAACAATGCCACTGAAATTAATGTGACTTTCACCAGGTTCAATTTGGCCAGATGAATTTATGCCAATACATTTTAATAACATCCCAACACTCTGCACTTTAACAGTAGCTCTCATTTGACAATTGACAATAAAAACCCTGTTTGTTTGAACCTTTCTAACAAAAGTTTCAGATCCTCATTCTTGAGAGTTCTGGATACGTATTAGAATTTGGGTTTTTAACGATCGGAAAATTAAGTCTTTCATGCCTGATTTCTTTTTGAGTATATTATTACTGAGCAGACTCTTCCAGGAAGAGAACTGGGGCACTTGAATGGTTATAGGCTGCATACCCTGATCATCTATTGAATTCTTTTCTATTTTATTGGAAGAATATTTCTTGCACACAAAGGGTAAAAGCTGGAATTTTTCACATGCAGCATAACTTGAAATACATATCTGCTCAGCTGCAGTGCTTGTGTGAATGTCTCCACAGTACCAAGGTATGCAATTAAGATCTCTGTTTAAACAAAAGATCCCTCCCTTATGATCCATATATTTACCCCACTGCAATAAAATGATCATTTTTAACCGTCACATCATCATCTGCTCTCAAAGATTACTGGAGCACCTCAGCTTAATATTATGAACATTAGCAATGAAAATGGACTGAAATGTTCTTCGTAAAACACACACAATCATCAATCATTTATTATTAGGAACAGGGGAAATAGTTCTAATACAAGGGATGATTTTTTCTTTTAATATCTGTGACTTTCTTATTTGCATATTTTTATTAAGTGATACCAAGAAGAAAAGTTTTCACAAATACAATTAATGAATCTGTTTCCTCTGTCCAATAGAATGCTAACTGTATTATGCCACCAAAATTGGTATTTGTTGTGTATTGAAGTGACTTGCAATATTATTTTTGTAATGCTTCAGTTCTCTCTGGCTATCTCCATACTGCGGAGTTTTTCCAGGATACCTGCCGCATCCAAAGAACGCTTCTGCTTTTTCAGAACAGTTTCTGAAAGAGGAGGTTTTTCCAACATTTGGCCCCGTGTAGATGGGGCAAATGTCGGAAAAGCCTCTACTGAAAAAAAAAGGTGGAAAAAGATACACAAATTGTGATTCACTACTCCCTTGATGCATCACATGGCTTGGTCAGAGGAAAGAATAAAATGCTTTGGGTATGTCTAGACTACATGGCTCCATCAACGGAGCCATGTAGATGAGTTTACTAGACATAGCAAAATAAAGCGTCAATTTAAATAATCGCCACTTCATTTACATCAAAATGGCCGCTGCGCTGTGCCGACGATCAGCTGATCCAGCACAGCGGGTAGTTTAGACACTCCGCGGTTGACAAGGGAAGCCTTTGTCGACCACTCTGGTAAACCTCGTTTCACGAGGCTAACCGGAGCAGTCGACAAAGGCTTCCCTTGTCTAGACGCTCTGCAGTCGACTGCCCACTGTGCTGGATCAGCTGATCGTCAGCACAGCGTGGCAGCCATTTTGATGTAAATGGCAATTATTTAAATCGCTGCTTCATTTTTGTATGTCTAGTAAACTCATCTACATGGCTCCGTCGATGGAGCCATGAAGTCTAGACACACCCTTTATAATGGCAAATGATTAAGGCACTTGTCCAGGAGGCCCATTTGAAAATCTGTTCCCCGATTAATATAAACTTAAGCAGGAGAAATAAAGACTGACCCCAGAATAGCCGATAGGCTGTTAGGTCTTCCTCTCCAGGGTAAGTGCCTTGAGTTCAAATCCCTGCCCCAGAATGAGGAACTTGGGTCTCCCATGATCTGAGTAAGAGCATGTCTTCACTACAGGTTAGATCAATGGGCTGTGATCAATCCAGTAGAGATTGATTTATTACATCTAGTACAGATGTTATAAATTATCGGCCAAGTGCTCTCCTGTTGACTCTGGTACTCCACCAAAACGAGAACAGTAAGCAGAGCAAATGGGAGTGTCCACTGTCGACTTACTGTGGTGAAGATACCATGATAAGCTGAGCAAAGTTTGTTGACTTCAGCTACATTATTCATGTAACTAAAGTTGCATAACTTAAGTTGATGGCCTGTAGTAGTGCAGACAAGCCCTGCGTGTCTCTAACACTGGGATAAAAGTGATAAAGGGGCTCCTCCTCTGTCCAGTTTGTGAAGCTAGCCCTGCTTCCTACCTTTCCCCATGCCCAAAATTCTGGTTTAAGCTATTCAGAAACCTGTATTAAATCCATGAATCATTCTGAGGCAACTCAAAACCGTGTTTGTGACCAATGGAAAAATGTTGCCCAGCTCTAGGCTCCATCTTTGAGAGTTTGAGAAGCCCTGGACTGAAAACGGAAGTTCATCCTCAGGAACCATGTGGTTAGTTGCTCCCCGAAACTAACGGTTAGTTGCAGCACATCAGACTGAGCAACCTAACAATTTTTCCTTTCTGTAACTGGTGCACACACCATCGGGGATCTCTTGAGAGGAAGCTGATTTTTGTCCTCTTTCTGATTCTACAGGGATATCCCTCCTGGCAACAGAAGGATGACTTTCCAAATGATAGTTTTATCTTTACCCCACTGCCTCTCATTTTCTTTGGCTCTCGAATGCCTTGCGTATTGATTCTGCGATGTTTTTCTATCCCTCTCATACCATGCTCTGTTGCCTTGGACAGCTTCCCCATTACTAATGCTGAGCCTGTGAAAAGCTGCACGTTGCTGATTTGACACTGTGAAATTTGTTGTGTTTAATGTTTCTTTCTGTAAGGGAGTTCGTTGAAAGCTTTTTCTCTTGCTCACTCTCTCTTGGGTTATTTTTTTCTTCCTGTTTCGTGGCATTTTCAAGCTAATAGCAAGTGTGCTGTTGTAGCAACATGTTCTGGCAACAAAAGCTTTGATCTCCTGGGCTATAGAGGGAAATGTCCTGGACACAAGACTTTCATTTCTTTTATTTTTATCTTCTTTTGCCATGGTCACAGCTGTTTGAGATTTGCATCCATTACATTGGGATAAGTCACTTTAGAAAGAAAATCCTAATGAGATGATGACTAGATGCAGACAGATCTGTAAGTTGGAAAAATCACGTGTTTGGTTGAAAATGCACTTAAGAAATGTCAAACACACACACACACCCCGTCACAGCTCTGGTTCTGTCCATGCTAAGAAGCTTTGCACTGGAGTTCATAGGTGTAACTTCCAAATTGAGGTGCACAAGTATAAGGTCCCCTTTCCATTCTTACAGCAACATCTACATGTGGGCAACTATATCAATGTAAAGGAGACATTTTTAACATAGAGCAGCCATCTGTGTTTTAAAGATTTGAGAGTGTTTTAAAGAATAGTAGGATTAGAAGGGACCTCAAAAGCTTTTCTGGTCCAATCCCAGCGGGGCCGACAGCCACTGCGGGACCTGGGGCAAGGTGTGGGATTCCTGGCTCTCCCCAGAAGGGGTGGAGCTGAGGGCGGAAGGAGTGGGGCCAAGGGTAGAAGGGCGGAGCCAAGGGCAGCCAGCCTTTACCACTGTTCAGACCACAGTGTGCCTCCGCTACCCCTCAGAGCCACACAGCGTGGCAGAGCAGCACTCCAGCAGCATTTCAAAGGGGCTTGGGGCTCTGGCTGCCACCACTGCTGCAGTAGCGGTGGTGGCAGCTGGGAACTCCGGCCTCTTTGAATCTCCAGGTCCCAGGGCAATTGCCCCTTTTGCTCCCCCACACCA
>JANRFK010001785.1:33533116-33554493 GCA_030068395.1 Apalone spinifera
CGCAAATACCGGACTGTCCAGTAGAAAACTGGACACCTGGGAACCCTAGCTGTGGCCCACCAAGTCGTTTGATCAGGCCCTCGGCCTGGACTCCCAGGCCAATCGAGACCAGGGGTGGGAAAGTGTGCAAAATAATTCACTGTTCAAAGTGGTTGGAGGCTCCGTACCCCTGCCAGGGGCTTGTGGTGCCTAGAGCGAGTCACCAGCCATTTTGAACAGTGAATGATGTTGTGCACACCTCCACCCCCGGGTCCTGATTTGCTCAGAGGTGGGGGGAGCATGCAAAGTCTCCTCCCCATACCAGGGGCACACAATGCCTGGAGGGAATCACCCCGTCCATCCGAGGCCCCGCGGCTTCCATCTGAGGCCCTGCCTTTTCTAGGGGCAGAGCTGGCCCATGACCACTATCAAAAATAGTGAAAAGGCCCTCCTGCAAAAATTATTGCTCACCCCTAGTCCATTACATCCCTATACTATCAGCTAAAGTTGTTAGAAACTAGCTCACTCTTTGTGCCTTTGTGTATTACAGAAGGATGTTCAGGGAGTATGATAAGCGAGAGCTTTATCTGTCTATGCAAAAGATAATGTGTTAGTCTCATGTCTGACTATTTTTAGATAGCGTTGATGGTGCATAATTTTCAATATTTTTAATGGAGCAGTTCTAAAATGCAAGCTTAATTTTAAACCCGTGAATGCGTGACGTTCAGATGTGGGGTTTAGATTGTCTGTACAAATAAATAAGAAAATATAATAACATGCAATATATAAAAAGAACAAGTATATACAATGCTATTATAATGTATTACTCAGCCATGTCTACACTACACGAAAGATCCATGCTGCCGCAGTCAACTTTCCGGGGTTCGATTTAGTGGTTCTAGTGTATACCTGCTAATTCAAACTGAGAGAGGTCCCTCATCGGCCTGGTACTCCTGCTCCTCATAAGGAGTGAGGGAAGCTGACAGGAGTATGTGCTCCTATCGACCTCTCGCTGTGTGGACAGTGTGAATACAAGATTTAAGTTACATCGATTCCAGCTATGTAATTAACGACCCACCCCTTTAGTGTAGACCTGGCCTTAGACATCTCCAATATACCCAATGCTGAATAGGGAAGTTTATTAATCCAGTCTAATAAGTTAGGGCTAGAGTTTGGGTGGGATTTTCAGAAGCTCCCAAGTGAAATAGGAACACAAATCCTACTGAAAGCCAATGGTATTGATACTCTTAGTTCAGATAGGCTTTTTGGAAAATCCCATCCAGTGGGTGAAATCTTGACCTCTTTAAAATCAACTGGAATTCTATCTTTGATAAAGCTAGGATTTCACCTAGTGATTTTAAGTACCTCTTGAACAGGGGGGTGATACATAAAGTACAGCATTTCAGTAGCTCTGGGTAAATTTGTTCATTAGACATATCTTTAAGTCACAATTCTTCCTGGCTCTTGGAGAATAGCAGTTTATTGCTGGGCTTACATTATCAGTATAGTCCTGATTCAGCAAAATACGAAAGCACTGAAGTCAATAGGATTGAAGCATGTTCTTTAATGCTTTGCTGAACTGGGGCCTATATCTGGAGGCCTACAAGATGAAAGGTTTTTCCACGTTATCCTGCCCTGCCACACCTCTAGTACCCTTTTGAAAAAGAAAAAGAAAAAAGAAAACTGGACAAACAACACCTTATATATTAATGCAAAGATAAGGTGATATACCAAAATTAAGTCTTAATATGCAGCTATAACTCTACCCCTAGTGATCCAATGCAATACAATCTAGCTCTTACAATAAAGATACATTATCTTAGACACACTTTTCCACAGTTTGATTGCAAAAGAAATTGTATTAAAATATATTAATGTACATAATTGTAATTGATAAGTGCAAGGGAGCAGACATACAGTTATGTACGTTAGCTTTCTAGTTTCCTGAGTTCTGAGTGCATAACTTTGATAAAATTAACTCACCTGTATGATGTTGTGGATTTTTTTTGTTTTTCATTTTATAATCAACTAGAACTTCTATTGCTTCTGAATGCTACATTTAAAAATTATTTTCCAAGTGATCAGTTGAATACATTATTCATAACTATTGCCCCCGTTATTTGACTAGCCATCAGACGTTATGTCTAGACTGCAGGCTTCTTTCGGAAGAAGCTTTTTTGGAAGAGATCTTCCGGAAAAACTTCTTTTGAAAGAGAGCGTCTACATCGCAAAAGCATAACAAAAAAAGCAAATGTGCTTTTTGGAAAGATAGTGTCCACATTCATTGAATGCTATCTCGCATTTAAGCTGTTATTACTATGGATGGTGTGGCCAACAGGGCACCCGTGCTTTTTCCCCTCTTCCCCTCTTCCCAGTCTGCACACACCTTTTTCCGAAAGAGCTCTTTCAGAAAAAGGCTTCTTCCTCGTAGAAAGATGTTTACTGCTGTCGGGAAAACCCCTCTGTTCTTTCAACTTTTTGTCAAAAGAACGTGATTGCAGTGTGGACGTAAGTGAAGTTTTTTCAGAAAAAGGACCGTTTTTTAAAAAAAAAACCCTCTGCAGTGTAGACATATCCTTATAGACTCCATCTCAAATGAGAAATTATTTGGCAGTGCTGCCTGCACTCCTTTTCATCCACTACTGTAGGAGTTAAACTTCCTCAGACTTATGGATGCAAACTGATTGCTTTAGTTATCACCACTGTTCAGACCTGTGCTATTAATATGTCGGAAACACACACGGTGATAGGTACAGAAGACATGTAATTTTTGTTCCAAATTACTGCACTTGGAACCTAGCAGAAAACCTAGCAGAAAAAATGGGTAGGAAGCTGGCTTATTACCTCTGTCTTTTTTATTGCATTACCATGCATCACAGGGATATTGTAGATAGCGAACAAGGTCAGCAGTGAGGAAGCATATCAGAGGGCTACAGGTCCCCGTGCACTTGTTTCATGCATTTCATTCCTGAAGCCAGTTAAGGAAGTCGGATGGGGTAGCACACGAGCAGTGTTCTAACCTACAGCATGCTTACTTGCTGAAAGAGGAAGATAATCCGTCAGCGTGTTGCCACCAGTATTGATGGTGTAACAGAGTTTGACTAGAAAGATGAAGAGGAAGTTAAGTATAACACAGTGAGAGTGGAATGATTAATGCTGCCTGCTACAACAGCTTGTCTATGTAGCTGAAAAGGAAGACTTTTCATTAGTGCGGGGTGCTGATATTGACAGATGGAAGTGAGATGTAAAGCTTCAATAGAGGTGATGATGACCGAGCTAAGAGACTAGTGTGGGGCAATTAACATTTGCATTGCCAACAGGCAGGAAGAAAAAGGCTCAGAAAGCAATTTTAACCTCACACTTCCTGATCTGTACCGTGCATTTTATGTCCCTGTGTGACAATCAGGATTTCGCTTCTCTCATAGTGTTCTATCATGATGCCTGACTTAGCTCTCAATCCAAAAACCATACAAGTTGTCCCAATAAAGTCAATCGGACTACTCACATGCTTAGAGCTAAACATGTGCTCAAGGGTAGGGGTGGAAGTCTTAAATTGTTCAGTCAACCTAGGTTGTTTGGACTGACTTCATTGAGCCAAGCACAATAGTCAGAGAGACCTATGTGGGGATAACTAATAAGGCCATGACTACACTGTAAAATGATATTGACTTAACTTACATTGGAATGTAGCCACTACAGTTATAAAATCGCTTGCTTATGCGTGCACGTTTGACTTCTTATCACGGCGGAATGCGTCTTCACCAACAGTGCTTGCATCGATTATGTTCTTGGTGTGGGACTTTGTGGAACAGCTCCTGAAAGTCAGTAACAGTTGATCGGTAACGGTTGATATAAGTAACACAGTGTCTTCAGTGATACTGCATCCACCTAATTACATTGTCCATCACTGTACACCACCCAGGGAGGTGGTGGTAACTAAATCAGTGTACCGAGTAGGGATGTAAGAGATTAACTGGTTACCCAGTAAGCAGGTGGCTTATCAGCCTCCTTAGAAGGTAACTGGCCCAACCAACTGGATTCTGCTTGCTGCTGCAGCATGCCCAGCCAGAGCAGCCCACCTCTTCCCCTTGCTTGTAGCCAGGGCCAGAGCTCTCAGCACAGCTGGAGCAACTTCCCCCCATCACAGTGGGGCTGGGGCTAGAGCACATGGTGAAGCCAGAGTAGGGGCCAGAGCAACCACCACTGCCCAGGGGTGGGGCACTAGTAGTAGGCAGATTTGAACCTGGGCCCTCTAGAGCTTAGCATAGGAACCTTTACCACTTGAGCTATAAAGCCAGTTGGCTCACAGCCCAGGCTGTAGCAGTCTCTTGTTTTTATCTGTTGCTGTATGTGGTCCAAGTGCCACTACACAGGACAGTGAACTACATTGGGTCTATGGCTACACTACAAGCTTTTTCCGGAAGAAGAAATGCAAATGAAGCACTCATTTGCATATGTTGCACTCTCATTTGCATTTTCTTTTTCGATCCTTTTTGCGGAAGAGGTTTTTGCACAAAAAAGCTCCGTGTAGACGGCGCCTTTCTGTGCAAACCCCCCCTTTTGCGCAAGAGCTCTTCTTCCTCATTTTTGAGGGGGGGTTGCTCCAGGGTTAACAGGTTAGACCTAGCCTTTAACTGGTTAACATGTTAAATGTTAAATAACATCCCTAGTAGAGAGGCTCTTAACTTTGGAGGGAGCCATATTTAAGTGAAGACACTTCCACAGCTAGGCCAATAAAAGACATCTTATGGCAACCTAACTGTGTAGGGTAGTGTTGAGCAGGCCTAAGACCCTGTTCTGAATCCAGTGGAACTCGCACATGGGCCTTTTACGTCCCATACTCACCAGCAGGCTATTGGCTACTTGTGGGGAGAGGGGCCTGGTCTCTCTCTTCATTTACAAACCATTACAACAAGTCTCAATTTCATCCTGCTGTGGAATGGGGAAAAATTTTGAAATCTTACATTTTTATCGGAAGGGAAAACAATTTCCTGCCCTGCTCTGCTTGAGACATGTCGAGCTTTGGGCTCCTTGTGATGCGGTGCTTTGTGCTAATGTACCGGCTGCAAATTGAGTGTCTCCTTGATTAAGTCTGCCTTGATTTAAATAGGCTAAGCAGAAGGAATACAGATGGCATTTGCCGTGCTCCATTCTGAGAGACTCGCCCTGCCTTGCCAGGAGAACAAGCAGCAGAGCTATTATCATCCAAGCGGTGCTAAGATGTGTGATTTAGGTTTCTCAGGTCTCTGCCTTTTACACTCTAATAATAGAAATCATTAGGAATCCATCGAAACATTCCATTTATTATAGTAAACTTTGATGGCTAGTGACATTAAGTGCTGTTATGGGTCCAGACCATGATTACTAGCAAGCAGAGTCCTGTTCCAGCTGAATGAATGTGCAATAATTCAAGTGGATAAAGTATTTATCTGTCAGGGCTGCTGAATAAGGCCCAGCCTCTCTGGAAAGACAATCTCTGCTCCAAAGTCCAGGGCATTTATTTGAATGAAAGGATGGAAAAGTGGGCTGGTAGAGCTGCAGCTATGTGGGGTGTCTCGGAGTGAACCAGGAATAGCTTGGGGTGAGGCTCTGGGGTTTTGATAAGCAGCATTTATAAGTATGAATGTTATTTGAACTTCCCCAAATCCCTTTGCTTCTGGTAATTGCTTGATCTGGGGAAAACCTGCAGAAACCAGATTTGCCTTGAGAACATTTGCATTTTTCTGGGGTGATGGTTTATGCATCTAAGCCACTTGTGTGAAATAGCTAGGGCCTGCATTTAGCAATGCTAGCATTGTTCCTCTCTGGAGGGAGAAGCAGGGGGTGTCTTTGACCAGCATAGAACTGATGTAAGGACCATGAGGCCTTGGGAATGTGGGGGCACTATTAAAGATTTAGGGTATAGAGCAGGGGTGGGCAAAAGGGCTTCCACAGCCGGATCCGGCCCACCAAGCAGGTTGATCTGGCCCACAGCAGCCCTGCCGCTCCCTCACCCCCCACTCAGAGCCTGGGGGCAGTAGGAAGAGCACGAAGTTTCCTCCGCCCTGCCAGGAGCGTGCGGCGCTTAGAAATGCCACGTGCTCCTGGCAGGGCAGGAGGAGACTTCGCATGCTCTCCCGCCCCCAAGCCCTGATTGGCCTGGGGGAAGAAGTGAGAGTGCGCGAAGTCTCCTCCCACCACCAGGGGCATGGGCGCCTAGGGAGAACCTCTGGGGAGGGGCAAAGACTTCATTTGCTCCCCCACCACCAGACCAATCGTGGTCTGTGAGTGGGGAAGCAGGGAAGTGTCCTGGCCCTACCCCTTTTGGTGCGGCCTGGGGCCACTTCAAAAATTTCGGAAGTGGTCCACAGTAAAAAATTGTTGCCCACCCGGGTATAGAGTGAGCTGTTCCTTTGCCCTCGCTTCCGTTTTCTTCATGGCATCCTTTCCAAGTGACAGAACTAAACCTGCACTTCCCTCAGAAGGAAATCCCATCTTGCTTTTCAAGCTACAACACCCAGAGCCAGCCCAAGCTACGGGCTGACCAGAGCCCGGAGCACCCCATTGTAGGGGGCGCTGCGCGGGGCTGCGGGGCTGGACGGGGGTGGCGCTGCGCATGCTCTGCACGCCTGGGGTGGTGCCACGCATAGGCTGGGCGCCCGGGGGCAGGGCCATGCATGCGTTGCCTTCCCGGGGGTGGTGCCATGCTCCTGGGACCCGGGGCGCACGAATGGCTCGGGCCGGCCCTGACAGCACCCCCTGCTCACCTTCCATTGGTTGGTGGACCCAGTTACCAGCCTGCAAAAGCTGTCAGCCTTGCCCAGGTCAAGCTGTGGCCCTTACTGCAGGGCCCTTTTTATTTTCTAGCAGACAAAACAAAGAAACAAAAAACAATAACATAACCTTATTCAGAATCCAGATTGTGGGTCTTCAACCATCCAGCATCTTAATGGTCAGGGCCTCAGACTAAGGGGAGGGGTGTGTGTCACTCAATCCACAGGGCCTTCTTGTTCTGCTGTCCCAAGAAAATGGTCCCTCTACCGGTCCCCTACTTCTGTTTAGAGCTGAACCATCATTAATATTCCCCCACTGGGAATGATCACACCCAGTCACTTAATGATTACCAGCACCTACAGTCTTGATTCTCCTCCAGAAGAGGTCTGGTTGCCCCACAGTCCTCCTGACTCTGAAAGGGTCAGACCTCCTTGTTGTGCCTACTGTACCTCCTCTGAGCCACTATGCCAGCTGAGCTTGGGCCCTGCTATAGACTATTCTCTGGGATCTTGTGACCAGTATGTACATAACAAGAATGGCTATACTGGGTCTGACCAAAGGTCCAGCTAGCCCCGTCTTCTGTCTTCCAACAGTGAAAGTACAGTAACTCAGCACAACTTCTTGAAAAGAGGTATAATTTGCATGTCCCTCAGATATATCTTCATCAGAGAGAGAAGAGTGAAAATAAGAGTCTAAAGACACATTATATTACTTACAGTTAGCCTTCTCTGCCAGTTGAATGGGTCCCACTTGACCCAGGCACCCCTCAGCTTTGGAAGACTAGTTGAAATAAGGCTTCATACTACACCTTCTGCATCTCTGAACCCCAGTCAGTGCGTCCCACTCAGTCTTTTAGGGTGCGTCTACACTGCAGCGTTTTTCCGGAAAAATGGGTGTTTTTTCGGAAAAACAATATTTGCGTACACACTGCCATTGAGTTCTTTTGACAGAAAGTCGAAAGAATGGAGGGGGGTTTTCTGACAGCGGTAAACCTCATTCTAAGAGGAAGAAGCCTTTTTCCAAAAATACTTTTTTGGAAAAAGGCATGTGAACACAGAAGAGAGAGTTCTTTCGAAAGAAGAGGCCTCCGGGAAATAACACAGGTGCCCTGGTGGCCACTTGGTCCAGACTAATCAGAACTTAAATGTGAGATCATGTCCAGTCAATGTGGATGCTATCTTTCAACAAAGCACATTGCTTTTTCATTGTGCTTTTGCCGTGTGGATGTTCTCTTTTGAAAGAAGCTTTTCTGGAAGATCTCTTCTGGAAAAGGTTCTTCCGAAAGAAGCTTGCTGTCTAGACGTAGCCTTATTTATCCATTTCAAAGTTCCTTTGTTCAAGAGTTCCCACCCAAAGACACCATGAGGTTTTGAGCCTAGCCCCTGAACCTGGCCAGACTGGTTTCTGCATCTCTTCAAGAGGCAGAGTGCTCGCACTGGATTCATTGTATTGTCCACTAGAATCAGTGCTGAGTTTTCTGGATGCCTGATGAGAGCTCTAGCTGGGTTTAACTCAATGCACTGTGCTATTTTCTGCTTCCTGAGGACTATATGAGATAGGAACTTTACATTTTTACCTACATGTGTGAGGGAAGCAGGGTTTAGGCCCCTCTGTCCATAGTAAGATCATTCCATCTAAGATCCAGTTCAAATTGTGGGTGGAAAATTGGTTTCTTATTGTATCAATCTTGCTTCTAGGCCACATTATGACTTTCGTGGGCCCCTCCCACCATAATAATATCAATATTAAAAATTATTTTTGATATAACTTGAAATACTTCAACATTTAATTTTTTTTCTGTTTTAGGCAAAATTTAATAGGTTTTCGTGTGCTCTAAAAGTTTCATTTTTTTCTGATGTGAGAAAAAAATTAAAACATTTTCTTCGACCCTAAAAGTTCATTTTTTTCTTCAGATTTTAAAAGAAATTAAAACATTTTCGTGGGCCCCTAAAAGTATCATGGGCCCTAGGCACTGTGCCTAATGGATAAGTCAGCCCTACTTGGTTCTACCATACTTATTCTAAAGTTACTCTCATTTGCCTGGCTGATGGAGACTGGACATTTACCGATGTGTCAGCCTTGGGTGTGAATTCAGAAAAATGGGAACATGCCGATATCACCCAGGGTTGGAAATTCAACTATTGTTTTTCTTTAGGTACGTAAAAGCGAACCAAAGTGTTCATGCTACAAGCTACTTTACTCCCGTGGCTCCTGATTGTCAGTTTTGCCCAGGTTCCACTGACTAAAAAAATTGTCAGGTGGAAACTAAGATGACTTCATATCACTTTCACATTTCCGTACCTGCTAAGGGATGCGCTAACCTACATACAGGGGTCACTGTCCACAGGAGCACATCCTTCTGCTCAGGTGTGAGATAGCAGCTGACTTGCCATATTGCATCCCTTACCAATGGTCACTCCATCACAGCAGTGGGATCTTTTCTCACAACTTAGTCTTCCAAGTCCGGGTCACCCTTCAGTCCACCCCTTCCAGGGTAACAGAGTTCAAATGACCTTATAGCCAGTCTTCTTTGTGTCTCTGGACTTCATAGTCCTCACTCCCCTTGTCTCAGGGAGTTTGCCCCACCCTTCTCAGTGGCTGGTAAGGGAACCCAGGCCTTGTCTCTGCTCTGGGTTTCAATTCAGGGACCTTGTAGTTAGCAGTCAAGGTCTACTCCCTCAGGCTCCTTGCTGGTCCCCCGCCTACCTTCCTACCTCTTATATCTCCCCTCCCCCGCCCGAGAGTGATGGCAGCCTCTTTCTTCCATACTTCCCGGCTTTCTAATCACCACCCATCCCCTCCCCAGGTGTGCATCCTTATCAGTTAAGCCCTTTTTTCTCTCACCTGCGCTGCCAGGAATGTTAAGTGGTCTCACAGGCCCACATTAACCCCTTTAGGGCATTTGTGGGACACACATCCAATCTCAGTTCCCAAGTGGGCATCTCCACCACAGCATGGTGCACTCAACATGGCTATTTTTTCTGCAGCCCGTCCTCTGTACTGAGGGCTGCTGGGAGGAGAAGGGGTAAAATCACTAAACTGGCTTTACCCAATGCCAAGCACATTTCCTGGTGTCCAGGTGTCCGAGCTTAACGGTGCCCTCGCATAAGGTGCAAGGCACCGTTACTCCTCATTGAAGCCAATGGCTGTTCCTGAATGATGACAATTTGCAGATGCTCTGCACCAGGCAGAATGGGGCTGCTACGTTATGAACGAGAGACATGCCAGCACAGGGCTTTGGTTGTGGAGTAACTGGAGTAAGGGAATGAAGCCAAGCAGCGGCAGGATCGGTTATCATAACAGTTATTATAAAAGTTATGCCCACAATTGGCTTTTAATCCACTCATCTCACTGGACCCACATTTCCCCGAGTGGTTCAGTTGTTCATCTCACAGCGACACTGAATTGCTTCTGTTCCCCTGATTGTTCTATCCTTCTCAACCAAAAGAATTTAAGTATCCAACTGCTGCATGTGTAACCATTATTTGCCACCTTTTACTATTTTAAAAAGCAGGCCAGAGCTCTGCATTCTGGCTAAAAAGGAAATCAGACACACTCAAACAAATCAACAACACTCAAAGTTTGTAAAGTGATTTGTACAGTTCCCATCACATGAGTATTTTGTAATTCAAATCCAGCCGAGCATTAATATTTAATATCTACATTTGCAGAAGAGCCTGCAATAAGTCATTTCAGTTTTCTTTAGGGCAAACTAACACAGGAACTACTTATGAATCTTTTTTAGGAAATCTGTCGAAATGGCTGTGATTTATACCCTGCTGACATAATAGCCTACTTTTCAAGGCAATAGATTTTGCCCTGAATTTGTTATCCCCTCTTTATATTTCATGCTCATGGGGGGAAAAGTCCATTTTTCAGGCCAAACAGAAGGAGGGAAGAAAACTTTCTGAATGTTTAAACATTGTAAAGGATATAGTGCAGTTCATTTTCTTGACATTTTGTTTATTTAAATTGTGTTGCCTTTCATGTAACTATTCACATTATTGAAAGTGGGTTAGTTTGGGCAAAATCTAGCATTCAGTCTGGACTTAATGGTCCATTTATCTACCAGGCAGGTTTTTACTACATATCCTACCCTACCCTCAAGCCATTGACAATAATGTAGAGCCATGTTTGTAGGTAGAGGAGACCTACCTCTCAACCTACTACTACCTTGTTTGAGGACACAGTGTGTGCCAAGAACCCAAAAATGGGGGACATGTGAAACTGAAACATTATGCAGGCATTCCCAGGTACTATGGTGATGGACATTCATTAATAGGACAGGACATATAAAGTGCAGTGAAATTCATTCCCTTAATGTCATTTGAGACCAGTTCGGTCACAGAGATCCCCTTCAGACTGTCACCTGTCACCTGTCAGGGCTGATCATACCACTGAGTCCACCTGCCTGCCCTCTGGGGCGCCCCCCACCTTTTTCTGCTGAGTCAGAATCTCCAGTCTACTCCAGCAAAGGCACAGAGTAGGGGTCACAACCCACAACAGAGCAAAAGATGCTGAGAGCAGCTCAGCTCTGGGAAGGCTCAGTCACAGGAACTTGACATGGCGACGGCACCCAGGAGCACAGCCCCATTGGGACCAGAACCCCAGATAAATCCATCTTACTCTGCATAAACGTTTAATACAGAGCAAACTCATAAGTGGTTCATTCTTTTTATCAATACAAGAGAGAGATGTATAGCTGTTGTCTCTCCTCTCCCGTCTGGTAACAATTATTTACACTGGGTTTAATAATAAACAAAAGTGATTTTAATAAATATAAAAAGTAGGACTGAAGTGGTTGCAATTGATAACAAACAGGTCAAAGTAAGTTACTATGCTAAAATAAAACAAAACACACCAGCTACGAAACATGTTACATGCAATTTCTTACCTTAAGTTCTAATCATTTTTTCTTATAAGCTCATGATCCTTCCTCCTGTTCAGCCTTAGATGTTTCCAGCAGTCATCTGGGTGGTAAGTGGGGGATGTGTTGGTGTCTGGCAGCTGCCCACTCCCTTATTGCTTCATGTCCTGACTAAAAATAGATTTTGCCCAAGGCAAGAATCCTTTGTGTTTAATTTCAGCCCTTTCAGACACCCCTGAAAAAGTACCATATTCAAAATGGATTCCAACATCAGGTGATGTGGCCACATATCTTGGCAGGACCAACCATAGTCCAGGCTTATAGGAAAAGCAAGACTATTCACAGATTCTTGTCATGAGTACCAGGCCATTAATTTCCTTGAGAACTACTAATATACTTCATTAACAGATCTAGATTTATAAACAGGTTTATATTCATATTTCTAACATCAAATACAGGAATGATACATGCACATACATAGGATACACACATTCAGTGGATTACAAGCTTTTCAATGACAGGTTACATGCCACGTTTTGCATAAAGCATACTCGAGTTAAGCATTTTCATAGTCAAAAAGCTATTTCCATAAAATATGAGGGTGGAGTATCACTTCAGTCATCAATAATAATTTCAGGATTCTTTGTTTCTGAGGTCTATAATTTTCCATAATAAAAATAGAGAGGCCACCAAATTTGTGTTGAAGATGGGTAACTTTAGAACTAAAGTTTTGTCTTATGAAATAAAGGATATTGGAGAGAGCTGATAGATACTGAAATCTGCTGTCAAGTTCTGGAAGAAGGATTTTATCTTTAAGAGTCTTTCTTTAGTTTAGTTGATTAACCCTGAAAGATGTGTTCTTTAAATGGTGACTTGCATTTAGAACTAGATACCTCAGTGTTTCCCCTCCAGAAACTTCTCTTTATCGCTTCCTGGAGAAAGTCCTCCAGTGTGAAGAAAGCTTAGCAGATTATCACAATTTCAAGCCCCCCAATTCCATCTGCTCATCCTAATCAAATGGCTTTACTCTATCCCTCCTGACTTTGGCCAGGACATAGGATGACTATATTGTGTTTTACTTGAACTGAGCACCCAACTTCATTTATTTCTTGCTCCTCCTCTGTCTGTCACTGGAGGTCAAGGTTGCTGCTCTTCCTTTGAGAAGGGACCACTGCAAAGTTACCCCTAAAGAGAGCTTACAACTCAAAGTGCCTTCTATAAAAAGTTTATTTGCCATAGTAAAAGGGGAGAATTTAAAATGATAAATTGCATCTCTTTGGTCCTCACTTGGGGAGCACAAAAATTCTATGGGGTACAGATGAAATGTAGTCTTTAAAAGCTCACTCCATGGGCTCAGTCTCTTTTTCTCTGGCTCTCAGCTTGTCTAAACCTGCGTATTTTACTGTCTGCAACTCTGATCCTTTCCAGTGTGTCCTCCTCTCTCCCCCTTCTCCAAATTTCTGGGCACCCCAGTTTGCTTTGGGAGTGATCACTCCCCTCCCTTCTCCCCCCTCGTGTTGGGTGAAAGCCTCTACCCATGTGATCAAACAGGTCCCCTGAAAAGCAGTTCCTGATATCTGTACTCACACTGACTGGTGTCTTATGGCCACAACCAGCCCCATTGAAATCAATGGGATGGATGTTGGAGGGAGATGGTTTTCTGCAGGAGTAAGGGTAGCAGATTTGGGCATTTAATGTTTTCCCTCTTCCCCCCGCTAAGTCATTAAACCTCCTCTCTCTCTCTCTCTGTGGTAATCATTACTCATCTATAATTGTAATGATTTCCAATCACTCTGTCACTCTGCCCCTTCAGAGTCCTCAGCATGAAGACTTAATTGCTCATCAGCCTGGGTTGTAAAATTCCTTCACTACAAACAAATTATACATCATCTAGCACCCATGCAAGAGAATAGCATGTTTCTCTACCACAGAACTTAAGTTCAAACTGTCATAGAGGCCTGATATTCCAGCAAAACTCAGTAGCCTCCCTGATTTCCGCTTACTCCAGATTGACTTTTGGTTTAACAGCCAGAAAATTGGATTAGTTTATCACTTATAAATTCACGGCGTGAGTTCCTAATGGACACTGTACAAATGGCACTTTCGTTATCTAAAGCGAAGCAGCTTACATCCCCTGACACTAAAAGAAATGGCTCAGTGAACTCCGCCTGGCCTGGTATTTATTATTCCTTGAAACCTTCTGCCTTCAAATGAGCACTCCCTGGTCCCACTTCATGTTCTGGAGCAATGTGCTTCTGAGCACCTCAGGGCCAGCCCACAACATTTTGGCACCTGAGGTGGGGAGCTCAAATGATGCCCCCATGGCCCCTTGTTTGGGCCAAAACTTTGCAAAGGTCTCAATTCTGCCTTATTCCTGTTCTACTCCTGTCATGGTACTGCTCTGCTACCTACCCCAATAAAGGAGAACTAACAGCAGCAGACACAATTTTCTACACTCTGGGTCCTAGTAGTGTCCCCCCTCACACACACAGTCTGGCACCTGAGGCAGCCACCTCGTTCACCTCATGGTAAGGCCAGTCCTGGAGCACCTACTGGCTCACTGTCCACTATGGAGAACTGTCAACAATGTTAAAACAACAAGGAGTCCCATGGCCCCTTAGGGCATGTCTACACAGCAGGGCTAAAGTCAAAATAAGCTACACAACTTGAGCTATGTCAACTGTGTAGTTGAAGTCGAAATAGCTTATTTCCGCTTTTGGCGCTATCTACACAGCAGGAAGTGGAAGGAAGAGCACTCTTCCTCCACCTTCCTTTACCTCGTAAAATGAGGGTTACAGGAGTTGGAGTAAGTCCTCCAGCTCAACATTATTTTGACATTATGTCGAAATGACTGCTTGTAGTGTAGATGAGGACTATGTAGATACTGCTATATAGACATACCCTTAGGGTACGTCTACACAACAACATTATTTTGAAAGAACTAGCATTATTTCAAAATAACTTAGTCCTTGTCTGCACAGCAGGCAGTTATTTTGACATAATGTCAAAATACTGTCAAGCTGGAGGACTTCTTATTCCGACTCCTGTAATTCTCATTGTACAAGGAGTAAAGGAAGTCGGAGGAGGAGTGCTTTATTTCAAAATAAGTGCTGTGTAGATGCTCCCAGTTTCTATATAATTTTGAAATAAGCTACGCAATTGACGTAGCTCAATTTGCGTAGCTTATTTCGAGTTAAGCCCTGCATAGTAGACATACCCTTAAGCCCTGCAGAGTAGACATACCCTGCAAGGAGGTTTAATAGGTCATTTGATTTAGGGCTTTAATTCAAAATACCGGGTCTCTGCCGCGTGTAGACGCGGGCAGTTAGTCCACACTTGTACATTTAAAAAATGGCAACCGGCTGGGAAGATGCAAATCAAGGGTGGGATATTTAAATCCCGGGCTTGATTTGCAACTTCGAATGCCTACATTAGCCTCCATAGTTCGAACTAGGGGGCTAGTGTAGACATACCCTTTGAGATTCACAGATTTATTAGGGCATAAGTTTTCATGAGTAAAATCCACTTCATCAGATGAATTGCAATGTTGTTGTCATAGTCATGTTGGGCCCAGGACATTAGAGAGACAAGTTGTCTGAGTCTCAGAGGGGTAGCTATATTAGTCTGTAACTTAAAAACAACAAGTAGTCCTGTGGGATGTTAGAGACCTTTTGTGGGCAAAACCCACTCCCTCAGATGAGATGGAGAGGGATAACAGGAACCCAGAATTTATAACAGAAAAAGAGGGGTTGTGTGAAAGTACCTGTCAATTGTAGGAGCAGTGCTAATGAGGCTAATTAAGTGGGCTGGAAGTGTCCCAAGCTGGGTGAGAGAATCTTTTAGTGACAAACTTCTAGTGAAAGAGGCAAGCTTTTAAGCTATACAGGAACCAGAAGAAGAGCTCTATGTAGGTTAAAAGCATAAGATGTATTACCATCCCCACCTTGTCTCTTAACCTGGAAGATCACCAGTTTCAAACCCTAAAGACATGCTTACCTGAATAAAAATTGACAGTGAACTTTTGAAAAGTAGAAAACCCAAACAGCTGCAGGGGTATCTGCTTCAGTAGAAAAAGCAAAATGAAATTACACTTTAAAAGTAAAGGGCTTGTTTGGCTTTGTGTTAAACCTCAGGCCATCAGCTAGGCCAGTCTAGCACATTGCATAATGCATGCACCTGTCTTTCAAAAAATATTTTCTGGCTTCCTTCCAGACCCTGCTCAGCCATCCCTGCAGACTGTGCGCCAGGTGGAGATGAAGCTTAAGAGAGGAGAAAGACAGCTCATACATGCACCAGATGAGGAGAGGATCTGCCCTAAGAGCTCCTGCAGAAGCGTGCTATCTAACGGAAGGAAAGTATAAGTTATGTTTTGAAACTCCTGGTAGCATAAAAATTCCAGGCATCCCCAATGGACAACTGTCCCATATTGTGCTTTGAAATCCAGGTCCGTTAACATCAGTTTTCATGTAATGTGAGAAAAGTTTGTTATTAGATTTAGCTGCATAACCACCTGAAAAGTAGAGCAGTAATTAGATGCATAGCACAAATGCAGCATCATGTTTAGGGCCCATACTGTCAGCTAAAGAGCTGGGTTAGATATGTGATGAGACCAGGTGATTTGTTGTAGCACCAAAAAAACTCATGATGTATCAGGCAATTAATTCGTACCTCAGGAGTACAGTGATTTTGAGACAATGCCATTAATTATCATGCTGTGCAGCAATATAACAAATTAAAGACTTCTTCAAAGTAAATATCTAACTCAAACCAAGAAAGAACCAACAGAATCCGGTGGCCCCTAAACACTATTTTATTATGGAATAAGCTTTTTGTGAATTAGAAATCACTTCCTCAGATGCATGAAGTGAAAGAAACAGCGGATAGGGATACAGAGATGGGAGCGTTACAGTAGCACTAATTAAATCAGGGTGGATATGGCTCACTTCCAACCGTGATAAGAAGGTGAAAATACCTAAAGGGGAAAATTATGTACTGCGTTGAGCGAGCCATTCCTAGTCTCATATTAAAATTGATATTAGGGTGCTACCAAACTCCTTGTTTTGCTGAAACAGACTAACAACAACTCTCTGAAACTGTCACCAGGAGGAAACTGACAGCGTAGCAGACGGGTACTGAAATCAGATCTCTTCAAGAAGTAATAGATCGGTCAGGTGATGGGTTTTGTTTCTGACTCTGCCACTGCCTGGGTTGTGCGATGTTAGGGAGAGCACTTGGGGCCACATTCTTCCCTCAGTTCTCATTTAGACAACCAAAGAAAATGGCAGATTTCCAAAAGCATGCGGTAGCTAACAGCTCTGACTGTTCTCACATTTGACAATCTGGCTTCTTCGTGTAGGTCCCTACCTGAGGTTCAGCGTCTCCCTTCAGACATGCTGAATGTGGCTGGGCGTATAAACCCTGCACTAGAACCAAAGAGGTTAAGGAGCAGAGCTCAAAGGACCCTGCTCAATCACACCTGCAGACTGGGCGCTAGCTGGAGATAGAGTTTAAAAGGGAGCCAGACAGCTCAGAGGAGGACCAGGTGGGGAGATGGATCTGCCTTGAGAACCATGATGTCGAAAAGAAACATAAATACCTTTTAAAACTCCTGGCTAGGGTTGGACACTTGGGGGGATCAAGAGCTGAACTCCTTTCTTCCCAGCCACCCTGCTCCTCTGTGGGAAGATAGGTCTGAATGGATCATCTGACCAGAGGGTTGACTCCACCCCCAGCATAAAAAAGACAGACTGACATAAGGCATGAAGATAGTCTAAGGGAAAAAACCAGGGTGTGGTGTCTAACGAGCTGTTCTCCCTAACCATTAGGCCAGTGTTTCTCAACCATTTTGTATAAAGTACCCCTTTTTCAAAAAAAATTTATGAGTACCCACAGTACCTAGTTTTCAGACACAATACATTTTTTTCTACTGTTGAAATATGTTTGTTTAAACAATTTACTCGTAGCCGGGCGGGTGATGAAATATTTAGGTGTAAAAAGTACAAAAATAATAAAGTGTGGTAAAACTTGAAACAAAAATTCAGTTTCTCCACATTTCAGTTGTGTTGACGTGTCCCCCAGACTTCTCTCGAGTATGCCTAAGGGAACTCATACCACTGCTTGAGAAACACTGCATTAGGCAATGCCACCAGCAAACACTGCCAATCCCACTGAACAACTCCAAATGCAATCAATAAGAGCACCTCTGAAACTCAGGCACTGAATTCTCTGCTCTTCCGCTTCCCCATCTACAAAATGGGTATGATGTATTTGATGTATTACTTAGCCCTCCACCCCCCATTTTCAAATGCTTGGAACTGTACAGAGGAAAAGCAGCATGAATGCGAAGTTGTTATTTTTGCAGACACACACAAATGCTACTGCAGATCTATGTGACAAAGGGTTTTCTAAAGAGATTAAAGGTTATGGTTTTAATGTATTCTAATAGCAAACACTGGAGCAAGTTATTTATATGACTACTTAGAGGCTTTCAGAACTCTGTTAGCCAAAAAGCAGGCAGGGAATATTTTCTATCTGAGGATCTGATGAACTAGGACTGTCAGATTTTGTGAAAACAGAGAAAAATATATGCTGACTAATTCTTAGAGTTTCTCTCTCAGGGTCCGTCTACACTAGCCCCCTCGATCGATCTAGGGAGGCTGATGAGGGCGACCGGAATTGCAAATCAAGCCCAGGATTTAAATATCCCGCGCTTGATTTGCATGTTCCCGTCCAGTTGCCATTTTAGAAATTGACTAGCCCGAAGTAACTGCCCGTATCTACACATGGCAGTGAAATGGGATTCCGATTTAAAGCCCCTAAATAGAATTAGCTGGTAAACCTCATTGCAGGAGGAATACCAGCTAATTCGAGTTAGGGCTTTACATCAGAATCCCGTTTCTCTGCTGCATGTAGATGTGAGCAGTTACTTCGGCCTAGTCAATTTCTAAAATGGGTGACCGGCCGGGAACATGCAAATCAAGCGCAGGATATTTAAATCCTGGGCTTGATTTGCATTTCTGGTCGCCCTCATTAGCCTCCCTAGATCAATCTAGGGGGCTAGTGTAGATATACCCGCAGTGTTAAAACTCTGATTCTTTGTGGGACTATAAATGGTCCTTAATGTTTTCAGGGCTATAAATTTTTGTGTAGAAAGGTAAATAAGAACTAGAGCCATTTTGAACTGTATCATTAAAACAAAATTGCATAGCGTCAGAAAAGTCTCACAATGCCAAGACCTTTTGCAATCCAATTCAGCATTCCCTTTTCATTTTACAATTCATTCTGGCCTTCCAGTCAGATATCTTTACTGGGACAGTAGTATGGAGAGCTTAAGTGACTTGCAACAGTCCACAATTAAAGTCTGTGGAAAATCAGAAACTGAATGCAGAAGTTCTGAATCCGGATGGTTTTAAGCAATAGATTATACTCTGGCATATTCCTGGCAATTTTTTAAGCCATATAAATAACAAGAAAGTTGAAGTATATGAACACTGCTCATGTGCTAAAATTGTCTACATCTCCTCTCAATTCTCAAACTTGAAGCTACAAACAAATCTAAAAGAATGTGCAGATAGTGACTTTTACTGTCTGATTGATTTATAATGAAAATATATAAAATCCCCCCAAATTCTGCAGTTCTTTTCATTTTCCAACCATGCTGCATAACTCCAAAAATGGACATAGACATGTTATCAACTGAACAGTCTGCAAAATACATTTTTAAAAGCTTTTAACACTTACAGCCGAATGTTGCAACTGCTTTAGACAAGTGAATAGTGAACCCACGTTAATGACAGACCATGGGTCATTGTGAGAAGCGGATCATGATTCATTTGCTTTTTTTAAAAAACAAAACAAAATGACTATTCAGTGGGAGGCATTTGGAATTACACAAGGATTGTTGACTGAAGAGCAGCTGGTGAAGTTTGAGGCTTCACAGCCTGCACTGATGTTGGTTTATACCCTTGGTGCATTACTTTATTTGCCAACTAGAAAATGGAGATGTCATTGTTTTATCTTCCTCCCCCTTTGTCCATGAATGGAAAGAGTATCTCTTAAATATCATTTTAGCAATTACTAGACAGATCCTCAGCTGGAATAAATCTACATAGATGGCAAACCCTTCTGACTTTAATGGTTCTATGCCAAACCAGTTGAGGAGCTAACCCAGATTCCCTAATTTTCTGAAGGTCTTTAAATTAGCCTGCTATTTTCCGTTCACTCAGAGCTGCAGACATAATCTTGGTGGAAACAGTGACTGTGAGCTTTAACAAAGAGGACTGACTATGATTTGGGAATGTCTTAGGTGTGGAAGGGCTGCAAAATGCATGCAACAATGATATGCAAGTACAAAACCATGCCCCATGTACCTTTGATTTAAAAGACTGAAAGTAAATGATTCATTGTAGTGGTGCTGTAGCCCACTCCAGCAGGGAGAAAGTTACAAACAAGCCAGAGGAAGCTTGCATAGCTCTGGCCAATCAGGGTGGGGAGCAGTCAGCCAATCAGGGCCAGGCTAAGCCCTATAAAAGCTTGTCTGGTTGCAAGATTCTTGCTTTGGTAAGGAGCACCTGAAGAGAACCTTGCTGGGCAGGTGAGATGTTATAGCCTGTTATCTACCAGGCTGAAGTTTTGATAGAAGACCCAAGAAGATACACAGACCATGAGGAAGTGGCTCAGGGAGCATGAGCAGTAAAGGGGGCGTGAAGGAGGACAGTACAATGCTGCAGCCAGAGGACCCTGGGTTGGGACACACAGTAATGGGTGGGCCTAGCCCTCCCTCCCCCCCTTCTCCCTTGCACTGCACCTAGCCTCAATGGAGTGTAGCCTATACAGACAGTGGCTTGCTCCCGAGACAAGAGACTTGATGACTTTAGGGTTGCAGCTGGCTACCTGGGTAGATGCTGAGACTGAGGACTGCTGACTTCCCCTCCCCCCCACCTCAAAAGGAGGCGAGAATGGAGTGATGGGCACTGCTAGAGGGCGGTGTTCTAGAGACAACAATGTGGTCCAGGGAGCATTGTGGGTCCAGAATCTCAGGATGGAGAAAGTGGCGTGATGTTGGATGGGACACTGGCTGAAGGCGGCACATTCCATAAACTCAGCTAATTCCAAGAGTAACCAGCAGGAGGTGCCACAGTGATGAGTTGACCCTGCTTCCATGCATGTATAATTGTGCAAAGATCATGACTTGGCTCCTCCAGGATTGTAGTGCCTAACGCCATGGGAGTTAGGCGCTGTGGTGGGACAGCTGCCCCTCGTGGGCAACGGGGGTTAAAGCAGCCCTCTGAGGCCTGGCAGTACTTGGGAAGAAGGCTTATTGAGACAACCAATAAAGAAGAGGCTTGTTGGAGCAACCAGTTAGGGCCAGGGAGGACCATATAAAAAGGGCTGCTCAGCAAGCCAGGAGAAGCACCTCCGATAGAGCAACCCTGGGCAGGGTCAGAGGCGTGAGAGAGAGCTCTCCTGACTGGCTGCCAGACTGAAGGCCTGGTACAGAGGCCGAGAAGGTGCTAGGGCTGTGGGGAAGTGGCCTAGGGAAATGGATGATGGGGACTGCAGTCAAGGTTCCCTCTAATTTTTTTTGTCCATGTACATAATACATTTTGTTGCATGCACCAAGGCATGAGCAGATGTGCACCACCTATAGAAACATATGCTGCCAGCTGTAGGAGGCTGTAAGTGATCTGCTAATCAACTGGGCAGCGTTTGACTCTCTCCTGGGCATTTGCCCATGTTCTCAGCTTTCAGGGAACACTGGTTGCAGTGTGCGACTTCC
>JANRFK010001785.1:33569654-33618263 GCA_030068395.1 Apalone spinifera
CCGCTTCATTGACTATGTCGGATAGTCTAATTTACATGCCTCTGCCGGCAGAGGGTGAGGGTGACCATATTTGAACTTTCCAAAAAGAGGACACTTCTGAGAGGGAGTGTATCTGCATCAGTATCTACCAACTCATATAATATAACACATTAATACAACGTGAGTTGGTAGATTCCGATGCAGATACATATCCTCTCAGAAGTGTCCTCTTTTTTAAAAGTTCAAATATGGTCACCCTAAATAAAGTACTATAGGCTTAATGCAGCATGCAGAAAGATGGGGATGGAAGAGATTGCTGCAGCACAAAGAAGATGGTTTAGTTCAGACCTCCAGAGGTATTTAGGTGTCTAACTCCCATTGATGCCTTTTGAGGATCTGGGCCGTAGAGCCTTCTCCTCAGGTGGTCTAAACTGGAAAAGATGCATTGATTTCAATAAAGCTGTGCTGATTTACACCAGCTAAGGATCTGGCTCTTTTTCTTCATCTTTTGGCCTCCCGGGCTGCGGAGACCTGCTGCAGTCTGCCTTATATCTGTCCCTTTTAGGAGCAGTGTTTTTCTGAAGCGGAGAGAGACTGAGTAAATCTGTGCCTGAGATCTAGAATGAAGCGGATCATAAAACTAAGCTGCTTTACCTTAACATTCACCTCCCCATTAATATTTTCATGCTTTTGCAGTATATTAGGCAGTTCCCTCTCTGTGTGCTTCCCTGAGCACCAGAGGCTCTTCCCAGTTTAAAGGAAGTGTTCAGGACCTTGCAGGATCAGGGCCTTAATTTGTTGTTGTTTCAACAGAGAGAATGAATAAAAACCAGGAAGCCTATTAGCCGACCCTGTGGAGATACTTTGTTCCCATGGGAGATCACTTAAAACTGATTTACCCTTTGTACTACTTAGTGTGACCTCAAATGAGGTGTCTGGATCTGGAGATGTACGTCTGTGATTTTTATACCACAGAGTACACGCCACCACAGCTGTCTGCCAGGAATGGATCAATTGATGATTCCCTTTTCTGTTCATTTACTCTGAAGCATCTGGCATTGGTCACTGTTGGCAGACAGGATACTGGGCTAGATGAATCTTTGGTCTGACCCAGTATGGCCGTTCTTATGTTCTGTGTCTTTCAGACATATTTTACAAGCTCAGGTTCCCTCCTTGCATACATCTGCTCAGCCTACAATTCCCTGTAGTTATCCTCCTATAATGTACTATATATTTTAGAGTGTTTGTGTGTCTGTATATCTGAGTCTGTTTGTTCAAGAACTCCTCCTAATAGGTAAAAGCTAGGCCCACCAAATTTGGTATTCAGCTTCATCTTATCATAACTTAAAGCAAGATAAAAAGTTTGGTTGTGCCAGGACAATGGAATGTGCCTGGAATCTGATTGTTTCTCATCAAATGGAAAGGAAGGGGTCTGATAGTAGGAACAGTTACACTCCAGAATGACCACAGGGGGCAGCAAGAACACTGGCCCTCGGGAGCATGACTTCTGCTGCCCCGGCCATCCCCAGGGAGCCCACACACACACCTCCCAACTCCCTGCCATGACTCCTGCACCTCTCAAACCCCCAGCCTCTGGCCTGACGCCCTCTTTAAAGACCCAAGTAACAATGGGTCAATATGCTAGTATGGAATAAGTTGTTTTGCTTTGTGGGTTTTTTAAAATAACATTTAAGTCTTATTGAGCTGGTGGAATTATCTATATTAACTGTGAAAATCGCGGTACTGAATTCTGTTGATTGCAAACACCGTGTACAAAATGAGCAGATTTATCAGTTGTTATAGAGGGTTTTTTTTTCAATAGATCTGGCCAAATAGCATTTGTCAAAGCAAACATTCAATGAATGTAGGTTCTCTTTATAGTCTGCTAGCAGACTTACCCCGCATTGCCCTGGTCCTTTAGTGGAGGGGGCAGGAGTCAGGGCAGGGTGTTGAGAATAGGGAGGGCAGTGCAGGAGGCTGGGGGTAGGCGGTGTGTGAGAGTTGAGGTGAAGAGGGGCTCAGGGTGGAGGGTCCCATCTGGTTTGGGCCTCTGCTCTCCTCCCAGCATCCTCCTCCTTACCAGCAAAAGTGTTTTTCTTCCCCAGAATCCTCCTGGCTACCAGGGGCATTTTCTCACTCCCCAGTCCCTGTTTTGGCTGGTAGAGGCCTCTTTTTCCTCTCTCCCTCCCCCCTCTCCCCCAAGCTCTGAAGCCAAGGGCTAGGGCAGAAGGGACTGGGGGAACGGGGGGTACTTACTAGGTGTTCTGGCAGGCAAGATGGCAGAAACCCAGCCCTACTGGCTACTCGCTTGGTGGTATGGCTGCCCTCAGTGGACACTCTGTTGGATTGTTCTCTCCTGCGGACTCACCACCCCCAGTGGCCACTCTGTGTCATGTCTCTCCAAACAGTAGCCTTTCCCTTTGCATGTTATGGAAAACAATCTCTTTCCCCAGAGCTTCTAGTTGTCCTGGCACAACCAAACCCTGATCTTGACTTAAGTTAGGAGGAGAGGAAGCTGCCTACAGCATTTGGTGGCCCTAGCTCTTACCGTTTAGGAGGAGTTCTTGAACAAATGGACTCGCAAACAAACACACAGATGCACTCTAATATACATAATATAGGCATATAATACATATATATGTATATCTGAATCAGTCAGGAGCCATTCCTGATTCAGATTAATATTTAGTTTGTTTGTATTCACCAAATAGTTGGGAGGAATAGTTTCCAAATTATTGATGATTCACTTGCTATATAACTTGACAAGTTGTGGGCATGTTTGATTGCTCATATACTATATTTCTGCTCTCTGGATAGACATCTGAGTTCTGAACAAGAGAATAATTAATAGTAAAGAACTAACAGTGAATAATCCTGCTTCTAGTTCAAATAGGTACAACTGAAAATCACAAATACTTTGATGAATATAGGTGGTTGTACAAATAAAATAATGCATTATCTGAGCCCAAGATTAGCAGCAAATTTAATTTGCGACTATTTGTAGTGAATCACTTTTTCCCTTATTCAACCAAATCTACTTATAAACCAGAACCTTATTGGTAAACTCTTCATACGGGAACAAATTAACAAAACTTAAAGCACTTACATGTAGAATGGAGTTGATCTCAAAATTATAGTGCCTGACCATTGGCAAAATTCTTACCGTAGCCAATTGGAGTTTTCCTGTATGATATATATCTAATATTCAGGCTCAAAGCTTCTAAAAAAAAAAATAAAAAAAAAGAACACATTTCTGTTTCTTAACTCATTTTTACTGATTTTTGAAGATACTCATATTTGAAAAGTAGTTTTCCCCTTTCAGTAAGGGCCTAACTGTTCCTCCTATAACATTGATTCAATGGACATAGACCTCTTTACAGCATCATAGGCCATGTCTACACTTACCCATGGATTGACACTCCAGAGGTCGATCTCCTGGCATTCAATTTAGCAGGCTAATCAGGACCTGCTAAATCAAATGCTGAGGGTGCTCCCATCGATGCAAGGAAGTAAGGGACATTGATAGGAGTGTTTCTTCTGTTGACCTCCCATTGTGGGTATGATGCCAAAGTTCAAAGTAAGGTAAGTCGAGTCTAGCTATGCAATTAACATAGTTGGATTTGCATATCTTAGTGTAGACCTGGCCTAAGAATCTAGCCCATTGAAAAATAAATATAGTTCTTTGTTTATCTGTGGTTTTCTTATAAAGAAGTTCAAAAAAGAAAGAAGTAATTTGCAAGTAAAAATTGTAACTAGAAAATCTTAACACATTTGTTTAAGTCAGTCCTCCTGCCTGATGATTAAAGCAAAACAGTATGTTTTATCAGCTTGTTCATTAATGAAGTAAACTAATCTTTAGTGTTTATCACACTATGGGTGGGTACGTCTAGACAACAAGCCTCTTTCGAAAGAGAGTGTCTAGACTACAAGCAGATTTTTTGAAAAAGCAAGCCGCTTTTTTGAAAGAGTCTAGATGCTCTCTTTCAAAAAAGCACAGTTTGCATTAAATAGTGCCTTTTTTCAAAAGAGTACTTTCGAAAAAAGGCGTTATTTCTCGTAAAATGAGTTTTACCATGATCGCTTTCTTTCGATTTACTTTCAAAGAACGCGGCTGCAGTCTAGATGCAGGTGAAGTTTTTTCAAAAATGTTACTTTTTTCGAAAAAACCCTGTAGTCTAGACACTCGGTGTATCTACACAGCAGGGCTTAACTCAAAATAAGTTAAGCAAATTGAGCTACGCTAATGGGGTAGCTTAAGTCGAAATAGCTTATTTTGAAACAGGGAGCATCTACACAGCACTTATTTAGAAATAGAGCACTCTTCCTCTGACTTCCCTTATTCCTTGTACAATGAAGGTTACAGTAAGAAGTCCTCCAGCTTGACAGTATTTTGACACTATTTTGAAATAACTGACTGCTGTGTAGATCAGACTAAGTTATTTCAGAATAGCGCTAGTTATTTCGAAATAGTATTGCAGTGTAGACCTACTGTATCCACAAGTTTGGGATTGGGGAAAAATATCCTTTATTCAGAGAATACATTTTCTAGAAAACTGGCTTTTCCTCATATAGTTCCATGTGCAAGCAAGCAGGAAAATGAGCTCTGGAGATACAAAATTGAGAATTTATCTGGTCTAATCCTTGTTCATCTTTGTGCATGAAAGGGACAGAAATATTAGGCTGACTAAAAGAGAAGCTATGAAAACCTCAGCAAATTTTTTGTTATAATAAAAGTTCATGTCATTTGTGATTGATGCTGGTAATTAGTGTGACCTGAAAAGTTATTGTATTATCATAGATAGACCAGAAGGGCACCTTCTCCACTGTCTTACAGCTTGTGTCATCATTTTCAGCTGTGCAAGGTGGGTAAAATATACAACTACTTTTAAATTGGAAATACAGGTTGAATCTCTCTAGTCTGGCACTCTCTGGTCTGGCAACATCAGTGGTATGGCTTGACTTTAGTTAGCCAGATGTCCACTTATCATCGATGTGACCATGTTTCCTGCAGTCCCATCAAGGTTTTTTTACAGCCACCAGTCCTGGCTCTGTGTCCTGTGATTTTGTTTAGCTCTAATTTATCTCTACATGTCTTCTCAGAGCCCAGTAATCTGTAGAAATGTTGGTAATGCTGCTAGATAAATTGACCTTTTGTGGTTCGGAAAATCTCAAGTTCAACACTGGTCAGGTCCCGAGGATGCCAGACTAGAGAGGTTCAACCTATATTTTTCAATAAATGTAAATAGCACAAGGCAATGGAGAATCAGGTAGATATTGCAATAGATATTGCAACCTTTCAAGTTTATGAAGGTCCCTTTCATTTTAAAGAGAAGAAAATACTTTTGTACTAATTTATTCTTATTGATAAAAGTCACAGCCTGATGACAATTGGTGATAATAAATTGTCATGGAAACACTCAAGATAATAACCACTGATTTTGTGTTTAATATCTAGTATCTGATACACAGTTGATCACTAAAACGACTGAGCAAGAATATTTGGAGGGTATTACTTTATAGCCTATATATACAAAACTACAGTAGACTTCCTATAATCTGGCACCTTTGGGACCTAGGTGGTGCCGGATTATTGGATATGCCAGAGTACTAGGAGGTAGTATAAGGGGCATACTCCCAACCCAATCCCCTTCTTCCCCCCACCTCATGCCGGGTCCTGGAGCCACCGGTACAGCTGTGCATCTCCCTCCAGGCGCTGGGGCACGTGCACTGAGCGGCCGGCTTTTCAGTGAGCTGTTCGGGAGGCCATGCGCAACCCAATCCCCCTCCCCTTCTATTCCCCAGAGCCAAACACCTCCTCTCCCTGTTGTCACCTAATCCCCCTTCGCCCCCAACCTTATGTCCGGGTCCCGAAGCAGCTGCCTGTGCTCAGCGGCTGGCTGCTAGCATGTGCAGGCTGGACGCTGTGTGCACTGGGGACTGTGAGCAGAACGGCGCAGGCCATGAGCACGCATGCAGATCACAGCGGCCCGGCCATGAGAGCGGCTGAGCTGAGCAGTTCTGGGTTCCAGTTGATGCCGGACTATCAGGAGTGCTGGACAACTGGATGCCGGACTATTGGAGTTTTACTGTACATTAAATACTAAAGCAGTGATACTCAGATCTTAGTGGTTCAGGAGCCAAACTAGTGATCGACATTACCCAAAATAGCCACAGTCTTGTCAATTCATCATTTCATTTACCCTATATACACACACATTCTCATTCTTCTCTCGGGATGGAGAGGGTGATGCTAGGGAGAAAAAAGAACCACTACAAATTCAGATATCCCAACACTTCTTGGTTTGTTAGCTACCTCGAATCTCAGTTCACTTAGATGTTGAGTTTGAGTTTTTGCTAGCTATTCTGGCCAGGGCTACACTAAAGGGGAAGGTCGAATTAAGATACATCCTTCCCCCCACACACACACAGAGCACAGAGCAAAATGAGGGCCCAAGTATTCTAGAATTCATTAATAGCACAGTAAAAATGCCCTGACTGGTTAATAACTTAGATTGGTTAATAATTAAATCCTACAATGTTTTGAATATCATGTGCTGCAAAGAGCCTCAGTCTAAGTAGCTCTGGACTCAAGTTTATTTTTTAATAAAAGTAAAATTGCCAGGTATGAAGCTTTTTATTAAAGATTTAAAACACCAATAGGTGTTGTGTCGCCATGATTACATGTCATTATGTAGTTATAGAATTTATTCATGGTGATAGAACAGACTAACTTTCTGAAAACAATATCCAAAGGATCTGTTCCAACCATTTCCGATGAGACCCACAGTCTCCTTATTTCAAGACATTTGGTTTGTCATAGGTGAGCAAATCAAGAAAAAATTAAAATCCAGCCTGAATCTTCAGCCTTTCCCCCAACCTAAACCCTGATTCTGTTTTGAAGTTGGCTAAGATGCTTTGAAGGCTTCCCTGTCCCGGTGTTAATGTTTTACGTCCCAGTTACTGCACCAGTGATAGTCCTTGGGGTTAGTCCGAATCTCATTCATAAAAGAGGAAAAATCTTGCATATGAGATTTTTCATGTAGACCAGGCACTGGGTATGAACAGAGATACTACAAGAGCTGTTGGAGAACTAAAGGTAGGACAAGTTGCAGGCAGATGGAATCCACTGGGACTAGAGTTTTAACAGTTGTAAACGGGAGAGAGAAAAAGGAACCATTACAAATTCAGATAAAACTTGAAATGTTGGGATAAGTTAACTACCTTGAATCTCAGTTCACTTAGACATTGAGTTTGATTGTTTGCTAGTTAGTTTGGCCATGTCTACACTAAAGGGGAAGGTCGAATAAAAAATGCAACCCCAGCTATGCTAGTTACATAGCTGGAATCGACACACCTTAATTTGAGTTCCCCACCATCCCCTTAGTAGGAGGCTGATGGGAACAAACGCTCCCGTCGGCTTCCCTTACTTCTCATAGGACCAGGAGTACCAGTCATTAATGGGGGAAGCCCTCTGAGTTCAATTTACCGGGTCTTTACTAGACCCACTAAATTGAATTCCAAAAGATTGATTGTAGTAGCGTCACTCTTCCCTGAAGTGAATACATTGCTCTGTCAGCCATTAGATCTTATTTGTTTTTTCATCAAGTGATACTAATGGAAGAAGGTTATATTTTCATAGAGGCTTTGCATTAACAAAGAGATCTATATAAAACTTTTCATGCTACACCTAGGTGATAGAATCTAGAGAAATCTATTCCTCATAGATGACTTCCTAAATGATAATATGGAAAAAGCATATTTATCTCAATCTATACAGAATGTTTTATGAGTGGACCTTAGTCAATTTTTGCAAACAGCCATTCAAAATTTGAGTGAATATTTTGTTTAGTTTTGTACACCTTAAAGACCACTATTTGTGAAAAATAGATCGGGTTGCCAGGATATTTAGGGAGGTATTTGTTCTTCCTACCAACAAACCTCTCTGCTTACATACACGGGTGCTGATGGTCAAACAAGTCCATTCACAAACCATTGTTTGGTCTTCATTATTTTTTCTGCTGATTAAAAAGTTTCAGCCACCCATAAAAAATGCTAGCCTAACACTAAAGACTAATCCTAACACTGCAACAAATGAATAGAACAAATAAAACAGCACTGATACAGTGAAAAATTTGTCCAAATTATACAGGAAACTCTTACAAACAACGAAGTAGCAGAAATCAAGAGATAAATGCATCGTTCCAGAAACAAAGTTCTGTTTAGGCTAGTTTTGTTCTTTGCTTACAAGGAAACGCCATAGGAATTTCACAAAAAATGGTCCAGAAAAGATCTGTCCATATGTTTTAAAATGTTCAATATTATTAGTATATTATTTGACTTAATATGTTTTTTTCATCTGTAACTTCTATGATTCTGGTATTAGGCTTGTACAATAATCTTCCAAGACCTATCTCTTGACATATTTAAAATGAGAGTGGACAGTAGCTTACAAGTAATAAGGAACAATCATGCATTGGCAGGGAGCTGGGCTGGATTATCTGAACGTTCACTTCTATGATTGATTAGAATATGAATATTACACAGTAAATCTTCCCACTCTGATTTATTTTAATGAGTGATTAAGAAAAATCACTAGTGTTTGGAGACTAAAACTTTTTGCCAGTCTATTAAAGAACTTGTTTTCATTTTCTTTTCCATGAATATTATGTCTTCATCTGTATTTAAAGGTTTGTAGCTAGCTTTAAAATAATTTACTGCACAATAATCACAGTTCATTATGCACAATTCATTATGAATAAGATTAAGTTGAGAGTGCTTAGTCAATTTTATTCAGCAGAAATGTATAATTCTCTCCATTAATGAAGTTTGAAACAACAATATTGAGTGCACTTAAATTGCTTCGCTGTGCAGTATGAGTCATGAATAAAATATGCAGCATATTCAGGAGAAAATTGTAACAGAATTCATCACACTAGAATTTATCACACTGATGAATTTATCTGAGTTAATATTCAACCCTGTATCCTTAATTATATATGAATGCTAATGTATGGAATACCAACCTCAAGCTGTAAAGCTGTTAGCATGTAGCACATTCCATGAAAGCCAAGAGTAGCCTAAGCTAACAAAATCCTCCACCAGTGAAGTCAATGTGAGTTTTGCTAGTTTGAGAACAATACATGAAATAAAATATAAAAATAATCATTCCTAGCTCTCACAGAACTTTTCATCAATTTCTTGCAAAGTGATTCACAAAGGAGAGCAGTCTCATTAGCTCCATTTCATAGATGGAGAAACTAAGGCACAGATGTGATGTGCTCCATCCACTAGGAAACACTGCTCTATATGCAGTAGAAAATATTTATAATAGAATTCTAAACATGTGTATGTATATTATGCAGGCTCTTTAAGCAGGGCCATTAGCAGAAATATTTCCATTTTCCCCAGTGCAAATGGATGTTTTCAAGAAAAACAGACCTGTTGCCAAGATTATATGGTCTTTGAATTGAAAAAAATGTGGAAATTTGTATTTTTGATACACATATACATGCACACTGAAATTCCAGTGCAAAACCAACTGGCAAACATTCCCTCCAAACTTTTGAAAGGAAAATAGTGACTTTCAAATTGTTGTAATTTGCATTAGTCACTACGTTAATGAAGCACTGCTCTGGTGAGGATTTCTGTAACAGCTGCAATGATAAACAATTTTTTTTAAATGGAGATATACCTATCTCATAGAGCTAGAAGGGACCTTGAGAGGTCATCAAGTCCAGTCAGCTATACTCACAGCAGGATTAAGTAACATCCCTGACAGATTTGTCCCCAATCCCTAAACAATTGAACTCACAACCCTGAGTTTAGTAGGCCAATGCGCAAACCACTGAGCTATCTCTTGGGATCTAAGAGGGAGCCAGTACAATAGTTTGTTCAGGCAACCCAAATTCAAATGCCAGAAAAGTTCAAAAGCAAATGAGGATTTATGATCCTTGTTTTGATCTCTAGGCTGAAAATCTATATACTTTCCTGTCTTCTCCCTTTTACTATATTTTAGTAAACACCAGTAATGCAAGGCCTGCAGGACTTATCCTGTATGACTTGGCTTCGGCATTAGTGTAGTGTGATAAATAAGGGTTAATATCTTTTTTAGAAAGTAAACTAAAATATCCTTAATATCTCTTTAGAAAGTGGTGACATTTTCAGTTGTGGTCCCCCAGATCTACTTCCAGAAATAGAGCTTTATAGTCCTCAGCCTTTGTGACCTGAGGAAGGGGGACTAACCTGGAAACTTCTAGTCAGATTGGTGTGCCATACCCACATTAATTATATCATTCTTCACCCCCAGGCTACAGACCCATCTCTAATTATCTTGGGGAATCCTTCAGATTGTGTCAATTTCATTGTTCTCTGCAACTCAACTATTCAAATTGCATTGTTCTCTGCAACTCAACTATTTCCCTGCCTCTTGGAGCAGTTGCCGTGGCACCAAATCTGAAGCAGGAGCTAGATTAGTCTTTGGCCAAGTTTACTGTAGGGGAGAAAGTCAACCTAAGATCCACAACTCCAGCTACATGAATAGCGCTGCTGAAGTCAACGTACCTTAGGTCGAATTTCTGCAGCATCCCCACTGTGGGAGATCGATGGGAGAAATTCTTCCATTGACTTCCCTTGCTACTTGTGACCCAATGAAGTACCAGAATTGATAGGGGCATGATCAGCAATAGATTTAGTAGGTCCTTTCTAGACTTGCTAAATTGAACCCCATGACATGGATCTCCTCAGTGTCCATCTCCTGGTAAGACAAGTACTATATGTGGTGTTGCCGAGGGTGGAACCAATAGCTGGCTTGTAGGATGAGGTATTTTCCAGGCTTCCCAAATGTGGAACCACAAACAGAAGTTGGAAGGGGAACCCTGTGACTCAGACATGACCAGCAGCAGGTTGACCCTAGAGACAGTCAAAAGGCCTGTGCTTAAAAAGGAACATGATGCTCTCAGAAATACTGTCTCTAATCAAGGTATGGCCCATGATATTCGTTCTTACTAAGTGCTATTTCTGGGGAGTAGATAAGAGGAAAAATCAGGCTTGAAACTAAAAGCAGTTCAACGTCAGGCACTGCAGCTACTCTTTTAATTAAGTCTGGTTATGAAATGATGTGCACTTGGCAGCAACAATATCCGTTAATTGTCACTGCCTTTACTAAATTCATTACAAGATTGAATTGCACGAGCACTAAATGTTCCTTTCAACACTTTTTTCCCCCCTTTGGAATAACATAGTGAATCATGAAGGACAATTTCAATGAAAGCCAGGGCAGCCCAGACTGAACTTTAGCGCAATTAGAGATGGAAATGTATATTAAGTCCCTAAGTCTCCAATCATGGAAACACATGCTTCCGTGGAATCATGTGAGTAATCCCCACTTCTGTTCAACAGATTTATGCTTCATTGACTTTAGTAGGACTTAAACACGTGCTTAAATGCTGAATTGAGGCTTAGCTCACTGGGACCTTTGAGCAGAGGAAAAAAAAAGACACAATCAGAAATTAAAGTAATACTACATTTGATATCAACTAAAAGGCCATGCACTTCGATTGTTAGAAATTTTTAGACTTATTTTCATGGGCTCATCATGCATAGATTCATGTTGACATTCTTAAACCAAAAAAACCCCTATTGATTTAAGAATGAAAATCAATGGCATTGCCTAATTATATGTTTCCAGAGAGTGCCAATGCGTTAATGTAAATATGAAATTCACAGAGGTAAATATGCTAAAGGTTTGCTGGCAGGTAGGACAATATAGGTAAGAACTTAATTGCGGATAGAAATCTGGTGGATATAGGTATAAAATAGGACAGAATTTGTTTCAGTGTATGAAATAATAAGTTTAAATGCCTCACATACATTATCTTCTTGTCCTGATTATGTTGGAGTATCGGACAGTCCTGCTGCCAGGAAGGAGGCAAGTGAGTCAGCTGCCCCAGGGCCCAGCAATTTTAAAAGGCCCGGGGCTCCCAGAAAGCACCACCGCTACAGCAGCTGTCAGAGACCTGGGCCCTTTAAATTGCTGCCGGACCACCAGGTGGCACATCCCAGATGATGCTGGAGGGCTGGCTAGGGAAGACTACCGTGAATTAGCATATATAATCCGCACATGAGTATAACCCGCACTCGGGTATAACCCGCGGCTTTTCTGGATTGTGTAGAAAAAGTTTTAGATAACCCGTGGACGAGTATAACCCACGGGTTCTATATGCTAATTCATGGTGATTGCACATACCAGCTGCCAGCGGGGGGAACGGAGAGCATGGGAGGGGAGCCGGGTGAGTGAATGGAGAGCACAACGCAGGAGCACTGGCCGGCCAGCGGGAAGGGAGTCACACTCGCCCCCAGGCCCCGTGCAGCCGCAACTCACCCTCCTCCGCTGCGCAGCCACAGCTAGGTGCAACCCCATGAGTAAAAGTAAATGTGTATACCCTGCGGACATGTATACCTTGTGGGGGAGAGGGGCGGGGTTTGTAAAAATGTGTATAACCTGCGAGTTATATACACTAATTTACAGTAACTCCAGCCCTACCCTTTCCAGGGGCCTGGAGCTGCTTTGTCCCCACGCCCAAGGCCTACTGAAGGCTGTCATCAGCCCTGGCATCGGATCTATGGCTTGCTGAAGTTTCTTTGTTTTAGGTCATAGGGTCAAATGCTGGACAATACAGGATATAACTCCTAGTCACATGATTCTCTCAGTCAATAGCAATGATGAATAATCTTGGTTGTGGTTTACTCTTTGTAAACAATGAGGTATTTAGGATAAATATAGGCCCAAGTGCCCGAATAGCCACGTGAAGGGTGAACCACACATGTTGCAGTCCCTTAAAGCTGGGTTTGCATGTGCAAGTAAGGGATTACGTGTGCAACCCCCTTATTTGCACAATTATATGTTCACAATGGCTGTAAATTCATTTGGGGACTTTGTACTGAAAAGTAAAATGTGAGATTGGAGCTTTGCAGGGGTGCATTTATAATATATCTTTTTGGATCATAATATTCACATTCATGGGGCTTTAGTAAGATTATTAAAAACCCAGTTATTTAGATTTCCAGTTGGGCCTTGAAGTTAATTTAGGCTCTGATTCAGTAAGGTACTTAAATGTATACTTCTCTTATTGATGCCTATGGGCATGTCTATAGGACGAGGTAGTGCATGGCAAGCTGAGGTGTAAATCTATCCCACACTAGCCTGCCATGCAATTACTGGGTATATGGACTCTGCTACCATACACCAAAGGTTACCTTGTGTGATTTGTGCACTGTAGTTTCTACCAGCAATAGGCCAAAGGTGCTAGGGAATTGTTAGAGCCTATTTGGGCCAAGGTAGAGGGCTGTAGATTTATGCTCCAGTTTGTCAAATACTCATTATAGGAGACAAGTCATAATTGCAAATTCCATGCTGAATAGAGGTGTTAGTTCACATAGTCCCATACTTCTAATTAGGTCCCAATTAATTTAACTCTCAGCAACTAAGAAGTTAGAATTGCAAAAAACTATCTATGCCATCTAGACTATCCCATGATCTAACATTGTGGCCTACTATATTGTCTAGTGCCATGACCTATCTGGATCTAAATGTCCCAGGTGACTTGAGCAGCATGATTTCCCATACAAAATCAAATCAAACACCTTTCAGGAAATGTTTCCTGATATTCAGCCTAAACCTTTGACTGATTTAATACCATCATTCCTACTTACACCCATTGTCCCACCCTAAATAATTCATTTTGCTGTTTGATGTTTATGCCCTGTGAATGCGTAGCGCTTGCGATCATGTCTGATTTATTTTTAACCATTCTTGGGTGACACCATCACACTCCAATAAACAGGATAACATTGATTCCTCTCATTTAGTCACTAAGCTTTTTTTATTCTTTCATCATTATCTGAGCCAAGTATATGTAAGAAAAAAGTCTGAAAACTTTTTGTATCTAGTGTGAAATGATTACAGAGAGGAGATTGAAATTGCATTTTAAGCAAAGTCTTTTATGGGAATATGTAAGTCATTTACAGTTGCAGTGCAATTCTTTACTTATAGATAGATCATGGAATTGCATAAAGAGCTTTAAAAACTTTTACTTAAGCTTTTTGATGCCACTGGATATAGATATCAATGTCAAGAATTCCTCTGTATGCTAGCTGATGTGCATTGTAACAAGGGCAAGGATGTGTAGCCTTACAATAATCCATTCTAATTCTTGGCTCGAGGTGTTAATTGCAAAGAACATTGGAAACTCAAAACCAAATAAAAAGATTACTGTTATTTATGTCAGCAAAATTCTGCTTGCTACTCATTCAGTGTTAGGGACTCTGTCTATACCAGTTAGATACCTTACTAAGTTGTACTTTTATCGTTAGTTTTATCAATAAGAAGAGCATGGTAGTGCTTAATAAATATTGGTTGATGAATAACCCCTGACCTTTGACTTCCTTCAAGCCAGTAACTCCAGAGTGATGTATTGTAGGACTCCATTTGGCTTGGCCAATTTATTACACCCATTTCAGGAACTGCATTGCAAATGGTAAGTCACCCATGTTGTTGTTTCGCTTTGTTCATGTACTCCGAGACGTTTTGCAGCAAGGCTTAGTTTCCTGTGTAAATGTACTTAATTGGTGACATTGGTGCCTCAGAAATCAAGCTGTCTGTCTCATTGAAGATATCCATTTCACCAGAGTGATTCGTGTTTTTTAGCCTGTTTAGCCGGGACTGTAATTTTTCATGTTGTCTTCTCAGCTCTGAATAGGAATGGGAGAAAGTGTGGAAGATTGAGGTGGCTGGGAAAGCCATAATTAGAATCCCACTGAGGATGCTACTCAGAGCCACCATCTGGCCTGGGACGCTTCTTGGGACCATATCTCCATATCCCACCGTGGTCATTGAGATGATAGCCCACCAGTAGGAGGCAGGAATGCTTGTAAATTCAAGGACCTTCCCAGATTCATTCTCAGCCAAGTAGACCAGGGGAGAAAACAGGGTGACCGCTACACACAAGAAGAGCAAAAGCAGGCCAAATTCACGGGTGCACCTTCGAACTGTGAGCCCCAAAGTCTGCAGGCCTAAGGAGTGCCTGGCAAGGCGCATTACATACAAGATCCTCAAGGCACGTAAGACTCGTAGCACCAGTCCGATCTTCTCCAAATATGAGTTGCTGCTTGGCCTCTCGGCCTCCTCACCTGGCTCATCATCGACCACTATGAGGGAAACATAATAGGGTGAAATAGCCAAGAAATCAATGATGTTCAGGGGCCCTTTGAAGAACTCACACTTGCTCTCCGCCTGAATGAATCGGAGGCAGAGCTCCAGCGAGAACCAGGCCACGCAGATGGTCTCGATGACAAAGATGTAATAGCACTTCTGAGAACATTCACCCTGGTGCAAAACAAACAGAAGGTCACATAAATGAGCAATCTCTGAGCTAATATCAGAAATCATTAGAGAAGCAAAAATGTGTATCCTGTGGGCACAGTGGTAGTGGGGCGGGACGGGGGGGGAAAACAAACCCGGCAAATAGCTACTTCTACAGCAGCGATGTCACTCAAAGAGCTGTTGAAAAGCTCTTTGAGTGAACTGGCATGTGTGTTAATTTTACTTGGATGAAATTTATCTTTGTGGAAAGGCTCAGCACAAGGCCTATGGACTCTTTACATCATACGTTAAGCCCTGAAAATAGAAATTAGTTGAGACTTAAATGGTACATGAGTTTGCACAGAAGTAAACTTAGCCCTAAGGTACGTCTAGACTGCAAGCTTCTTCTGGAATGAGCTTTTTCAGAAGAGCTGTTCTGGAAAAGTTTATTTTGAAAGAGAGGGTCCACACACAAAAAGCACAACGAAATAGCGATGTGCTATTTCAAAAGGTAGCATCCAATCAGTGTGGATTCTATCTCGTATTTAAGGCCACCCGGAACCAGTTCAGGTAGGGCATTAGGTCAGCAGTTGCTTCTGGGTGCTGCTGTCTAAGGCTATCTGAGGTGCGTTCTTGACCCCCTTGAACAGCAGTTTATCAGCTTCTTCTGCTTGCTTGCCTACCTCTCTGAGGGACAGCAAAGCATTTGCCGTGCATGCTCTGGTTGCCCTGCTTTAGGACACCTCAGAACTCCTTGCCATGGAGCCTCTGGGCATGCAATGGCCCCAAGCTTCAGTTTCTGCAGGCTGCCTTCATGGCCCTGCATGATCTCAACTCAGAGCTCATCCTTGAAAACCACTGCCAGTGTGTGGGAGCAAGGGCCTTGCAGCCGCACCCAATGGCGGAGAGACGCTTTTGCAGGCTGGACACCAGTTCCGACTGGTGGGACTAGCTGGTGATGGAGCAGTGGGATGACCAGCAGTGGCTCCAAAACTTCCATTTGAGGAAGGAGACATTCCTGGAGCTGTGTGCCTGGCTCGCCCCTGCCCTCCATTGACGTGACACCTAGATGCAACCTGCCATCCCCTGGAGAAGCTCGCCACGCCAGACAGTTACTGGTCTGTGGGCAACCAGTTTGGTGTGGGAAAGCAGGGCAACCATAGTATGCACGTCATGGAGGTGAGGCACTCTTGGGCTGCAGTCGCTGGAGGGGGTGGTGAGGGTACTGGAAAGGAGGACCCTAGGGAAAGGAGGGGTGGGGATATGGGGAGTGGGCTGGGGGTGATGGTGGGAAAGCCCCGTGCCCAGGGGGTTCTGCAGTTCTGCCCTCACACAGCCCGGCGGCTTCAAAGGGGATGGCTGCTGGGGTATTTGGGGGGGGGAAGGAGAGGAGGGGACCTCCCAAGGGATCAGGAACCCCCCTTGATTCTCTGTTTTGTGTCTTGTTTGTCTCCTTCTGCAGGTGGTGAGGGCCATTAACACAGTCCTGCTGCACAGGGTCATTCGCTGGGAGACCTGGACCCCATCGTAGCTGGATTTGCCACCCTGGGCTTCCCCAACTGTGGGAGGGACGGGGGATTGATGGAGCCCACATCCCCATCCATGCCCCAGACTACCGTGCCGCACCATACAGAAACAGAAAAGAATATGTCTCAATGGTCCTGCAGGCCCTGGTCCACCACCGCAGACAGTTCAGTGACATTTTTGTCGGCTGGTTGGAGAGGGCGCACAACATCCGTGTGTTCAGAAACTCCAGCCTCTACCAGAAGCTGGAGGCTGGCACATTTTTCCCCAGCATAAGTTCAGGGGTCAGGTATGTGGAGATGCCACTGTGCATCGTGGGGGACACAGCCTACCTCCCTCATTCCGTGGCTGCTGAAGCCATACACTGGCCACCTGGATCCAAACAGGGATTGTTTCAATGCCCAGCTAGGCAGGGCCCGCATCCAGGCAGAATGCACCTTTGGGTGCTTGAAGGCACGGTTCAGGTGCCTCCTGACCCACCTCGATGTGGGGGAACACAACATCCTCCAGGTGATCTCTGCATGTTGTGTTCCCCACAACATCATGGAGGGGGGGAGGGGCCTTCTTTCCGGGGTGGGAGGCAGAGGCCGGCCAGGAGGGACAGGCCTTCGAGCAGCTGCACACAGTTGCCATCCGCCAGGCCCATCAGGAAGGATGCGTATCAGGGAGGCCCTGAGGGAAAGTTTCTCTGAAGGACCCCAGTAATTCTCTCCAGGGCCTCCCCCTGCTAGGGGCCTGTGCCTTGCCCCTCTCTGCCTTTTCCACAACAACCCCTTCCTTCCCCCCTTCCCTGTACGCTCAATAAAAACAATGTTGTTGTTGTTGTTTTTTAAAAAAAAGAAGTCTTTGTTTTTTTCTGATAAAAGTAACTGGGAGGAGGGTGGCTGAGAACCTGGATATGGGGAGGGAGAGTGAGAACCTTGTAGGGGGGAGGAGAAGCTCACAGCTGGGGCTGAGACTGGCGCATGGTTCAGGTGGTAGTTCCACTTCATGTCCGGAGATCTCGGGGCCTGGGGGATCCTGGGAGAATAGGGAATAGGCAGAAGAGGGGGCTGGAGTGTGGTCAGGCATGGTAGGCAGGGACAGGAGCTGGGTATGCCATTATCTCCCGGACAGTGGCACAGATGTTGTGGTCCGGCTGTAGCAGCTCAGTCCACATCTGGGCCCGCAATTGTGCATCATCCCGACCTTCTGGGCCAGCGTCTGCTGCATGTCTTGGAGGATGGACACGTGCTCCCTCATTAGGTCCTCATGGACCCTCCAGCGTCTGTGGCTCCCCCGGGGTCGGGTGGCTGGCTCGGCTTGTGGTGAACACCCCACAGTCATGGCTGGTCCAGCTGGGGAGAGTTAAGAGAGATGGTCAATCATCCATGGAAACAATGTCCCTGAGGCCTTGCCCTCATCAGCGAGCTGAGAGCAACAATGCTCAGGCCAGCGGATGGTGATGTCCTGGGAGCAAGGCCATGTGTGGCTCGGACAGCGGGCCCTGCCTCACAGGGGCCCAGCAGTGCCCAGGGAATCATGTTTTCCATCTCCCTCCACCTCCCCCTCCCCCACAGACAAGCAGGCAAGGGAAGTGTCCAGACACACTGGGATCCGATGGCTGGGAGAGGGGCCTCAAGCAGCCAGGGCTTCTATCGGGGCCGCATATACACCTATGCCTGGCAGCACTGTTCCCAGGAGCGGGTGCTGCCTCGAGCATGCAGGCATGCCCGTGTACCGTGTGCAGCACTCCAGAGTCTGTGTGCAGGCGGGTGTGTGCCCCTGGGCCCAGCCTTCTTCCAGAGGAGGCTGGTGGTGGGAGGGCATCTCCCTTCCCTGCCAGGGGCCAGAAGTGTGTCTGGCTTCCCCAGAGCCTGTGAGCAGGAGCTTGGGGGTGCTCTGGGACTGCCTCCTGGGGCTGTGTGGCACAGACTGGTGCTGCATGTGCATCCACGTGCCCGGACTGCGGTGCAAGGGCCAGGCTTACAAGGCCGAGTGACAATCGCACCACAGCCCCAAAGCGCCCACCCCCCCCACTCTGTGTGTGTGGAAAAACTAAGAGCACTCACCTGCTGAGCCCTCCCCGGCCTCCAAGGATGCCTGGGAGATAGTGATCACCGGCTCCAACGTGATGGTGGTCACCATGTTGGCCATCTCTTCCTCCTCCTCTTCCAGTTCCTAGTCCTACTCCTCCTCCTGGGCTGGGACCCCCGGGCGGGCGATGATGGGTGTCTCCAGCCCCAAGTCCACCACCGGGGTTGGAAAGGGGCTGCACTGCCCCCCAGGTTGAAGTTTGTTACAATAGGGGCAGGAATGGGGTCCTGCCTTGGAACAAGAGCTACAGTCCCTGGCCCTGGTTTAGCCCTGCCGGAGCTCTTTTACTTTACTCTGGACCTGCTCCAGAGTGGTGGTGGCCCCTTGTGGCCAGGCTGTTGGCCATCCAGCCATAGATATCTGCATTGCACAGTCTTGAGTGGAGATGCTGGAGGGTCTCCTCCTTGCCCCACACCTCCAGGAGAGCCAGGATCTCCGCCCCAGACCAGGACGGCACATGCTTTTTCCTGCCCTTGGCAGGCTCCTGGGAGCCCTGTGCATGCTCCTTTGATGAGCCAATGGGCTCTTGGGGGGGCTTGTGGCTGGGACATTGGTGCCCAGATGTATGGCAGTGGCAGCTGAGTAGTGAGTTGCAGCTCCCAGGGCCAGCTTCCGGCCACAAGCCCTGTCCCGGGTGTCTGTAGCTTTAAGAGCTGCCAGGAGACAGGAACTATAGAGTTGTGACGAGTGTGGATGGAGTAGCCAGGAGGTCACCTGTGTTATTTCCTGGAGGCCTCTTTTTTCAACAGAACTCCCTCTTCTGCGTCCACACACGCCTTTTTCTGAAAGCTTTTTTGGAAAAAGCCTTATTCCTTGTGGAATGAGGTTTACCGCCATCTGAAAAAGCCCTCTGTTATTTCAACTTTTTGTCGAAATTACGCTATTGCAGTGCGGATGCAAGTATTGTTTTTTCCGGAATAACAGCTGTTATTCCGGAAAAACGCTGCATTATAGATGTACCCTCAGTGAGAGATTCTTTTATGGATGTTCTGGGTCTCTTTCTGCTGTGTGTATGCAGTACTATTCAGAGAGTGGTGACTGCACAGATATTGGGTCGTTTAATGTAACGAAGGAAAATAGTTACGAGATGAAGACCTACTAGGTCATTTAGACCTTGGCCCTCGTTGTGTCCTAGTATGAACCACATCTTTTCTTCCTGTGGACGCAAAAACCAAAAGGAAAATTAAATAAAACTCACCCATCCAGCAGGTGTAGCATACTAACAGAGTTTTCTGTCTAGCGCTGAGACTACATAATACTAGCGCTGCCTTCTGAACCGCTACATCGAGACAGTGAATCCATCACAGTCCAGGGCAGCTGATTTTTGTATAACTGTTTCCTTTGTCCCAGGCTGAGCCTAAAACTGTTACTTCCCATGTTTTGCTCGACTTGAAGGCAAGAGTCAAACCCAGCTTGCCATTCCCATCCCCTCAGTCACTTAGGAACTGGATAAAAACATCACGTTATCTAAGTGATAATTTAGCCAAATGTTGGATCTACTGGGCAATGTCCAGATGATCAGAGAACCATTCAGTGGTGGCACTGGATATAGTGTGTCAGAGCCTTGGCTAGTGTAAATCGGCTTTCTGCCCCACGTTGTTAGAATTCACTGGGCCATAGCACACTGAAGCTAAACTAGATAATAATCAGCATTATTCACATCCTCACAGGTATTTCCATGCCATTTAAGTGCCTAAATATCTCTAAGGATCTGGGTCTGGATTGTGCTCTCTCTCTCTAATGCTTCATAGTATCCCTGATTTGCTCTTGCCTTAAAATATGGTCCACCTGTCCTACAGATTAACAGCTTAAAATCCTACACCTTGGGATATTAAATTAATATACTTGTTCTTGATGTTTGACTAACACTGGAATGTTCCTTTAAATATTGTTAATAAACCTCTGGAAAATCACCATTGTGACAAAGACTCAAAAGACATAAGAACAGCCATAGTGGGTCAGACCAGAGGTCTGTCTAGCCTAGTAGCCTGTCTTCTGACAGTGGCCAATGCCAAGTGCCCGCAGAGGTAATGAACAGAACAGGGAATCATCAAGTGATCCCTTGTCACCCATTCCCAGACTCTGACAGAGGCTAGGGACACCATTTTTACCCATCCTGGCTAACAGCCATTGATAGACCTACCCTCCATGAATGTATCTAGTTCTTTTTTGAACCCTGTTAAAGTCCCAGTTTTCACAACATCCTCTGGCAAGGAGTTCCTCAGATTGATTGCACACTGCATGAAGAAAAACTTCCTTTTGTTTCTTTTAAACCTGTACCTATTAAGACATGGTCACTTATATAGTTTCACACCAAGACGATGTAACTGTGAGGGAGCAAATCAGCAATGGGCTTTGAAGCAGGGACCACACGTTTTTCCTTGCTGAATAGATATTCAGAAGGAAGGCATCTCAAACGCATTAGCTGCGCAGTCCTTGGGGGGGGGGGGGATAAGAATGCAATTCTTTCTCCCATAAATCCAAGAGGTTTTAATAAATGAGAACAGGAGTGATGGGTTAGTAAAATACTTCTCTCATCCTCCATTGAAATTTCATGCTGGGATTACACAAATTAGATTGCCAGGGAGGCTGTAATTATGGACACAGGAAAGCGGCGAGGGGATGATGGGGAGCAATAATTTTAGCTAATGTTGAATGCTTGAAAATGCGTACTGAAAAATCTGCTTTCGGGGCTAGATTGTGGCTGGCCTTTTGTGGGTGTGGAAAGGCCTAGAGAATCTCCAAAGAGTCTTCATTTCCTTTACACAAGATCCAACACATGAAAAGTTATTATTTGTTCCCAGAACATAAGAACTAGGGCTCACCAAATGAAATTAATAGATATCAAGTTTAAAAAAAACAAAACAAATGTTTTCTTCACACAGCACAAAGTCAACCTGTGGAACTCCTTGCCAGAGGATGTTGTAAAGGCCAGGACTTTAACAGGGTTCAAAAAAGAACAAAGTAAATTCATGGAGGTTAGGTCCATCAATATTTATTAGCCAGGATGGGTAGGAATGGTGTCCCTAGCCTCTGTTTGTCAGAGGCTGTAAACGGATGATAAGAGGGGGATGACGTGATGGTTACTTGTTCTGATCACTCCCTCAGGGGCAACTGGCATTGGCCACTGTTGGCAGACAGGATACTGGGCTAGAAGGATCTTTGGTCTGACCCAGTATGGCCGTTCTTGTGTTCTTATGTTCACAACTGCATTCCTGTGCTCAACGACAGCTCCCTGGCAACATCCCTCAACATCAGGGAGAGAGAGGGAGACGATCTGCAGAAATGATCATGAGCGAACAGGTAACCCTGTGGGCCTGCTTCTTCTATGGGCTCCATTGGGAGGAAGCATTGTGCCTCCATTCCCAGAGCCCAGGCCTCCATTCCCAGAGCCCAGGGGAGACACAGCATCCTAGCACGTGTCTTAGGGGCACCGTCCAGCCAGAGTGGGCAGCGACAGCGATTCCAAGCTTCAGAGCTACGCCTGTGACTTGACTTTGGAAGGATCTTAGTGAGGAATAGATCACAGAACTTTCCTCCCTTCAGCTGCCTGCTCTGAGATTGCCCTTGGGGGAGGTGTCCTGATGCTTGGCTCTAGAACAAGCAGTTTGGGTTTTATCTCTAGCTTCAGGATTTAATTTGGAAAGCAAGCCCTGTGAAAGATAATGAGGAAACAGCACCCTTTGCTTTATTCATAGAGGGTGAGATTTTAGCCCCATTGAAGTCAGTGCCATGGACTTCAATGGGCTGCGCATTACGTGTGGAGAGTTGCTGAGTTGGCTTGATGTAATTGCTTATAATCAGCAGCCACAGTATGCAGAGTTTTTCTAAGATGTAAATTATTCTTTCAGCACAGTCTGTACTGTCTGCCTGTGGTCACTCCAATGACTTGACTTGTGAATTATTCATTATTTTCGGGCGCGATTTAAAATTTTTGCTAACTGGGCTAAATTACAGGAACATCAACTACTTCATTTAGCTTTGTACATATGGGCTTATGTGCCACATGGAGGGATGTTACCGAAGATACAATGAAACCTTCCAGCAGTGTGCTTGTTTTGAGATCCCACATCTCTCTGTCAGACCCCTCAGCCTTCATGAGTCTCCCCTGCCAGGAAACCACAGGGGAAAAGAGTCTTTTGGACAAAAATTTTAGCCATTAAACAAAATGGTTGAAGCTGCCTCCTGAATTGAGAGGTGAAATTTGAGGTACAATTTCTTCAGAACGGATTCATTTATTTCACCCCCATACCTTTTGTTACCTTCTCTCCCTGGCCCCAGCTCATCAGACATTGATAAAAAACCTCTGCTTCTTTCCCTTGAAATCTGAATGATCATCTTCTCAAATTTACTAAATCCCAGATTCAGTGGGAAAGAGCCTTCTACTGGGACATACTAGGAAAGGAAATCTTCTTTTTTTATTCCTGCTACTACTTATGTGAGACTGCTGACATAAAATGTATGTGTGATGGTGCTACCTTTCCTGAACACTCTCCTTCTATTTCTAATGTACTCGCAATGAATAGTTGAGAAATCATATGTGTATTGTAAAATCTGCAGCCCTTCCTCTTGAGCAGAACAAAAAAGATAGACAATATAAAATAATAATAAAATCCAATCCCTATCACTGTGATGAAAGTGCTCCTTCCCTGCTTCAAGTCTCTTGCAATAAAAATAATTGATTACTTGTTTAGCCAATTTATATAGCAGAGCTGCCAAAAAGTCCTATGGGCAAATGCACAAAAAGGTGTAAAATGCATACACGTTATATGGTTCCTGAGAATAAAATCTGTCCAGATAGCTAGCTAGAAACACAGGATAGAATCATGATCCTAATGAAGTTAATACCAACACTCCCAGGCCTGGTCTATACTACATAGAAAGGTCGAAGTAAGATATACAACTATGTAAATTATGTAGCTGGAGTCGACATATCTTACATCACGTTTCCGTGCTGTCCACGCAGCGGGAAAGCAAATGCTTCCGTTGGCTTCCCTAACTCCTCATGAGGAGCAGGAGTACTGGCACCGACATGGGTGCCCTTTGAGTTCTATGTAGCAAGTCTACACTACACCCGCTAAATTGAATCCTGGAAGATTGACTGCAGCAAGGTCGATCTTCCGTGTAGTGTAGACGTGATCCCATTGACTTCAATGGGAAAATAATTTTACCCAGAGACTCCGTGAATGCGTGTGTGTGTGTGTATGTGTGTGTGTGCATGTTTTGTACATAATTCTTCCTTACTATCAATCTTTCTAGGGTTCAGTGGCTGATGGTCTGATTCCTCAATTTCTCATTAGATCAAGGTTAACATCCAAATTCTAAAGCAACAGATGCTGGATGGAAAAATTAGGAATTGGGTAGTTGAGGCAATTTCAGCTTCTGCCAGTGACTTTCTCACAGCATCTCACATTGTGCTTCTGATTGGTACCTAGAGAGCATGGTAAATGACACATCCCGATGGTCCTGCACTATGAAATGGTAAAAGGTGCACAGATGAGAGTCTCCTGTTGGGAGATTAAGTAAAATGTCAGTTTTTAGGTAGCACAGGACAAGGGAAATGATGATAAATTCCTAGTTTCCCCGGTGCTTTATAGCGAACTGTTGATACAAAGTTTTAAAAAATAGAGGTACTTCCAATATGTACAGTTAATGAACATGCCTGCAAATAAGGAGAGCCAGAGTCATAGCTGAAAATACTAAAATAATAAATGAAGGGCAACAAAAATGATTAGGAGGTTGGAGCACATGACTTATGAGGAGAAGCTTAGGGATTTGGGCTTATTTAGTCTACAGAAGTGAAGAGTGGGGGGGGATTTGAGAGCAGCCTTCAACTTCCTGAAGGGAGGTTCCAAAGAGGACAGAGAAAGGCTGTTCTCAGAGGTGACAGATGGCAGAACAAGGAGCAATGGTCTCAAGTTACAGTAGGGGAGGTCTAGGTTGAATATTAGGAAAAACTATTTCACTAGGAGGGTGGGGAAGCACTGGAAAATGGTGGAATCTCCATCCTAGAGGTTTTTAAGTCCTGGCTTGACAAAGCCCTGACTGGGATGATTTAGTAGGGGTTGGTCCTGCTTTTAGCAGGGGGTAGGACTTGATGGCTTCCTGAGGTCTCTTCCAACCCTATGATTCTAAGTGTTATAAACTCTCCTGCTCCAGGGAATAAACCAAACTCTGACTAAAGGGGACTAGGAAGAATTTTTGTTCCATGGGTGAGTTACTATATAAACTGCCCAGTGCAGGGCTTTGAAGCATCGGAAACTAGTCTGGTTGGTGATGGGCTTCTCGATTAAATCACTGACCTGACCATATGACAAGAATTTGTGCAGCAATGTGTGTGTAATGTATAGAGGAACAGCTTCCTAGTTCCACATGAAGTAGTCATTCCTGTCAGAGATTCTTTGTTAAAGAATGGAAAATTTCACTTTGTTACAGTATTTATAGTGGCCCCCAATTTCTTTGGTTTGTATCAAGGGAGAAATATATTTCACAAGCCCAGTACTTTTGTGTTAACCCAGACCCTTGCCAGTCACATGAGTGATCATGGGGCTATAAAAGTGAGGTGACAGTGGTGATGGTGAAAGAGTTAAAAAGCCGGACAGTCTTTAGGAATTGAGCTCCCTGTTTTAATTAGTTGAGGGGCCTGAGAAAAGATAATGAAACTTTTCTTAAGAACACAAGAATGGCCCTATTAAACCAGCCCCAGGGTCCACCTAGCTCAGTATTATATCATCTGACAGACACTGATACCAGATTCTCACAAGGGAATGATCAAAACAGGAAAATGTATCCTCCTTAGTAGTCTCGTTTCTAAGCTGTTCATTTCTAGTCTTTTAAATCTGCTTGTATGGAAGCATTCCCATACCCCTGATCACTGTGTGGCCCTTATCTGCACCTTTTCTCACTCTAATATATCTTTTTGAGATGGGGCAGCCAGAACCACATATAGTATTCAGGGTGTGGGCATATCATAGATCAGTGGTTCCCAACCTTTTGGGGCTGCCAGGCACCCAGGGGCGGGGCTACACATGCGCCGTGCGCCCGGGGAGGGGGGCTGCGCATGTGCTGTGCGCCCGGGGCCAGGGGTGCAAGAATGGCTCGGGCCAGCCCTGGTCACTAGGCGGGCGCACATAAATGCCCCAGTGGGTGCCATGGCACCCGCGGGCACCACGTTGGGGACCCCTGCCATAGATATATACAGTGGCATTATATTTTCTGTTTCATTATCTAGTCTTTTCCATGTGGTTCCTAACATTTTATGAACTTTTTTAAACTGCTACTGTACATTGAGCAGATGTAAAGGAAATCGATACATTCATGGAGGATAGGTCCATCAATATTTATTACACAGGGTGGCATGGTGTCCCTGACCTCTGTTTGTCAAAGGCTGAAAATGGGTGGCAGGGAATGGTTCACTTATTGATTATCTGTTCTGTTCACTCCCTCTGGGGCACCTGGCAATGGCTCCTGTTGGAAGACAGGATATTGGGTTAGACGGAGCTTTGGTTTGACCCAGTATGGCCATTCTTATGTTCGTATGTTTTCAGAAAACTATCCATGATGATTATAAAATCTCTTTCCAGAGTGGTAACAGCTAATTTAGACCCATTATGCTAATTATGTATGGAGGGGTTGTTTTTTCCAGTGTGCACTACTTTGCATTTAGAAACATCAAATTCCGGTTGCCCGGTTGCCCAAGTGAATGAGATTCCTCTTAACTCTTCACAATTAGTTCTGGATCTAACTCTCTTCAGTAATTTTGTATCATCTGCAAATTTTGCCACCTCCCTGTCATCCCCTTTTCCAGATCATTCATGACTATTTTGTAAAGCACATGTCTGCACCTCAGAGACTTGTGGCACCCCACAATTCACCTTTTGCTATTGTGAAAACTGTCCATTCAATGCTGCCCTTTTGTTCCTTCCTTTTAATCAATTACAGATCCATGAGAGCTTAGTTTGCTTAAGAGCCTTTGGCGAGGGACCTTGTCAATGCCTTTGTGAACAGTGGTGTACATTACATATGTGGCTGATTTCCCCCTCTTCCCCCCGAGCCTATAAAACTTGGCTGGAAACTTCTTCAATTTTATTATGACCTTCTACCATAAGCAGGGTGATCATATTTCCCTATGATGAATCTGGGACACCTGGCAAAACTGTTTGAATGCAAGTTCCATGGCAATCAATGGACGATGTGGTAGCCTCCCAACATGCTATAAAAATCCAGGACACAGTGAGTGAAAAGGGACCATGGGGGGGGATCCGGGCTCGGGGTAGGGCGCTCAGGGTTAGGTGCAGTATGACTTCTACTTTCGGGCAGGGGACAACAGGCAGGTCCATATGGCAAGTCTGGGGAGGCAGGGCTACCTCCACTCGGCTTCACCCCAGCAGGCCACCCAGTCTGTCTTAGTTGTGGCAGGGGAAAAGCACAGCCAAAAATTATAACTCAAAGGGGTGGGGAGACTCAGCACAGAAAGTTTGAAGACAGGGAGGAAAGTGTGGAAAGAGGAGTATGGTGTGGAAAGAGGAGTAGCTAGGGGCTGTGTGTGGGTAGCTCAAGATGTGGAAGGAGGAGTAACTAAGGGCTGTAAGTGGATAGCTCAGGGTGTGGAAAGAGGAGTAGCTAGGGGCTGTGTGTATGGGCAGGTGTTTAGCTAAGGGTGCAGAAGGGGGTAACTACAGGCTGAGTGTGGCTGGGTGTAGCTCAGGGTGCGAGCCAGGAGGTAGTTAGGAGCTGTGTGTGGCCTGGGGTAGCTAGAGGCTGTGTGTCAGGAGGGCTCGCTTGGGGTCCCTGTTCCCTGAGGCCCCTACCAGCCATGGAGCTGGGTCCCCCACCCCTGAAGCTCTTACGGGTGAGAAAAGGGGGCTGGGAGCTGAGAGGCAGCTTCAAACCCCTGCACCAGCTGCAGAAGAGGGAACAGCACAGCTGCCTGCACCATGGCACCATGCCAAGGACCTGGTCCTCACCCCAGTGAGGGGAGTACTAAGGATCGAGGCTTCAGCCCTGTGGGGGGGATGGCAGGGATAGAGGTGACCCCCCCATGCACAGGACTGCTTCTCTTACCTGACACCTCTTCCCGCCCCTCCACCTACCCTGAGGTCCACACGGGCTCTCCCTAACTGGTCACTGCTTGGCCCCTCTTACGGGCTATGTGAGCAAAGGGGGTTGGGGGCTGAGGGGTAGCTTCAACCTCCTGCACCAGCAACAGAGGAGGGAGCCCCACCACTGCCTGTGCCATGGCACCAGCCAAAGGAGCAGCTGCCCCCTGGTTTGGGCCCTGCGCTTGTTAGAGAGCCCCACAACTCTGCCCACGGGCTCTGGAGGCTTCTCCCCACAGGGAGCACTGGGCATGCAGGACTCAGACCTGCCCCTCTCAGCTTCAGCCTCTCTCCTCCCTTCCCCCCCTCCTCATGGCTGAGGGACTGGGATGGGGCAGGGATCGGGGCTTCAGCAGGATACTTGTGCTCGGTGTTCGGGGGGCACCACAGATCGGGGCTCAGCCTGGGGGTGGGATGCTGGGAATTCACTGTGGGAGGGGTCGCTGGGGATCTTGTTTTCAGCTCCACGGCAGGTGCCAGGAATTGGGTCTGAAAGGGTTAGAACCCTCCCCCCGCCACACGCACACATTGAGAAACCCCGCTTTAAGGTGCAGGTAGGGAGGGCTGACACACACATACCCTCACACACTCTTACCCCACAATCAAACACAGCCTGCCTCTCCTTCCATTGGTTTTGTGTCTGTCTGTCCCCTGCCTGAGAGCACCCCCTGCTGGCCACTGCCTGCCACCTCCACCTGCAGCCGCAAATAGGAGGCTCCTGCAGCTACACTGACCCCCACTGACCAGCAAGGGGAGCATCAGAGCAGAAAATACAGGATAATTTGCCCATTTTTTAACAAAGGCAGGACACCTGCAAGAAGGCTTAAATAGAGACTATCCCATTAAAACCAGGACTGATGGTCACCCTAGCCATAAGGAAAGAGATGTGTGATGTTATCCAAGGATAGGCAAGGTGTATGACAATTTAGCACTCTATTAGTCCCTTAGTCCTGGGCACTTTAAGTTTCAGGAGAAGCACTACACATTCCTTATGAACTTTAAAAGTCCTCTTGTGCTTTCTTTGTCTGTTTCTCTGATTCTTTAATTAGTTAGACAGTAGCTGGAAGTATTTTTATAGTCAATTGCACAAGTTTTCTTCTGTTACTACTATCCCACATTAGTCTGACCTTCAGACACAAGACCTTTCATTATAACATACATTGATCTAATTTTGGACACTGTCCTTTTTAGTAATGAGCTCCAAGCAGTTTGTGTTGCTTCAGTGATATGATAGTCTGCCTTTTAATTATGTTCACGCCTTATGAACACTTAATTAGTGCAGCCAGGTTTATCTGTGAGGGAATAGTGTATAGAGTTTAATTGCTATAGGAAAATTGTGCTGTTCTGTTGAGTGGTTTTACTGCAATTGTAGTTACAATTCACCTTGTCTATTCAAAGGGACATAGATGAAGTCCATTATCAATATTCATTTTCTATCCTGGCCTGGGATTAGCTGACATGGGGGTGCACTCTGAGGGAGGGACCTCAAGCCAGAGGCAGGTTACAGAACGGATCCTGGGAATCACCAATAGTTTTCATGCTTAATGAAGCAGGATGAAACATGCTACTTGAAAGACAAAAATAAATAAGACAAATTTCTGATTTTCTGAAGTACAAGAACAGCAAATTGCTATTATTTTCCTACCTCTCCCCTACTTCTGTTAGCCCATCAGCCTTGTTAGTGTTGCTGACAGTGGTTTTGGGTTGTTTAAGCAAAGAACACCTGACTAGGCTTATATTTTTAGATATCACAGGGACCAGCTATGGCAGAGCTCTGGTCTTACCAGGGCAGGGGGCAGGAGAGGAGGAATCCTGTGCTTCTAGGCAGTGAGGGCATGCTACGCTATGGGGAAGATCACAACTGCTGCAGTCAATCTTCTGGGGTTTGATTTAGTGGGTCTAGTGAAGGCATGCTAAATCAAACTCAGAGGGTGCCCCGTCGATGCTGGTGAGGAGTAAGGGAAGCTGACAGGAGTGTTTGCTCCCATCGACCTCTCACTGTGTGAACGGCAATTTAGTCCCACTCTCCCCTAACAGGGGTAGACTTTTCAGTGGTGTGGGGAGGGTTCAAGGGCACTTGGGCCCACCCACTACTCCAGGTTCTCCTGAACCCAAGGAGCATAAAGCAGTGGCAAAACAGCAGTATTTCCTCCCTTACCAATGTTGCAGCATTTCTCTCAGCCACTTCCCCAAACAACCCCTCTTCCTGGTGCCTGACCATGTCCTTCCTGTTCCTCCACAATGTACCTCCTTACTCTCAGTCCTCAGTTCCCCTGCCCTCTCTGAAGGGAAGCCTTTTAAACTAGCCCCAGCATGTCCTGAATGGGCTGTAGGTGTTTTCATTACCCAGTCTCTCTCTTGCTTCAGGCATGCTCTTAATTGCCCTGCAGCCGTCTCTGCCCTGGTCACTCAGGCTACGTCTACACTACAGGGTTTTTGCCTAAAAACGGCCGGTTTTGCGCAAAAATCCGTGGAGCGTCCACGCTTCAAGCACGTTTTTGCACAAGAAAATTGACAGTGAATTGACAGAACAAAGGGGTTTTCGCAGTATAGGTATTCCTCTTTCTACGAGGAATAACTCCATTTTGCACAAGAGCTCTTGCGTAAAAAGGTGTGTGTGGACGGGAAACAGGGGTGTTTGTGCAAAAACAGTCTCTCAGAAGCACAGGTGCCCTGGTGGCCATTCTGTTAGTGGCAATCAGAGCTTTCTTGTGAGAGAGTATCCATACAGTCTGGACACACTCTCTTGTGCAAAAGCACATTGCTTTTCTGATGCGATTTTGTAGCGTGGACACGCTTTTGCTCAAGAAGTTTTTGCAGAAGATCTCTTTCACAAAAAGCTTCATGCACAAGAAGCCTGTAGTGTAGACATAGCCTCAGGGAACAGAAAACTATTCATCCAATGGCCTGTATATTTATCCTTGAATGAGTGCGCTAGAAGATGGTTGGCTTTGCTTTACAGCATGTGCTCTTAACGTGGGCTGCTAGAAGATAGTCCCTGGGCATAGATCAACACAGCACTGCAGCATGGTGAAGCTAAGTCACCACCCAAACATCTGCTAAACTTATCTTGGCACAGGCAGATTTTGTTTGGCCGATTTCAATGTGTCCTCTTACTGCCCATTTCCTCCCTTCAGCCTTACATGCAATTACAGGGATTGAGGTCAGTGTCCACTAAGACACCGGCAGATGGAAGCAGACGGCATTGTTGCTGTAGGCTATTAGAGTAATAGCAGAATAGGACCTGCCTTCTGCCTCCTTGCACAGATTGATCGTTATACGACAGGGTTGCTCTTGTTTTCATTTGCACCGCCCTGTGGGTCACTAAATTTATTCAGCCCTGAATTCAGAGGATTTAGCAACAACAGGAGCTTGCCACCTCATTTCCACAGGCAGCTTGCTTTGGGGGCCAGATTCAGCGTCCCCATGCAGCCCCTGTCAGCACAAAGGGCTGGATTCTGGCCATAACTTGACAGCAGAATACTCCCCAGGTGGAAGGGAGCTTCCCCAGTAGGATAAAGCTGAATGAATCAGCTCACACACCATGTAGTCTAGACATAGCCTAAGTGGTGTAAGGACCACCAGGGAAAATACCCTAATGGCATATATCATATCAACCTCTAAATTGCTGTAGTTCATGCCAGGATTAGGGCATTGCAGAATCAGGAAGTTATAAACAGGCTCTCCCATCCCTTTCTCCGTTCTCCATGCCGAGCTCAGACATGGGGGTGGGGGGTGAGGGAGGGGAAGAATGAGAGCTTTAGACAGGAAAATGAGAACTTGGGCATTCAGCATGTGCACCATTCTGACACCGTTCCCCATCTGGAGCTGCAGGAATCTGACTGCACTGCCGCAGGTACTGCTGAATCACTGTGCCTGCATTGCTGCTGCTGTTTGAATAATTAAACTACGCTCCGTTAAATCAAACGACACTCTGGGAGAACTTGAAAACTCCCTGTTATGGATCACTCTGGCCATTGGATTTATGGTTACAGCACTGAGGCAGTGAAATGAGAAGGGTGACTGCCTATGGAAAGAAAGACTCTCACCTGATTTGCAGGACCACAGGCTATTAAAAATATAGTGTTTTTTAATGTCCCAGCGACCTCCACCCCACTCAGCTTGAAAAAAAAAATCCAGAGATCTGAAAACTACTGTGAAAATTAGTGCAGATTTCAGGTCTTCTTTCAGGGCACCAATGTGATAAGGTAATATAGATAATAAATAGCAATAGTGTTAATATAGGGTTTGTATTAACATGGGCACTAACAAATAAATAATGGGGCTCTATGTGATACTGTTAAAATCTTGCCCCAATGGCAGCTGTGGGGGTGAGGACTTTTTAGAGATGTGATTTCATAATCTTCAGCACCACACTAATGAAATATTTTTAAAATAAATTTTCAATTATTGATCGTAAAGTAGAAACTGACAGTCTGGACCTGGGGTTGGCAAATGCCTGTTAAGTAACTTCATGACCACTTGAATGGCTCTTTCACAGGTTACATAAAAACATAAGCATGGCCAGACTGGGTCAGACTAAAGGTCCGTTTAGCCCAGTGTCCTGTCTTCCGACAGTGGCCAATGCCAGATGCACCAGAGGGAGTGAATAGAAGAGGGAATCTTCAAGGGACACCAATCCTATTCATCCTGACTAATAGCCATTGATGGACCTAACTTCCATGAATTTAACTAGTTCTTTCTAGAACCCTGTTAAAGTCCCAGTCTTCACAATCTCCTCTGACAAGGAGTTCCATGGGCCGACCATGCTCTGCATGAAGAAAACTTCCTTTTGTTTGTTTTAAACCTGCTCCCTATTAATTTAATTTGGTGACCCCTAGTTCTTTCATTATGCGATGTTCACTGTTCTGCTAATAAGTCTGGCAGGCTTTGTCACTTTTAAGATAACTAGATCCTCTCCAGAGGAAGCAGAGCCATAGAACAGCAATAGGAAGAGGTGAGTAGGTGGACATTGAGACCTTGGGGTGTCCCAAATTTTCAGGTGCCTACACAGGTGCGTATTCTACATATGAGTCTTTGGGTCCAAATTATAACCCTGGATCTGAACCCTTGGCCTGTCTGTATTGGCTTAAGCCTAACTGCGTTCTCTGAACACCCACTGCTAACTTGGGCAATTCTGAATCTGAATTTTATGTCTGGATTTTATGCCTGCTCCAGATCATGTACTTATCTGCAGTGCAATTCTGTCTCTTCCCATCATGGGGAAGGAAGTGCCAACTCTGTGTTTAAACTTCCTGGGATTATTTCATTTTGCACGTGCCTAAATGACATAATAGGACAAAATTTCCAGAAGCCCACAGGATCAAAGTGCACATACAATATTTGCGTGCCTGTGAGTGACCTTTACAGAATTGCATGTGCCTTTTATTAGCTGTTTTGCTCAAATGATTCCATTTGTCATTAGACCATTTTATACTCTTTCTTCTGATTCCAAATCGAGGGCAATTGTAACAGCTTCCGTCTTGCCCAATACGCCATGGATTAAACCAGGAGCCTCTACAGCAGAAAGTTTGAGTCTCTATAGCTTGAGCTAAAGGTTCAGTTTGCTGTAGCTGGGGGGCTGTAGCAGACTCATATCCTTTGTGGTCTGGCTATCCAGGGTGACTCGTAACACTAACCATACATAATATACATGCACAATACCAATTATATGTCCTCCTCTCTGTCTCTCATATTTCCAAGGTGCCTATAACTGTGATGTCTAAGTATTGCTTGAAATATCCATGGGAGCTGACATGCATTCTTTGTTCCTGTGGGCAAGCCCTAATACAAAACAAAGCAGGGTATTCATTTCAGCCATGCCTCAGAAAGGGGTTACAGGAAATACAGACCCATAATTTTCTCTTCCTTATTTCTCTTTTGTAAATGGGATCTGTGCCTTTGGGATAATCCTCCCCTCCTGGTTGCTATGATTTCAGTAGAAATGGCCACCTTCCTTCCTGCTCTCTTGTTACTATGGCAACTGGCTGATGCAGATGCTTGTTACCTGGCTGAGTGCCTCACGGAGCCTGAGTTTTCACTTTCCCTTTGGTGGCAAATTGTTGTGCAATCTCTTCTTTTGCTTGTCCAAGCAGCCCTTTCCTGGGCTACTTAGCTAGCACGAGATGGGGATACTACTGCAGAGCATACAGCGTTGAGACAGCCAAACCCTCTGACAGAAGTAGCGCTTACCGTGTATTATTCTCCCTTCTCTTTTTGCTTTCTTCAGGCACTGGAGACCAGCCAATTCTGACACCCAGGAGTGTGGCTGAAATGCCAAAAGGAGCCCGGAGAAGTACACGTGGCAACAGAGGTAAAATCTTTCTTATTAGTATGATGGAACCAATGGGCCCCCCTCCTCGCACGGTTAGTGACACGGAGGACTTGAGCCTCAGAATATCTTTCAGTAAAGCTCTTGGCAGAGATGGGTCTGAGCCAGCCCCCTAGAATAACAGCCCTCAACTTTGGACTGCTCTGAATTCAGATCTGAGTCTGAATGTGGCAGCTGGTTAATGCCCGAACCCTGATTCAAAGAGCTGTACTCATGCAGTCAGTGGAAAGAAGCAAATCAGATGACCTTTGTGTCCAATCCAAGCAGCAAGAATTTCCCATGTTAATGCTCCTCTGAAGCTGCTGGTGAACATGCCCTGGGCGAAGCATACTTTCCTGAAGTCACTCGGGGAACAATTTTGAATAACAAATACATTCACGAAAGTTGCAGTTTGTGGGCGGATGAGTCACAGCAACAACCAAGAAGCAACGTTTTTTTTAATACATTACTTGCCAAGATCTAGCTACGACTCTGTTCTGAGGCCCCAAAAAGAGACCAGGGGTAGTTCATTGCTTCATAGAAATGACAGAAGGGAAATAATTATTTGGCCATGCTGTCTATTCCTCCACAAGCCAGGTTAGTTCACCACCTTATACTCTCAAGAGTTTTGCCAGTCTTAGTTAAAATTGATTCAGACAATGGGATTTGATATCTTTGTCCCTGGTCCCTACAATGCTCTTACACAGTTATTTAATTTAAAGGTGATATTGAGACTCAGGGCTTGTCTACACTTGAAGTGTTGTAGTGTTTGACTGTAGACACTGTTTACACTGACAGCAGGGGTTCTTCCATTAGAGTAGGTAATCCAACTTTCTGAGACACTGTCGCGAGGCTGATGAAAGGAATTCTTCCCCTGACCTAGAGCTGTCTACCCTGAGGATTAGGTGGGTATAGCTAAATCCTTCAAGGCGTAGATTTTTCAAACCTCTAAGAGAAATAGCTATAAGTCCCCAGACTAGATCAGCCCTAACTTTGAGCAAAGGATAATGTTGCCCCATTTTGCCAAACTCTAGCTAAGATACATGTGACAACAAGTTGGGAGGCTGAAAGAGCTGAAAGTTAGGGCTTGTCTGCCACTGATCTAGATGGTGCTTGGTCTTACCATGAGGACAGGGGACTGGACTCCATGAGCTCTCGACCTCCCTCCCAATTCTAGTATTCTATGAGTCCTGTGCAGACTCTCTCAGATATTTCAGATATAAACGTATGATTCTATATTATTTTCTGTCTTAATCCCAACTTTTAAAGCAGGCCTGCACAACATACGGCCCATGGGCCTCATGCAGCCCAAAGGGGCTCACTGTGCGTCCCGTGACAACTTTTGGAAATAATATTTCTTCCCTCCTCTCTTCCACTCTCCTCTACTCCCCTTTTGAATGTGGCGCTCTCTTGTGCCGGTGCCTCTCCCCCTGACATCAGGGATGCACGCAGCTCTGGCCCCGCCCTACATCCACGTGCGGCCCCGCCCCCACTTCTGGCTCCCGTCCCAGGACTTGGCCCCCTGCATGACGCTCGGCTGGGCATCGGCTTGCGTGGCACAGACCGCTCTCAGAACGCCGCGCTCCCCATGCAACACGGGGGCCGGCGCTGTTGGAGTTTTAGCCCACATGTTCGGTATTTTTTGGGAGAGCATTTGGCAACCCTACTTTTGGCCCTCAACTGTTTTCTTTGGAGTAATGTGGCCCTCGCCGCTTTCCGAGTTGTGCAGGCCTGTTTTAAAGTATCTACACGTAAAAACACTGATTATATAGAAAAAACCCTATGCTCGTTAATAGCTATATTTTATAGAACACTCTGACTGAAATGATTCTTCTGTATTTTACTACTAGCTACCTTTGTATCCCTATGCTCAAAACTCTTTCTTCTAAAGATAAAGTTATTTTTTTAAATACAGCAAATTAGACCTAGTTGAGATCCAAAACACACACTATGTTTTTTCTTATTTTTCTTTTAAAATACTTTACAAGAGTTCTCTTTTTTACAAAGGAGCCAATAGCCTCACAGGTCGGGGGGGGGGAAGGGGGAAGAGCTCTGCATTCCCAGAAGGGGTGGGGCATTGGTCGGAAGGGGCGGGGCCAGACAGTCCGCCCTCAGTGTTGCCTGGACCACGGCATGCCTCACCCCAGACCTCAGAGCTGCCTGGAGAGCACTCCATCAGCGATTTAAAGGGCCCACGGCTCTGGGCAGTTGCTCCCTTTCCCCACTCCCCTCCATTGACGTGCTTTCTTGTTTATGTTTTGAATTTGAGATAAATATGTATCATGTTCTTTTTTAGAAACAACGTTAATGGGCAGTGATGTTTCCCTTAGAAGTTTTCATGTCCATTTCACTTATGGCCATAAAAAGATGCTCTGTATTTAAAGCTGCTTCTTTGAAAATGCTCTGAAGCGTCTTAACAACTTTTATTTCAAGATGTGATAGCTTGGGGGGAGGGAGGGACGTGGCTACTACATACTCAGAGCTATTACTGAAGGAACTCAAATTTTGTATCAATGTGAGTAGAAATTCAAAGCTTACACGGAGCAGGAAACAATCTCTTTAAATCCCAGTCTTCTGTGCAGTCTTTATCTTTATTGAAAGACATCAAATATCAGGACATATCTTTGATAGAACTGCACTCAGTGCCTTCCTGAATTACTACTCAGACAATAAAATGTATGCAGCATATTGTGCAATAAATGTGCAAATGGTTTCAGTAAACTATGTTCGAGAAATTGATTCTTTAAAGCATCAATGAGGAAAAGTGACTGTGGCTTGTTTTATTTAATCTTGACGTCAGTATTTTGAAAACTGTCATAAGTTTCAAAAGCAGTTTGTAGACTACAGGAGGTGGAAGAATCCACTGTTAGTTTGGATGTTATATACTTAAAATCACATTACACGTTTAACGCAATCCATTTTCTTATTAGAATGATAGATCTTTAAAACATTAAAATTTCTCCCACATATGATATGTTTGATTTATTTGCCATGAATTATTTTGAGAGATGTTTTTAGAGAAGATTTATATGTACTTATTGAATTAAAATTTCAGCCAGTCTTTACGAGAATTCCTGCAAATTTATGTGTGTGTCCAAATGCAAAGTACTACAGACACAAAACTTGTCCATCCATTTTGGAGGCAAACTTTGAAAATCCACTTCTGTATTATTGTTGTATATTTTGTTGTGTTATCATTGTACAAAACAAATGTAACAGTATTATTCTAGAAAAAATTATTTCACGTCTCCTAAAATAATGACTACATCAGAGTTGATCTAGTTATCACAACAGAAGACAACTTGCTATTTTCCCTGGCATCTTTATTTTTTAAAAATATTTCTTTCCCTAGATGAAATACTGCTGTGACTAAGTGTGTGAGACTAATGGCTAGCAGCAAATAAAATAACTTTTGTTAACAACTCTTTCCTAAGTTGTGGGGGGTGCTGTATTACAAAGCTAACAGCATGAGCGATTGTAGGAGCTTAATTCTTTGATTCCATTCTGAAAGCCTTTTCTCTATTTCTGGCTGGCAAGCAATACATTTTGTTTAATTCTTTGTGACTGAAAATGGCTTTGAAACTGATACAAAGTCAGTTTCAAAAGTTTATTTCTGTTTACAATCCTAACAATGTATACAGGCAAATGCTGACATTATGTCCTGAGGATTTTCTCCAAGGATCATGTATCTTTTTTGTTAGACATATTTAACAATAACAGGCTTGCTTCTTGTAACACTGCAGTAGGTTTATAGAAGGTTGGAATACTAATGAAAAAGGGACTTACTTACCCTATCTTCTTCGGCTCTTAAGTCCGGCATTGTGCTAATACAAAGGCTTATAGCTGTGGTGGCCACAAACAGGATGGAGAGACAAGCAAAGACTTTTCCTGGAAGTCCTGACTGGGGATTTTCAACCATATCCCTGAGATTATTCATAAATTGTTCAAATTTGGTTCTCTCAACCAAGACACATGTGTTCTCCTGGCTCGTTTGCATCTCTTCCTCCTTGTGCAGCTCAGCCAGCTCCTGCAGTTTTTGAAACAGTTTTCGGAAGCAGCATTTCTCCAAGTTGGATTCCTCAATTCCCCAGTATCTCAGCTCCTCCTGGAATGACAAGGCACACATATCTCGTAAGAGCATCAGCTTTCCTGCTGCTAGAAAGCTGACAATCATCCCAAAAGCGTTGGGATTCCGGTCGAAGAAGAACTCACAGGTTTCTTCATCATAGTCATCACACAGCTGAATAATTTCATCATAGCTGCTGCAAAACTTTAGCTTGCTGAGCCGGGTCAGTGGGAAATTGTCTAAAGTGCTCCAAGGCAGGAGGTATTTGATTCCTCCGACATTTATGATGATCTCCCTCTTCGTGTCAACCTTACAGATCTGATCTGGATGGTAAATCCTCCTTGCCCTTTGATAGTGAACCCCTTTGACAGAAGGGGTGTCCACAGAGATGGGAAACAGATGGTTCAAAGAACTACAGGAACCGTAGCTAATGTTACTATAGTCCTGGCTGTTGCCTCCTGAGAGAATCGGCATCTCTGAGAGTTCTCACTGGGACATCCGAAATGATGGCATCAGAGCAGGGTTAACTGTCACCAAAAGATGGGGGTAGAGGAAAGAAATACAGACGAGGTTATGATGAGTATCACTGGATACCTCCCTGAGACATTCGCAAAGAGTGTGTGTGTGTGTGTGTGTGTGTGTGTAAAAAAAAAGTCACCCTCTGCCTCTTTTTGAAATCTGCAGCCTGTCATTAGTTTTCTGGTAACACACAGACAGAAAAAAATGAAGCCCCATTCATAATTCTTGCAGAGTGCTGGATGGCTGCAAGTCCTAAAGTGAACAGATGAGGCTCTTGCATTTAGAGCTAATTTTCATCACAAGCCCTGTCTTTGCATTTGTTAGTACTTGTTTGTCGCATACCTCTGCTATTTCTATAAACACTTAAGTATGTACCGGCTAAATGGAGCTGCTTACTAGTTGTTAAAGTGAAAGTTACTCAACATCAACTGGATACCCAGTTCTTAGTTACTTTAACTTGAGATGTATAGAGATTGAAATTCTTCCTTCCTTCCACTACACTCCCTCTGTCTCTACCTCTCCTGAGTGTTTGGAAAGTGCTTTATAAATGACGAGCTGCTTTATTTATTCACCGCTGTTCATTGCATATGACAGAGAGGACGTAGGTACAATGTACCCAGCCAGAGAAAACTTCGGTGTACGCACAATCCCAGAGACCAAAATACTCTCCCAGTTTATGGGTTGATTTGCAGACTCCTCCATAAAGGGCAAAACTCTCTTTTTGCCCTTGATCTGCAACAATCATGAATAACTAATCTCCCCAGCCCACCACCACAACTAAAATCCCAAAGCACTTTCCCCAAAGTTACTTACCACCCTGACCGGCTGCTTCTAGGTGTCCCATTCCTCTGTACATATGCTGCAAACTGAAGATTCTCCTCTGGACCAGTTAGCAGAGAGACATGGGGATATTTTAAGGGTAGTGATTGCATGCAGAATCTCTATTGCACCCAGTAAATCTCAGTCTCTCCCTTCTCCCTCTGTTTCTCTTTCCCCTCTGGGGGGAATATAGCCATATATTGACCAGCAGTCCCTTTGCAAAAGGACATCCTCATAGGTTATCAGAGACTCAGGAGGCAGAAATGAACTGAGGTTGGAGCTGGTGGTGCCTGCCCTTTCCCCATCTGTCCTCTGCTTCCCCTGGGGATTGTCAGTGTGGTCCTGAAAGAGCAGGGAGGGAGAAGGAGGATGGGCTTAGAAATAATCTCTCCAGCATCCATCCATCCAGCAGGCAGCAGCAGGCACTCAGTAGCAGTCTGCAGAGAAAGAGGCATCCCCAGGAATCATGCGCAGTACTACATAAATTCTGGCAAACAGTGTGAGTAAAACAACCCCGGTCCCCATTAACGCCTGCTCCCAACGTAAATCTTCATAGGCACTGCTTGCTTTGGAGACACCAGCTGAGTTGTTTGGGAGCACTTTCCGTTTGCAGCCCTGCTGGCCATCTTCTGAACTAGGGACTGACCAACAGGATTTATGGGGGGAGGTAAGTTGCATGGAGGATGGATCCTGCCGCCCTCCTGGTTGCTGGCAGAAGACATCTCTCTGTGTGCAGGCCCGGGAGACCAGGAAGTGGGCTCTGAGCCTTCCGTTTCCCACAGAGCTGGTCAAAAGATTCTCTACCCCCCTTGCTTTTTTTAGAGAGGGCCTTTCTCGTCTCTCCATTACAGCGGCAGTCGGGCCAGGAGCATGGGCAGCCAGTAATATAGGTGAGGGAAGGCACAGCCTTCCTAAAACTGCCTGCACACCTGACTGCCGAAGGCTGAGGCCGCCGCAGGGAAAGCTGGGGCTAGGGTGTGACTGCGCAGTTTCCTCAGCCACCAGGGAGGGATGGGGCTGTGGTGCAGCAGCTCTGCTTCTTGGCCACCAGGGAGGGCTGGGCTGGGGCCGCAGTATGGCAGCCCTAGCCCTCCATGGGGCCTGGAAGGATTGGGCTGGGATGGGCGGGGCTTGGCTCCAGGGGTGGGCCCTCAGGTGAAAGGGGCGGGACAGGGCTGGGGCTTACCTGGGCTTACACTCACTGCCCATGGCCAGGAGGGTATTCCATATATTCCTTCTCTCTCTCTCTGCCACATGCAATCTAGGGGGATTGAGTCTCACTGGTGGCTGAATGATGGGGGTATTAGGAAGGCGGCATGATCAGGTCAGTATTTCACTCACCATCCCTAGTCGGATCAGTAAGCTGATTAGCAGATTCCCAAGGGCTCATGTTCCCAAATGGTGAGCTAACTCTGCCTGGGCAATGGACCTCAGGATGGATAGTACCTGGATTGTCCAAAGCCACAGAACTCCATTCCACAGCTGGATTTGAACACAGAGGCAATGTCTACACTCGTGGCTTGTTGCGTGAGTAATATGCAAATGAGACTAAGTGTGGAATATCGCCAAGCCTCATTTGCATACCTAATGAGCCACCATTTTTTTCAGAAGAGGCTCTTGCACAAAAAGGAGCGTCTACACTGCCCCTTCTTGCGCAAGGAAAACCCTCTTGCGCAATGCCGTTCTTCCTGAAAAGTAATAGGTGTAACGGCATTGCGCAAGAGGGTTTTTCTTGCACAAGAAGGGGCAATGTAGACGCTCCTTCTTGCGCAAGAGCCTCTTCTGAAAAAAATGGTGGCTGATTAGGTATGCAATGAGGCTCGGTGATATTCTATGCTTAGCCTCATTTGCATATTACTCACGCAAGAAGCTGCGAGTGTAGACAGCCAGAGTGTTCAGATCCAAAGGTTTTGTTTGGCCCGTTGCACGGATAAAGGCTATTTGCAGAAGTGTTCCTCTGAGTTTGGATTTCACTGGTGCTGAGGTTTTGATTTGAGCGGCTCTCTCATCTGCACAGTCAGTGTACTGGGCGCTTTGGCCCAGATTCTCAGAGGCAGGTTAGTTCCTAACTCCCATTGAAACAAAGCTAAATATCTTTGAGGATCTGGGCTTTTGTCCTCTTGGCTCATTCTACCCCATGTCCACACTCGGCATATGCAGGAATCACCCCCCACTGAACTGCAGCACCTATGAAGCAGAGTGGTACAACTGCTGTTTAGCATAGCTACGCTCTGGGACTGTTTAGGACAGGACGGCTTATCATTTTAATTGGACCCTTTGGCACATCCCCACGTGGTGCCCAGAAGATTAACTTCTTATCAAGCTCCAGCACTGGAGTTTACACACAGGTACTAATTATACCGTCTACTGAAAAGACAAGATAGATGCCTTTAGGCAACTGAGAGCATAGCTCCAAAAAAACAAAAAAAATCTTAAATCCTTTCACTTTAATAAATGTAGCTGTTTACTCTTCCTATCAGCCTTTCCCATGGATTTCTATGCAAAGAAAATAACAATCCCATTCTAATTAAGTTTGAGTAAAGTTATTTCATGAAATGGCAAGTCATTCAGCATCACTGTGTTACGTCATGATCCCCCGGTCAAGTATATTTCAAGGTGACATTTCTCAAGCATATTGAGACAAGAAAGTGTCCAGCCGCACTGCACAAAATTACAGCAAAATAATGATTACATTTGATCAGTGTTTCCTCCAAAAATGGGTGTTGATGGCTACTTAATGCCTCATCCCTGGCTGTAGGAATCTTATTTGTTTTACAGTGGCACCCTCAACTGAAATCAGAGCCACACTGTGCTAAGCAGTGTACAAACATATAGTATTTGACAGTCCTGAAGCATTCACAAAGTACATATAGACAAGATGGAAATCTCATTAGACCCATTTTTCAGAGAGGGATTAAGGCAAAGAGAGACTTAGGCTAGGTCTAGACTGCAATGTTAAGTTGGAAAAAGAAATGAAATTTGTGGTATGCAAATTGCGTATCTTTTACCGATTTACTTTCAAAAGAGGCTTTTCTGAAATGTGGAGCATCTACACAGCGCCACTTTTCGGAAAAAAGTGCTCTTTCGACACATCCCTTATTACTTGTAGAATGAGGTTTACAGGGATGGTGAAAAAGCACATCTGCTTTTGCGAAATTTTTTTTGGAAAAGCGGACGCATTCCTTGGACGCAGTGTTGCTTTTCCGGGGTACCTCCAGTATCCCGAAAAAGCAATGCAGTCTAGATATAGCCTCAGGGGCTGCCTACACTGGGATCACAAAAAAACCCCAACAAATGGTCTGGTAGCACTTTATAGACTAACAAAACATGTAGATGGGTGTAAAACAGCACCACTCACCACCATGGTGCCCCCTGCTGGTCACTCTGGGAATTCGCTCTACTCAACGTTGGAGTGCCCTCCTCCCACTAGTGTCTCACCTGCTATTACCTGTTTTCTATTAATGGCTGTGCCGCCTTATGTTAGGACCCATGTCCCTCCCAAACTGTGGCACCCTTCCCTCTGGGTACTGCCCCACAGCAGTGCCCTCATACTCTGGGGTCCACCCTCACAGGACCTCCCCCCCCAACCATCTATACCCACCTTGCCTCAGTCTCCCTACTGCCAGTCGTCATCTAGCCCCTTACCTTAGAGGCAAACTGCAATCTGACATGGGCACTTCTCATAGGCAAGGAGGTGGGGACCTGCTGCCTTTGAGTGCCTCCCTGATGTTCTATGATTCTATAAAAGCAGGAAGAACTTGCTGGGAAATTGTAGGTGTCTTTCTGTTTTCTGCAGAAGGGAAACAAAGAAAACTCGACAAGATCTAAATGCTGCCACATGCAATATCTGTTAATGTGACATAAGTTGGCTGAGTTGCACTGGCTGTAAGTAATAATGCTCAGCATGGGCTAGCTGGTCCCCATTGCTGACTCAGCTAAGTAGAATGGAAGTGGACAGGGGCTAATGCAGACTTGTTTGGCCCATGCAGTGCTTGGGTGGGGGGAAGCATAGCCCCTGCTTTTCAGACACATCCCCTGAGAGTAAATAGCTGGAAAGAGGTGGTTTTTCTGCTTTGCAAGCCAGTCTTGGGATATTAGTTGACTCCTTTTGAGGAGTGTGATGCTCAAAATTCCCCCTTTTTTCTGCCTTTCCTTCACAAGAATGGAGCAGGGGAAGAATTATGCCCCTTACTTAGAACCAAGGCTGAAGGCACAATCTAGTCATGTATGAACCTAAGTTTAATAGGTAGCAGGTTTAAAACAATCAAAAGGAAGTATTTCTTCACACAGTGCACAGTTAACTGTGGAATTCCTTGCCAGAAGATGTTGTGAAGACCAGGACTTTGACAGGGTTAAAAAAGAACTAGATACATTCATGAAGGATAGGTCTATCTATGGCTATTAGCCAGGATGGGTAGGAACAGTGTCCCTAATCTCTGTTTGTCAGAGGCTGGGAATGGGTGACAAGGATGGATCACTTTTTCTGGTAACTCCCTCTGGGGCACCTGGCATTGGCCACTGTCAGAAGAAAGGATACTGGGCGAGATGGACCTTTGGTCTGACCAGTATGGATGTTCTTAAGTCAAAGTCTCAATCCTGTTCCACTGGAAATCAGTGTTATAACTCCCACTGATATCCAAAGGAGCAGGAACAGGTATTTAATGTTAGAAACAGCAAGTCAGCTTTGCATATTCAACAGGACTCTTCCAAGGAGTGGTTGAATGTGGGTTTTTTGGTCTTTTTTCCGCATCCAAACAAACTGGAACATATGTGAATCTAGCAACGGATTTTTAAGGAACAATAGATCATATGAAACTGTGCTGGTGACACATTTTTGGGATTTACATAGTTCAACATTGAAGCAGTTAACATTAAGGGGTTTTTATCAGTATAAAGATTCTGCAGATTATGGGGCGAAACAGTGGTCAATGACGCCAAGTGTCTCATATTTGTTCTTCATTGTGAAGATTTAATTATCTTTTTCCTTTCTCTTCCCTTCACCTTTAGTTATGCCAGAATCCCATATTGCTTCCAAATTTCTGACTTCCCAATACAGTTATTCACAGAGGGTCTGGTATTTCTTGGCGTATCTTGTTTTCTGAGCACGCAATAAAGTCCCATATTCCTCAAAGGATCCAATTATCTGGGCAGCGGATGGCCATTTTTCAGGAAATTCATGCAGAGACCATAATCTTTGGCGCATCATTACAGTTTGCATTTAGCATAATAGCTTGTAAAATTGGTTTGATCCAATCGGAATGTTCCCTCTTCTCCAGACATGTAGGCAAAAGGTGTCCAGGGAGCCACTAGTTGGTCTTACTCCAGTTTCTGGATTTATTGCATTGTCAGAGTAGCTGGAATCGGGGCCAGGTTATATAGCATTCATTGCTGATACTGTTTGTTGGTAACAAACAATCTCATAGAATATAGATTTTTTTTTAATGTTCTGAACACTTACATTCTTTTGGGGCTTCCAAACATTCTACAACAAGCAGCTATGTAATTTAATAATAGAGCTATTGTCAATCATCCTACTCCCTCCCGGCTTTTTTGTACTGCTTAAATATAGTATGAAGATAATTGCTTGCCCTGGTATCTCTAATAGTGGAGGCATGTCATACTTCCAAAGTCAGAGAAAATAAAAGTGTGAATGAAATCAATTATTTAGAGAAATGTGAACGCAATCAGAGCAAAAATTGAAGCACCTACAAAACCCCCCACAAACCCTACCCTGCAAAAAACCCCAAAACAACTCCCTCTCCAACCCTTCTCCATCACCACACATAGCAAGAAACTAAGTTTTCTGATAATCCACCTGTAATCTTTATTCATTGGCTTAGAGAGATCTTGGGCCCCTCGGTATAATTCCACTGAAGACAATGGAGCGGTGCCTATTTCACACCATCTTCAGGTTAGATCCTTTGTCTGCTCAGAATTCTTCTCTATAGCTCAGCTTCTCCATGTTTGTATTTGTTCTTGCTTCCAGTTCTTATTGCTCGTACCGCATGAATTCCTGAGATAAATAAAATTGATTCTCAGTTCCATTTGCAGCATCGAAAGGAGCATTTCAACAATCGAGAAACTGTTTGAATGTTTCCATTGTGGTCACTGCTGGTTATAGTTGCAGAATTAATTGAATTTAGATAGCTTTGTTACGTGGATCCCCATCTTAGTATTTGGACATAGTGGAGCGCTTAGTTTGCTTCCGAAGCTTAATTGCTGCATAATAATTAAGTAAATTCTTAGGATTTACACCAACATTTGATTCAGTTCAGCAGTATTTGCTTCATGCTACGATGTATCTCCCTCAAATTTGTCTTTATTACACAATAGAAGTACTTTTTCTTTCCAGTGCCTATTTTATATGGATAATTATATTGACGGCAATGGGCCAATTTACTCCAGTTTGACACTGTTGCAGCTCAATGGAGTCCAGTTGAATCATGTGAGTGTAAACCTGGAATTATCCAGTGATTAATTACACAATGTGTACTCCTGATTTGTTACACAGTATGACAATGCACCCCGTTTAAACCACTAGGCAGCTGACATTTTTAACATATTGAATCAAATCTTGGTTGTATTTTATTCCTGTCACTGACTTCTATGAAATCTGTTTCTTTTCTTTCCTTTTTTTTTTTAATTAGATGAATGAAGTGATTGGGTTAAGCTCTCGGAGGGCATAACTCTTTTGAAGTCAGTGGATTATGCATATGCATAATGTTACTTGCTTAAAGGGTATGTCTACACTTGCACCCTTTTTTGAGAGAGGGATGCAAGTGTAGACATTCAAAATTGCAAATGAAACCAGGATTTAAATATCCTGTGCTTATTTACATATTCATGTTATGGCACTATTTGAAATAGCGCTATTTCGAAAAAAGAAACGCTGTCTAGACGCAATTATTTCAAAAGAAAACCCTTCTTCTGAAATAACCCTTATTCCCCCTACAACGAAGTTTACCAGTTATTTTGGAAGAAGGGTTTTTCTTTTGAAATAACCATGTCTAGACAGTGTTTCTTTTTTCAAAATAGCGCTATTTCGAAATAGCGCCAAAATGCAAATATGCAAATGAAGTGCAGGATATTTAAATCTCGGCTTAATTTGCAATTTCAAATGTCTACATTTGCATCCCTCTCTCGAAAGAGGGTGGAAAATTTTAGACATACCCTTAGGCAAGTATCTGAAGCCTGGTTCAATTGTACTTGCATCTTTTGTGTGTGCATTTTCCATGGCTCTTCCAGGAAATCAGTTAATAGGTAGGTATGTTCTGCAAAACAGTGAATTGTATAAGAATAATTGACTGTATTCAAGGAATCCAGATGTCAAATGGCTAATCGTGGGTATTCACAATGGTATTCTAAGAGCGACATTCAACCTGAATATACCAAGTGATCTATATGTCCCACTAAACAGTGTTACTTCTGATGTAGCTTATATACAAATGGGACAACAAACCCATTTGTATATAAGCTACAGGCTAAAGCCTGATGAAGAATTTTAACTAATTCATAGATCTGTCAGCAGAAAATTCAGGCTAGATTTTCAAAAATGCTCTAGATCCACCTTGGGGATCCGTTTATCAGTAGGACTCAATAGTTCTCATTCAAAACAATGGAAATGACCGATTGGCAGCTAGAGGTTGGGTTGCATGTCTAAAATCTGGGATTCTCTGGTTTGGCAATATCTGTGCTCCGGCATGACCCTGGATGTTCCAGGATCAGAGAGTCCCGGCACGCTGCAGGGCACTGGGGGAGGGGGACCTGGGAGTCTGCGCACAGCTCAGGTGGGCTTCCAGGGGACTGCTGGGAGGGCTGGAGCCACATGGCTCATCTGGGCTGGAGGGGAGGGGAGGCAGGGAGCCAGTGTGTGGCTCAGCTGGGCTGCAGGGGGAGCCAGGAAGCCTGCATGTGGATGGGTTGAAATGACCTCCTCTGGTCCAGAAAAATCCCTTATTCAGGACCAGTCAGGTCCCGACGGTGCTGGACCAGGGAGGTCCGACCTGCATTTGAAAATCTGGCCCTGCATGAGGCAAAAATGTGTGACTAAATTATTAAAAAATGTAAATTAATATTACCTTGGATATTATTAAAATCATTTTCCATTTTGGCCCTCAATTACACCTATGTAATTACATTGAGAAAAAAATGTACCGAAAGAGCTGAAAAATAGTCCTACTAAGCAAAATGAGATTACTTGGCAATATAGAGATGTTTTCTTGGATGCCCAAACTTTGTGAGTGGGTACAGACTGCCTGTCTGTTCTGAAGAGGTTTGAAACCCACTGTCCCTCATAAGTAAGCCTGTAACATTGTACATATGATTCTTTTTCAGGTACTGAAAACCATTTTAATTCCTGGAATGGTAATTGGCAACACCTAGTAGTAAGGAGAATGTCTATAACAGTAAAGCCTCTCAGTTAACACCCGTGAATAGTTTGAAGCTTCACACATTAAACACCTGGTCTGCAGTACAAGAGGGAAACTGAGGCATGCTACTGTTTGGGAGGGCTAGCAACTCTGAGGTAATTCAAGGGAGTGGAAGGTCATGAGTACCGATGAAGCACCCTTGTTCTCGGAAAGTTGCAGCTCACTTGCCCACAGAAGTGGTAAGGAACTAGCTGTAACCGGTTCCCCTAGCAGATCTTAGGCAGTATTTTAAGTTATAATGGGCCACCCCGATGGGGGTAGAAATGTTTTCTTGTCTTTCAGATCATCAGAAAGCGCTGGTGCCAGCTGAAGAAACAACAACAACAAAAACCATGGTTCTGTCATGACATCATAAGTTTGTGTTCTGTCCAAGTTTTTCTTGTGTGTCTTAATTGTAATACATATTGCAAATATTGTTGTGTATAGAAAAT
>JANRFK010001785.1:33638052-33676475 GCA_030068395.1 Apalone spinifera
ATCAGGGGATTTTTCACGTTTGAATTTTCCCCTGTGAAATATTTTGCACACATTATTCTAGAAGTGAACATAACATGGATTTACATAGTGGAATTATGATACTGTTTTCTTAGCTAATTCTTTTCTAGTGGTTCCTAACTTCTGGTTAGGTTTCTTGAACACTGCTTCACTTTGCACAGATGTTGTCAGAAAACTATCCACAGTGGCTCCAAGATCTCCTTTTGAGTGGTAACAGCTAATTTACCATCATTTTGTATGTATAATGGGGTTTATGTTTTCCAATGAGTGCTACTTTGCATTTATCAACATTGAATTTCATCTGCCATTTTGTTGCCCAGCTGTGTGGTAACTTTTAGCTGCTGGCAATTACACTGTTCATAGCCTCTGGAGAGAAAGTAAAGCACAGATGCTGATCTGATGGGTCAGTTTTGCCTGCTAGGAATATCAAATGCTGGGAGGGAACTGTGCAGCACGAAAAAACCCTGGTGAGAAGAGACAGAGAGATCTCAGCCCAAAAGAAGTGATGGATGCCCACGAGAGACCTTACAGGGATCTGTGCCCACGAGAGACCTTACAGAGGGAATATAGATGTAGTTGCTCTGAAGTGTGACAGGTGTAATAACTATTCGAGTAGCATTAGAAGCTCACCTTCTCTAATAAAACTGACTGAGCATGCACCTGCATATTGTTCAGTTTTTCATGCATGTTGTAATTCTTTCCTTTTTACACAGTGTGGAGAAATCCCAGGCAAAGGGGGAGGACACAACACCGACATGTCCTTAAGAATTAGGTTTAAGTCAGAAATGGACAAAAGAAACTTGAACTTCTACCTATTTCTTAGGCTGTAGAAGACTGAGTCCAGCATTTGCAGATTTTTTTAGCAAGTTGGCCGCAAGATTTTAGTAATTATATAATGAGATGACACATTTTAATTTGGAGTAATCTCCATTACCCAGGTCTGATTTAATGTCTGAGACTATTTTTATAAGATCAATATTGATATCCACATCTATCTATCTTCTAATGTATGTTAATGTCAGTTTTTTAACGTAAGAACTTCAAGGTCACATTAAATGGTGACTTATTTTCTTTACATGCCTAATCAAACATGTTAATCTTCCTCTCATTGCAAGTTTAATTAACTATAAAAGGAAAACACACACCCACACACATATAGAATATGTGTGTGAATGCACAGTATGGGTGTGTCTATAATGCACCCTTACCTTGAAATACGCTATGCAATTTGCACTACGCAAATTGTATAGTTTATTTTGAAGTAATTTCGAAATGGCTTATTTCGAAATTTGGTGTTGCCTACACAGTGCCAAATTTTGAAATAAAGCACTATTTTGACAGGTCCTTTAACCCTCATGGAATGAAAGTTACAGGCACGCCGGAATAGTGCGCCTGTTATTTCGAAATATACTCAGAAATAATGGGAGTGTTTAAAGACATGAAATTGCTATTTCAGGATACTTCTGGTATCCCAAAATAGCCTCGCTATCTAGATGTAGCCTATGTGTTGAGAGATGGAGAGAGACATGTACACACAAATACAATTTTAAAAATAAATATATATGGCCTAATCCAAAAGCCATTAAAATCAATAAAAAGACTCCCATTGACTTCAATGCATTTTGAATCAGTCCCACCAAGAACAGGGCAGTTGAGTTATTTTATGGGTGTGAGTTTGCATAGTGTACAAGCAAATAGAATTTGCACAGGTCATTGAAAATAAGTGTCAATAGGACCTCTGAACTGTTTCATATCATTATCTACTGCATGTTGTACTAGAAAATATTTTGCAAATGTTCTGGAAAGATTCTAAGGAATATTTTTTGTTGCACCCATCCCTCTGTTAAAACAAAGGCAAACTATCCAGAGCATTGAAGGGAAGAAAAAAATAAAATGAACCAAGTTTTACAACCTAAAAAAGCCTGTCTAAAATAGTCGCTGTATAAAACCGCAGTTGTAAAATCTGCTCTCTCAGCACCATCCAGTGCTAAATGCAAATCTGCTGCTGTGTATCCCACTGAAAGACTTGCTAATCCCTTTTCTAAAGCTCCAATTCTAGCCATGCAGGATTGCAATATGATAGACTTCAGAGAACTCATTGTCCCGGGCCTCAGCGTGCTCCATATATACTGCACCACGGGTTATGATTCTTTTAGCTTGGATTCCTTGTTCCAGGGGAAAGAAGCAAATTTTTTAGGGGTACGTTCATTCTCCTTTGCTGTGCTCAGAGATCCAGAATGTTAGAATGTTCCAGCAGGACTCAACAGTGGAGAAAATGCGGGTGAAATGGTTACAGCTGCCTGACAAAAGCAATTTATCAAATTTCTCTGCATTTTATAACGTGTAACTACATAATCCATGTTTTATAGATGGAGCACAATGAGAACCCTTTCAAAGTGGGGTTTCTAGGCATTACTCAAATACAGATGATGATGATAATAATGATTAATAAGTAATAATTAATAATAATTATTAGAAGTCTTTGACTTTTGAATGACTTGTTTTTGTGTGCCTTATTTCTCAACCTTAATGCTGCTTTAATGCTAGTTTTTTGCATTTTGTTACTCTAGTGTTTTAAAAAGAAAAAACAATAAAAGAGAAAGGAATATTTTTGGCAGCCTTTAGGTACTTAAGGGAGCTTCAGACAATCTAAGATGACATTAGTAGGTATTAAAAAGCACTTAGTTCAGGCCTATCTGTACCTGAAAGCAAGCTGTCTTCAGGTTACTTATTATTAATTTCTGGTAACTCTTATTGTACATTGGAGGCACTCTTCTCTTGATTAATTTTCTGTACACATGACACCAGGGACATGGTGTTTTCATTAAGCAGTGGAAGCTAATACTGCCTCGTGTCTGACACATCCAGCTGTCAGGTCTCTGCCATAATTAAATACAAGAGCATTTCTTACAATGGCCTGAAAGAACAATGGATACTCATGCACTCATTTGCAATTCAATATAGCTACAGGAAACTGTTACCAAAGTTTCTGAAATGAAGAGATCACATGTATTAGGTACTGATTCTAAGTGTTACAACTAAATTTGATACAGTATTATGCTATTCACCTTACTGCCTCTTAACAATCATCTGTAGAACATGATTCAGTAGAACGTAATTCAGCTATCTCCTTACTACAAATAACTTGGCCTTACTAGAACTGAAGTATTTGTAAATACCTATTTACAATTTATAGTGTTACCTATATGTAAATTTCTATATTATATTGCTATTATATTGTTACCTATTTGTAAATTCCTATTATTATATTGTTACCTATTTGTAAATCCCTGTATTTTTAAGAATTACATATAAAACCTAACCTTCCTTCTGTAGAAGTCAAAGTGTGTGTGTATGTGTGAGTCCAGCAGACTCTGATTTCCTTCCCCAGACTTGAAGAAGAGTTCTATGCAGATCAAAAGTTTATGCCCTTTGCCAACAGAAGTTGGTTTAATAAAAGGTGTTACCTCACAGGAACGAACACAGCCACAACATTGCAAATTCCTGTATAACACAAGCCATAGGATTTCACCCTGTTTTTCTTGTATTGACCCTAACATGTATTTGGCTAGAACAAGTCTTCCAGAAAAGTGTTGACTCTTGATTTTAAGGCTGCAAGAAAAGGAGAATCCACCACTTCTCTTGATAGTTTTCCTCCAGTGGTTATTTAACTTCACTGTTAAAAAAAACCAACCATTTTTTCTTGTTATGTCTATCCATGTATTTTCTTTTAATAATTGTTTTAAAAAAATGAAATGATACAAGATAAAAAAGATCTAATAAATCCCTTTAAAATGATGAAAGATGCTAAGTGTATAGTATATAATGCTGTAATATGTTTCCAGAGTAAAATATTAGCTGATTACTTTTCCATTTTTCCTCTTTCTTACATTCTCTTGGTAAAATAACTGTGACAGAATAGAACATAATGAAATACTTGCAGGAAAGCTATCCCTCCTAACCCATAGCAGAGGTACCTCGAAGGCACAGAAAAGAATGAAATATAATAACTGTTCAGGCGCTTTTTAGGCAATTCACAAGCGTGTGCACATACGTGCATTTTCATTACTGTAAAATAGACTCCTAGTTTAAGGTTATTGATGTCAGGAAGGGTTGCACAAAGGAAACAGTAACCGATAAGTCTAATAACTATGCATTTTTCATAGGATGCCCCAAAGGTCCCTGGGCATCTAACAATCTACATTACTGACTACAATTATCTAAGGATAAAAATAAAAAAGTTACATGGTGTATTAAATCAATTTCTACTGGTGTGCAGATACTACTAATTAAGTAGAACCTATATATTCCCCCATGGTGTGACAAGACTTTGCTTAGAAGAATAGGGCTGCTTTTATGCAGATGAGAAAGTTCACTCCCAGAATCCTCTGTGCCTAAAGGACAAGTGACTAGTCCTGCACTTGGGATGGAAGAATCCCAAGCACTGCTACAGGCTGGGGAGGGACTGGCTAAGCAACAGTTCTGCAGAAAAGGACGTGGAGATTACAATGGATGAGAAGCTGGATATGAGTGAATGGTATGCCCTTGTATCCAAGAAGATGAACCGGATATTAGATTCTGGACATCCAACACTCTGGTCATCTGAAGAAATGGGCTGTGCCCATGAAAGCCTGTGATACCATCTACATGTTTTGTTAGTCTTTAAAGTGCTACCAGACTATTTGTTGTTTTTTAAGTTTTTCCTGTTACAGACTAACTCAGCTACTCCTCTGAAACTTTTGAGCATATTAGGGTGCAATAGTAGGAGCACTGCCAGCAGATCTAAGGAAATGATTATTCTTTATTCAGTGCTGATGAAGCCACATCTGGAGTATTGCATCCAATTCTGCCCCTCCCACCCTATTACAGAAAGGATGTAGACATGCTGGAGAGAGTCCAGAAGGGTGCAAAAAAAAAAAAAAAAAAGATTAGGAGGCTTGAGCACATGAGGAGAGGCTGAGGGATTTGGGTTTATTTAGTCTACAGAAAAGAAGAGTGAGGGGGGATTTGATAGCAGATTTTAACTACCCATAGGGCGGTTCAAAAGAGGATAGAGAGTCAGTTCTCAGTGGTGACAGAAGGGAGAGCAATGGTCTCAAGTTACAGTGGGGGAGGTCTAGGTTGGATATTAGGAAAAACTATTCCCTAGGAGGGTGGGGAAGCACTGGAATGGGTTCCTGAGGGAGGTAGTAGAATCTCCACCCCCTAGAAGTTTTTAAGTCCCGACTTGACAAAGCCCTTGCTGATATGATTTAGTTGGGATTAGTCCTATTTTGGGCAGGGGGTTCGACTCGATTGCCTCCTGAGGTCTCTTCCAACCTTGGGGTTCAATGAGTCTATCAATATGGAAACCATTCAATAGCAGTGCATAATAATACTATTTACAGCATTACAGTAATATGTTTATTTTTATTTTAAAGGACACCCATGCATCTTAGGTTGTAAACTCAATAGGGCAGGAATTGGCTCTTATTTTGTGTTTGTATCACGACTAGCACAGTGAGCTTGGTGGAGGCTTCTAGGCATTACAGTGATGCTAATAATTATCAACCAGAGCCTGATTCTGCATGATTGAAGTAAAAGAAGCTTAGCCATTGATTTGGAGCAGTATTGAGACACAGGGGAGAATTATATCTGGTTTTTGTGTGTGTGTGTCACAAGTCCAACAACCCAATAATGGGCTGAGCATGGACTATGTGGAGTAGGTTGTATTACAGACTAAGGCCACTAAGGCTTGATGAAACTACACTAAGTCTTTCACAAAAAGTGATAAACAAAAATGTACTGGATTGTGAGTGATTGATCTATTCTAAAGCCAGAAAGGACTACCATTATCTTCCAGTCTCACCAGTATAATGCAAGCCGTAGACCATCCCCAAAATAATCCCTAGAGCGGATCTTTTAGAAAAACATCCAATTTTGATTTAAAAATGATCAGTGAGGGAGAGCCCACCACAGACCTTGGTAAATTGTTCCAATGGCTAATTACTGCCAGCTCTTTCTAAAATTACCGATGTAATTTCCTATTGAGCTATGAATATTTCTGGAAATCTTTACAAAAGAACTCTTTGAGTTTCATATACCATGCCTTAAGGACACTAACTGGCAGTTTATGCCAAATATTTTATATGGAAGACAACATAAAGCATGATTCATTTAAAGCTGATTTCTGGATTTAAATACTAAAATTCAACAGAATTTAAAATAAGCATCAGAGCAAGAGTTAGATTCCACCTTCTTGGAAATAGACTACAGCTTGAACCTATCTAGTTCTGCACTCACTAGTCTGGCAACGTCTGTGATCTGGCATGATTTAAGTTAGCAGGATGTCCACTTATCATGGGGTGTGGCCAAGATTCCTGAGGTACCATAAAGTTTGTTTCCAGTCACCAATTCTGTCTCTCAGTGTTCTGTGCTGTTATTTAGCTTTAATTTACCCCTAAGAACCTAGTAAGCAATGGAAAAGTTGGTAATGCTGCCAATATTGAGCGACCATGGTTCAGCAAATTCTCTGGTTTGTCACCAGTCAGGTCTCGAGGATGTCAGACGAGAGAGGTTCAACCTGTACAATGATTTGCTAACTTCTAACTATAAAGTAGCTGAAGATTCTAGTTCAAAGGAAGGTCATTATGTATTAATGATAGTAGAAGCCTGTAGGAATGATAAATTGTGGTTTAATATGAGCAATAATCTGTACAGATGTTACTCTGTAGATCCAGGCACTTAGGAACATGTCATAGTCCTTTGAGGTTATTAAAAATATTCTGGACTAATGTGCCTGGTAGAAATGATATTATTGCACTCAAATATTACTGTGTCACACTACTATATTTTATTAAACCTCTTGATACAACATATATTCAAGGCTCCATGAAAAAAATATGTGTGGGGATTGGAAAGGAAATAATTCTCTCTCACTGGAACTATTGGTTTCCTCCAATATACATAATATGAAATGCTACATTGAGTATACAGGTTGAACCTCTCTAGTCCAGCACTCTCTGGGTGCATCTACACTGCACCCTGACCTCAAATAAGTTTATTTCAAGGTAATTTCGTAATAAAATGCTATTCTGACAAGTCCCTTAACCCTGATGGAATGAGGGTTACAGGGACACTGGACTAGCGCCCCCATTATTTTGAAATATTTTCTGAACTAACAAGCACATTTAAAAATAGCTATTTCGGGATACTTCCGTGGTTTGGCAAATTCTGTGGTTCAGCACCAGTCTGGTCCCAAAGGTGCTCTAGAGAGGTTCAGCCTGCTGGAGAAAGTCGTTCTATTATTGACTATATAACAATCGGTGTCAGTTAAGAGTAAAAAGGCCAGGCTGTAGGAGAAAGCAGGTAAGAAGAATTTGTGTCCCCTTTCCAGGGCCCCAAAGTCATTGGTTGAAACTTGGGATGGGTCATTAGCTCAGGTCTCCCAGAGGTAGGGCAGATTACAATAGTTTTCTCCAATTGCATGCAGAAGACAACACAAGCAATGTGGCAGCAAGTATAGCTAGTCCTCGTTGCTCTCTACACAGTGCAATGCCTCATGTTTGGAAATTACCCCTGACTCATGTGAAAATGCCCCCGATTCCAGCAACATTACTGGGTGGTATAGAGAGGTTGTACCTATGAAGATAGATGCTTTAAAAAAGTCAGAGGCTATACTGACTAGTTGTAAGGTGTTGCTGTGCACAGACTGTCTTGCAGTTATGCAAAAGGGGGCAAGCTATAAGTCAGATTAGACTTGATCCTCTCCTCTTTCTGACTTTTTTATTTCACTAAGTGGCATGGATACAGTGATTTGCTAACTTCAAACTATAATGTAGCTGAAGATTCTAGTTCAAAGGAAGATCATTATGGATGTTGCTGTAAACCTGCATCTGATCATGTGCTAACGTGGTGGTTTTTCAAATTCCGGGTCACAACCCAGTGCTGGGTCGTGGAATGTCGGGCATTGAGTCTCATTGCTGCAAGGTGATCAGGTGACCAGTGGGAGTGCTAAGGTATCTACCTGCCTGTCTTGGCATTGCAGACTGCGCCATGCCCCAGAAGCAGCCAGCAACAGGCCTGGCTCCTGGGATGAGGAGAAGTGCACAGTGCTTCATGCACTGCCCCTGCCCTGAACACTAGCTCTGCACTCCCATTGGCTGGGAACCTGCTGCTGGCTGCTTCTGAGGTGCAACATGGTCTGTGGTGCCAGGAGAGGCAGGAAGCTGCCTTAGCACCCCCTCTGTGCCGCTGACCGGGAACTGCTCAAGATAAGCCCCTCCTGCCCCAGCCTTGAACCCCTCAAACCCGGAGCCCCCTCCCCCAAAGCTCTTACCCTCAGCCCCAACTGGGAGCCCACACGCCAGTCAAATTGTGTTGTGTCACAGGCTTCAACAACTTCCTTCAACTGGGTCATGAGAAAGAAAGTTTGAAAACAGCTGCACTAAAGCACTGAGAAAGGCTTCCTGGTCTGGTGTGATTTATCTCACACTTTGCATCCACCCGTTTAGGTGCAGAGAATGCTGAGAAGTTTCATGAATATTTTTTCCCACTTGCTCACGGTTTGCAACTTTTATCACATCACTTCCTCTTGGCTGTAGCAAAGGGTACAGTTTAACTCGGAGCAGTGTCCACTCCCTGACAAAGTCTGAAAGAAATGCCCTTAACTACTAGGTGTCAAAACATTCCGCTCTTGCTGACCTGTCAAAGTGGCTGGTGGCTTTCATCCTCTCCTTGTCTGCTGGATCGTGACCATTTTAATTTCTTTTCCACAATTTCCTGCCCATCTCCTGAAGCACATACAGCAGCCAGAAATAGCCTGACCTTCTTCCCGCAAAATGTCAGCTACCCGATAAAGATCCCAGAAACTTTCTCTTCCACCATGCGCTTGAGGTGAATGCACATCCTAGGCTAGAGGAAAAGCCATTTTTGCAACATACCCAAGGCTGGGAGTAAGGGATATTAGATTCAGGCACTCTAATTTCAGTAACATCTGGAGTGGGTGGCCATCCATAAGAAATCAGATGGAGTCAACAGCAAGGATTTTAAAAAAAAAGTTAATATCAGCTGTGTGATGTATCCATTCTGCAGTATTCACTGGAATCTTCCAGCTCCTTTAATAGGGTGATACATATTACATAAGCTGCTTGCGGTATGTTCGCTCTCTGTTGAAAGCAATACCAATTGAGGTGAGGGGTTTCGTTCAGTCGCCTACGTCCAAGCCAGTCTGGTTCTTCTGTTTCAAAGGTACCAGCGGTGTGGCAAATCTGGCTCTTATTTACACTGGTGTAAAGCTGTCACTTGCTCCACCAAAGTCAAGGCAGTTGCTCTGGCTGTGTACCGGTGTAACTGAGAGACGAATTTGACTCTGCTCTAATCACTCATTTTATAAGCACCGATCCATGGGCCTGATTCCTCTACCCCATGGCCCAGTGTTCCACAGGAGCAAATCACTGGGAGAAAGCCTTCAGGACAAACAACACATAGTTTGCAGCAAACCTCCTGGGCTAAGCAGATGGTGCAGATGGAGAGAAATCAGCATGGTCTAGTGGTTTGCGTATGGAGCCAGGAAGTATTCCTCTGGCTTTGCCAATTTCTCACTGTCATTTTTCCTAAGGTGCCTCACCTCATCAGTGAGGCTAGTGACACAGGTGGGCTTGGTGGGATTCATTCATATTTTGGAAAGTGCCTTGAGGATGAGAAGGGATAGAGCTATATTCGTCATCAAATAATTCCCGCATGCATCAGTGGGGAGTCTGTGGAACTAAGATTGTTGTGAGAGAGAAGGAAACCAGGACTGTATTAAGAGGGAAAGATGACGATTCAGATACATACACGATGGACACAGTGGGATGTAGGACACTTATCCTGTACCTGTTTACTCACAGCAAGGCGTGCCTGGCTTTGTGAGTGCACCAATGTATTTCAGTGAGGCTTTGTCTACACTGCGAGTTTTTGCGGCAGCAAATATGTTAATGAGGGACTCATTAGCATAAGTTGCAATACCATTAGCGTATTTTCTGCCATTTCTATTTGCACAAGGGGTTTTTTGCACAAAAAGAAGTCGTGTAGCCACTTCCGTTTTGTGCAAAAACCCCATTTTGCGCAAGATCCTAAAGCCGCTCCCTAATGCCTCTTCCAGAGAGGCATAAAGATCTTGAGCAAAATGGGGTTTTGGCACAAAACAGAAGTGGCTACATTGCTTCTTTTTGCTTAAAAACCCCTTGAGCAAAAAGAAACGGTAGAAAACATGCTAATGATATCACGATTTATGCTAATGAGTCGCTCATTAGCCTATTTTCTGCCACAAAAACTCTCAGTGCAGACAAAGCCTGAGATGTCTCTCAGTATATGGCACCAATCTGTGTGAACCTAATATCAGAGAGACAGTATTAGGCCCTGCCCTATATGTATATAGTGTCTTTCTTACTAGAACATGATGAATAACACGTCCTTGTTGTCTGCAGCTTCACTACACAAATATTATTGAGGCATCATTCACATGCACTGCAAGCAGCCATCATCAGCACTTCACCCCTGCTTTTCCTTAATCTTTTATGTCATGTTTTCCTACTGATTGAAGCACCTGCCATAGGGATATACTGGGCAAAATTGCTGCCCCCTGGCATCATGATTGCAGTGTCATAAACTATTTAAGAGGAAAGCTTGGGTGGATGTGACCATTAAGTGGATAGAATGCACTACCTACTGAAAGAACAATTGTAATTTTCTGTTTGGAATCCTTGTGCAAAGAAAGAACAAACATGGAGGGAATCTGCAGCTCCAGAAACTTAACATTCAGTCCCCCCTGCATGAAGATTTTCTGCCCACTGCCCTAATTTAGCCAAATACTGATGTCTGTGCTTCACGTGCCGAAGTCCCGATCATTTCACATGGATTTAAGAATGTGCCTAAAGAAGTACTGCTACCAAGGAACATTAAAAGACACGAGTCAATCTCCCTCCAGTCATGAGATTGGCTTAAAAATCGTGATTTTTTTTTTAATTGGTAGTACTATTATTTGCCTACTTGCTTCTTGCCTTTCAGGTATAATCTGGCCATATGTTCAACTTTTCTCCACAATCCTACAGGGTAGAAATTCACTTTTATTTTAAATGAAACTGAGATTCTCACTTAATTATTTGCCTCCTGGAACTGGGATGTCAAGAAAAGAAGCAAATAGCATCAGCCTAGCACCACAATTGCACGTTCACATTTCACTGTTAAAGTTAAGCAAGGATGGAATTCACCTAATGAGTGAATTCCATCAAACACCACTGAATCGCTATAACCAAGATCTTCCTCCACAGGACAAGGGGAATTTTATGCCTCTGGGATTGTAGCTTTTCATGTTGAGCAGCAACAATTTTAATTGAAGCCTTATTGTGCAAAGACGACTCCCTGGAAGAAGGAAGGCATCTATTCACTCTCTTGCAGATCTTATGAAACATTAGCAAAGTAATGTTTGTTCCAGAACTGAATGCTCCTTCAAACAAGTTTCTACTCTGAGTAAATGTTTACACCGAAGTCCATAAGACCCTGAAACATTTAATGACACTTACATAGAAAATTGCTTGTAGGCACTGCAAAAGTTACTTTATTATAAATTCGTGCTCAGTCTTTTCCCTGACTTACCATAATTCTACTACTTTGGGTTTAAAATTAATAGCTGCAAAGTAGCGCACACAGACTGTATGTTTTGTGTGAGCAGAATACAGTTTCCGTCATTCCTGGGAATGGCTCCCCTGGGGTTACTCAGAACTTACTGAGATCAAAATCTGGTCCAATTCATACCTGTTAAGGATTCAATCCTGCAAGACACTGAGCCCTCTGATCTTAATCTAGCAAAGCATTTAAACACTGACTTCAGGGGGACTATGCACGTACTTAAATGCTTTGCTGGATCAGGACTAGAGTCAGAGCTGTCCTTATCCATATGCAGAATAGGCAGATGCATAGGGCACCTGAAAAGGTAGGACTCCACTGGGTCTTAATGTCCATCCACCCGCCTCTTCCTCTCCCTATTCTGTGGCTCTGCTTCGTCCAGAGAGAATCTGGTTAGCTTAAAAGTGAAGAAGCCTGCCAGTGCTATTAGCAGAACACTTCACCTGGGAAAGGACCATTGAGGTGGTAATGAAACTATTTAACAGGATTGCCAATCCCAGGTATATGCTGCCAGTTTCTGAATTTACTGTGTTAGGCCTTTTCTACACTTACCAGCACCACCAATCTACTTCAGCTACATAAATAGCGTAGCAGAAGTCGACATGTCTTGCGTGTGGTAAGGTGGATGGGGGCTGCTCTCCTGTCAACGCCAGCTACTCTTCTTGTCCAGGTGATGTACTGGCATCGACAGGAGCACATGCGGAGATTGATTTATCGCGTCTAAGCAGATGCGATGAATCAATGACAGTGGATCAGTGTCGATCCACCGTATAAGGTCTTAGTCTGCAGGACCTTAGTTTAAAATTTGCTTTAAAACTAATTCATTAGTGTGTTGCTGAAGATTATAAAATCACATCTCTAAAAAAATCATCCTCCCCTTCCTCCTCCCCCAAACTGCCATCAAGCACCAGTTTAATAATGCTGCGTAGGGCCCCATAAATCTTAAGGATGACCCTGACTAGTGTGTTCAGTAACTTGCAGGTTGGATCTCATAATAAACAAGCCAGGCATGCCATGCCATGCCATGCCCATCATAAAAGGGCTAAATATTTAATATCCCAGCTGGCTATTTACTTTGCTCCCTCTCTCAGTGGGGAAATTGCCTGTTAATCTAATCAAATGCCTGCTTCTTCTCAGGCCTTCGCCATTTATTCTTGCTGCTCCCAGCACCATGCCAGCTGCTTCAAACACACCCAGGAAGAGAAGGCATAAAGAGAGGGGTGAGGGCTGGTTTTTAAACTGGTCTGCATCCAGCCGGCTGGCCTATCTTCGGAAATAATTCATCTGTCAAATGGGACCTGAGGCGTCCTTCAGAGCCCACACCAGCAAAACGCCCAGTGGCAATCAATGGGATCTTTGCCTGAGCAAGGACTATTGGTGTTGACCCAAGTTCAAAAGCGTCTAAAGGAGTTAAGCTCACAACTCCCATTTAATCACAATGAAATTTGAACTCTTACTTCCCATAGACCCCTTGGATTATCTCAGCCTTTATTTGTAGTTGTATTTTTCAGTTGCACTATTACTTGAAATCTGTTTCATTTCTCCTGGCTTCTGGCCTTGATCAGCCCACAGCCAAACTCCCCACCTCAGTGTTGCTAGGACTTTTATTCCTCCTCCATCTATAACACTACCAGTCCCTGATCTCTGATATCTCTTCCTAGCTGCAGCAGAAGAATTAGGCCAGGTCTACACTAAAAAGGAAAGTTGAATGAAGACACACAACTCAGCAATGTTAATTATGTAGCTAGAGTCAATGTACCTTGATTTGAGTTTCTCTGCTGTCCCCATAGTGGGAGATTGATGGGAGCAAATGCTCCCATTAAATTCTCTTACTCATTGCAGGAGTAGGCATGCTGGCCACCCATGGGGGCTTCCTCTGAATTTGATTTAGTGGGTCTTAATTAGATCCACTAAATCAGACTCCAGAAGATTGATCATGGCAACATTGATCTTCCACTTAGTGAAGACATGGCTTTAGAGAACTGGAGGTAAGGATTGAAGGGCAGGAAGAGAGACACAGAGAATGAGAGATAAAGAAGGGAAATTACAGAACATAGGGAATGAGAGAAAAAAGGAATAGAGTGAGAAAAAGAAGAGCAGGAACAAATATTAGGGGATTCAGAATAACAAGCATGAGGAGAAAATGACATTGGAGACTACAGTGGAAAAGAAACACCCTACATACATAGTGGAAGAAAAAAAATGGAAGAAGAAATCAAAGAGGATGAAGGCTGAAGGACCAGTGTAGGGAGAGCAAAACCGGTTCAGATTTTTGTTATTACCTACCAGAAAACTTAATGAAAAATAATCCAAATAAAATAGACTGACTGGAAAGGAAGGAGAAGGGGACACATATTCTGAAGTTTGAATACGGCTGCAGTCTGACTTAGGCCACCCTGGTTCACTGGGGTAAGAGAGGTTTCATAGAGGTAGCCATGTTAGTCTCTTTTAGAAAAAAACAAGGAGTTGGGTGGCACTTTAAAGACTACCAAATTTATTAGGGTATTAGGGCATAAGCTTTCATGAGCAACAACTCTCTTCATCATCTGAGGAAGTGAGTAATGGATCATGAAAGCTTATGTCCTTATACGCTAATGAATTTGGTAGTCTTTAAAGTGCCACCGGACTCCTTGTTTTGGGGGGGGGGGGGAAGAGCAGCTAAATTGCACCACCATGAACATGAGCAAGCCTGGGAAGGAGCGTGTGTTTGAGCGTGTATATCGAATGTTACTGGAGGGGAACATTTTCAATTTGCTCCTTTAAGGAATAGTTGGAATGGTCCTGCCTGGTACCAAACAGCTGCTTTGCAACCATTTTGAGGAGTATTTTTAGAACTGGAGCAGCTCAGAACATTGTATGAGGTGTAAGCGCCTATCAGGATCGGGCCCAATGTGTCCATGTCCCACACCCTTGCTCGGAGTTTCATGATGGATTTTTTCTCCCAATATAGTGGGCACTCACAATGAATGCTCTTCCGTGTGCTTTTTTCATGATGGGTCACATCACTTTGCACTGTTATTATATGTAGGTTGTACCTAGGAACCCTGTTCATTCACTGCAACCTCTTTGTGCTTGGTGCTGTACAGACAAGTAAGAGAGAGATGGTCTATGTTCCAGTGAGCTTACAATCAAAGCATGGCACAAAGAACACAGGCAGCAGTGTGACAATAAGGTAGTTTAGAAACACCATGGGACAAAATGCCTCATGAACTTTTATGTAACCAGGGGTATGTCTAGACTACATCCCTCTGTTGGCAGAGGGATGTAAATGAAGCACTTTGAAAGTGCAAATGAAGCTGGGATTTAAATATCCCGCAATTCATTTGCATACTCACATAATGGCGCTCTTTCAAAAAAGCGCAGTATAGACGTGGTTCTTTCGAAAACAGGGCTTTTTTTTTTTTTTAAAGATCCTGTAAACCTAATTTTTTGAAGCTTACAGGATCTTCTGAAAAAGCGCCCCATTTTCGAAAAATTCGCTTCTAGACTGCAGTTTCAATTTTGAAAGAGTTTTTTTGAAAGAGCGCCATTATGTGATTATGCAAATGAAGCACGGGATATTTAAATCCTGGCTTCATTTGCACTTTCTAAGTGCTTCATTTACATCCTTCTGCCTACAGAGGGATGTAGTCTAGACGTAGTCTAGAAGACAAAGTTCCAACCCAGATAAACTCCATCTATTTTTCCCTAATGGACAAACTTCTTATCTCCTTGTTTAGAAGGATCATGCTCTTGTGGCCTGTATTTTGCATCTTGTATGCTAAAACCTTTTTGTCACACTATTTACAGGATAAGTGGCATAGCTCCAGACTTGCAAAGCCATGAACTAGGGTGAAATGTTGGCTCCATTGACATTAATGAGAATTCTGTCACTCAGCCATGATTTGACCTTCAGAACCTGGCCCTCACTAGTCAGTTGCTCATCAGGTCTGTTAACAGGTGCCTTGTTGTATCTTTCCTGGATGCCAGAAGGAAGAAAGCGGTATTCTTCTAGAGGGGAGCCCAGCCACTTTGCAGAGAAAAGGACTGTTCTGCGCTACATTCAAGGACCTTTATCCAGAAAGCTACATGCTATCCCATCCCTTCTTGCGCAGCTAAGTTCTGTGATTTGAAAACTCTCACTGTAATCTTTAAAAGGCCTGATTTTCACCGGCAGTAAGCCACTCTTACACTGTTCTCACAGTGCAAAGGGGCCTTAAGGTCACAGCCAATGTGGTGTAAAGGGGCTTTACAGGTAATGAGAATTTGGCCCTAAGAAAGTGAAGTGAAAAATTCCCCTCTGCCCCCAACCAATCTTTGATCATGGTTAACCAGTTACTGATTTCTTATTTTGGCACAGCAGTGAGATCACTGAAACCACTCCCCAGGATTCTTGTGTGTGCTGCCTTTTCTTCTTCCATGTCTGCAGAGGGTAAAGGGAAAGCAAAAATCCAAGCAGACAAACCAACCACTGGGCATGGAAACAAAACAACTATCGGTTATATGTCAACTCATAACTGGTACAAGTTGGACCTCCCTGGTCCGGCAACCTCAGGGCCTGAGCAGTCCAGAACAAGGGAGTTTGCCAGACCAGGGGAGGTCAGGTCTCCGGGGCTCCCCTCCTGGCCTGTCGGCTCTGGCAGTGCTGCTACCCCTGACCTGCCTGCCATGCTCCACTGTTCCCAGCACACCAGTGGGGCTCTGACCCTAGTCGCCATCCCTGTGGGCTGCCTACTCACTGGTCTGGCTGCCAGCTCCCTGGCCAGGTCCTGCTCCTGACTGCTGGCCCTGTGGGCTGTTGTTGGGTCTCCTCTGTCAGCTGCCAACCACGGCTCCCTGCCCCCCAGTAGAGCTCCACTCCACATCACCAGTCTTGGCTCCCTGCCCCCAGCATAGCTCCACTCTGGGCCACTAGTTCCCTGTGGGCTGCCTGCCTGGCAGACCAAATGTGACCAACTGCTGGCAAGCTCTCCAGCTGAGGCTCTCTCTGGTCCAGCAATAACCGTGGTCCTGCTGGACAATGGATGTTGCTGGTCCAGAGTGTCCTGGATGAGAAAGGTTCAGTCAGTGTTTATTGACATGCTCTGTGTAAACTATGGGTTGCACTGATTCCCTCCATGAGCAAAACTGCATGGGTGGTTGGATTTTCTGATTTGTATTTTATTTCTTCTTCCTACACACTAACAGACCAATATGGCACTAAAATTTCATAATGCCACTTAGGAGAGATAATTTGTGATAGGAGCAACCTTTCCATTGTACACTGAGAACTATCTCTTGCGATTCTAACATCCTTAGCTCTATAAAACTGAAATACTTGCCCAATGGGAATGAATGTTACGGTTAGTGCGGTACAATCAACATAGAAGTCAGTCCATAAAGGCAAGTGAATCATTATACGTCCCTCCATATGCGCACATGTGTGTTATGTTTAATTTACAGTGTGTGAAAACTGTGCTTAAAACAACCACCACCAAGAAATTACTGTCTAGAGTACGGTGACTAGCTGATCCCAGTAGTATTCAAATATCCCCAAACTATGGGGACATTGAGATCCAGATTTTAACTTTTCAGCTGGGACTCATCTCTACTAAGGATGTACCTGGGTAAATCCTTTTGCCCTAAAACCAGAGGATCTTTTGTGAACCTCCCATTCTCCAAAGTGCTAATTTACTCTGTAGCTCAGAATTCTAGCCCTGGTTACAGTGTGACCATCAGGGTGCTAGAATACAGTGTGATAACAACACAATCCAAAGAACACAGAAAATGCTGATGATGAGTGCCCTACACTTCTCTAGGACAATGAGAAGTCCTGCGGCACCTTATAGACTAACAGATTTATTGGAGCATAAGGTTTTGCGGGCAAAGACCACTTCGTCAGATGCATGTGGCCTTTCATTAGCCTTTGTCCATGAAAGCTAATGCTCTAATAAATCTGTTAGTCCATAAGGTGCCACAGGACTTCTCATTGTTTATGCAGATTCAGACTAACACGGCTACCCCTCTGATACTCCTCTAGGACAGTCGGCCTTAGAAAATGTAAATTACACGAAAGCAACGACACTGAAACCAGTTTGACTGTATCCTTTTACTAGAAAAAAATATTATTTAATTCTGTTAAGTTTCACTTGAAATAATAAAAAGCCCTAGAAATTACCATTTTTTCCTAGATAAAGAGCTTGAAGAAGGTATGCACATATATAACCTAAATGGAGATCCTTTTACATTGGCCCAGTATCACAGATCCATGATCTCTTTCCTTCCCAGCCATTCTGTTTCCTGCCTGCCAAACACTATTCATCTCGGCCCACCCTTCCCTGCACACCAACTTTCTTCTAGTGTGACCCTGACTCATTTCTATGCTCTTTCATGGCACAGCTGTGCTATTTATGGGGTGATTCCATTGCTAAGATTCTCTCTCTCACCAGTTTCACTAAACCGTGCCGTTTCTCAAATCCCTCGCTCTAGTCTGGTCTCAGTTGCACTGTCAAGCACAGGTTGTGTGCACATATTGTTGTTCCCAGGAATTGTTAAAAAGGGCCAGGAGGAGGAAGCCTCCCCATCCTTGCAAAGAGAGGGAGCTCGCCCGCGTGCACACCTGTTGCAATTAGGTAAAGACAAACGAGACCCATACTGCAGCAGATGTCTGTGACAAATTTCACATTTTCCATCCAGTTACAGCCATGCAGTGAGTCACTCCATTAGGGATTGCTGTAGAGTGACAAAGGAGATGGCATGCGAGATCATGTTCAGACAGCACCATAACAGCAGGTGTCACGGCATCTGCTTTCAGCACTTTCCACGCCAGAGAGGGCTTGCATGCCCTGATTGCGCAGCCGTAATCGCCTGCTGCCTTTCGGTTTTGTTTGTTCCCGCATGTGTTCACATGGCATGAAACCGAAAAACATTTGAATTGCCCTTTCGGAGCTAACCAACCAAAACGAAAGAACCCACAACTTGAAGACTAAAAGGGGAGAAAAAAACCTTTCAAATGTTAGAGATGAGCCAAGTCCAAAGCCTGTATTGTAGTTAGCATGCAGAAGTGAGCGTTTATCAGTAAGTACCATTCTACAGAATCTGCTATCTATCTCTGAATCTTCTGGATCATTTACAAAAATTAGAATACAATAATCTTCTTATAAATATTTCTGAAAGTTTGTTTGTTTGTTTGTTTGTTTGTTTGTTTGTTTGTTTGTTTGTTTGTTTGTTTGTTTGTTTGTTTGTCCCAAAAGATCTCAAAAAAGGTAAGAGCTAGAAACACCAAATTTTGAATGGATACTACTGATTTCCTAACTTAAATAACTGGATTGGTTATATCTCGAAATTGATTCCCCCAGAGCCCCACTGCATCACTGACTATTTTAAAATCCAGATTGGATGTTTTCCTAAAAGATCTGCTTTAGGAACTATTTTATCCTGTGTTATACAGGAGGTGAGAGTAGATGGTCACAATGGACCCTTCTGTTCTTGGAATCTAGGAAACCAAACTTTCCATGCCGTTAGTTGTGTTGTGGTTATGACTCATAACTATTCAGACCAAGGGTAACTCAGGAGCCATGTCTACACTGCTGCAATCAATCTTCTGGGGTTTGATTTAGTGGGTCTAGTGAAGACCCAGTAATTCGAACTGAGAGGGCACCCCAGTCAGCTCAGGTAGTCCTGCTCCTCATGGGCAGTAAGGAAAGCTGATGGGAGCATTTGATCCCTTCAACCTCCCGCTGTGTGGATGATGCGAAAATATGATTTAAGATACATTAACTCCAGCTATGTAACTAACATAGCTGGAGTTGCATATTTTAAGTCAACTTTTCCCTTTAGTGTTGACCTGGCCTGGATATTTAGCACTGAGCTTTATAATCCACTGCTGTTAGAGGTATTTCCTGGGGCTGATAAAAAGAATGTGGTGAAATTATTACACGGTGTATAGGATCTCAGTAATGATGATTCTAGCAGAAAAACTTCCAGTGCTTTGAAAGGTCTATTTATATGTGTATATATTGAAAATATGGTTGCACAGTTAAGTGACACATGCTGTTATCCATTTAAATGCAACACAGTTCATGTCCTGAGAAATTAAATAAGGCATGGCAGGTGATAATTATTAGCAGACTTTTTATAATATGGACAAATATTATTAATATTTAGATCTTACATGATCTAAAAATCAAAAAGGAGTCATATAAGAAGTGGAAACTAGGTCAAATTACAAAGGATGAAAATAAGCAAACAACGCAAGTATGCAGGGGCAAGATTAGAAAAGCAAAGGCACAGAATGAGCTCAATCTAGCTAGTGACATAAAGGTAACAAGAAGACATTCTACAAATATATTAGAAGCAAGAGGAAGACCAAGGACAGGGTAGGCCCATTGCTCAGTGAACAGGAAGAAACAATAACAGGAAACTTGGAAATGGCAGACGTACTTAATGACTTCTTTGTTTTGGTATTCATCAAGAAGATTGATGGTGACAGGATGCCCAACATAGTGAATGCTAGTGGAAATAGGTTAGGTTTAGAAGTTAAAATAAAAAAAGAACAAGTTAAAAATTACTTAGAAAAATTAGATGTCTGCAAGTCACCAGGGCCTGATGAAATGCATCCTAGAATACCCAAGGAGATGAGAGAGGAGGTATCTGAGCCTTTAGCTATGATCTTTGGAAAATCATGGAAGTTGGGAGAGATTCCAGAAGAGTGGAAAAGGGCAAAACAGTGCCCATCAATAAAAAGGGAAATAAAAACAACCCAGAAAATTACAGCCCAGTCAGTTTAACTTCTGTGCCAGGGAAGATAATGGAGCAAGTAATTAAGGAATCCATCTGTAAACGTCTGGAAGAAAATAAGATGATAGGTAACAGCCAGCATGGATTTGTAAAAAACAAATCATGTCAAACCAATCTGATAGCTTTCTTTGATAGGATAACAAGTCTTGTGGATAAGGGAGAAGCGGTGGACGTAGCATACCTAGACTTTAGTGAAGCATTTGATACAGACTCATGTGACTTTCTCATTAACAAATGAGGGAACTATAACCTAGATGGAGCTACTGTATGATGCATAAGTGGCTGGATAATCATTCTCAGAGAGTAGTGCTCAATGGTTCATAGTTATGCTGGAAGGGCATAACAAGTGTGGTTCCGCAGGGGTCTGTTATGGGGCTCGTTCTGTTCAATATCTTCATTGATGATTTAGATATTGGCATAGAGAGTATGTTATTAAATGTACAGATGAAACCAAGCTGGGAGGGGTTGCAAGTGCTTTGGAGAAGGGGTCATAATTCAAAATGATCTGGACAAACTGGTGAAATGGTCTGAGGTAAATAGGATGAAGTTTAATAAAGACAAATGCAAAGTGCTCCACTTAGGAAGGAACAATCAGTTTCACACATACAGAATGGGAAGTGAAGTCTAGGAAGAAGTACAGCAGAAAGGGATCTAGGGGTCATAGTGGACCACAAGTTAGATATGAGTCAGCAGTGTGACACTTTTGCAAAAAAAGCAAACATGATTCTGGGATGCATTAACAGGAGTGTTGTGAGCAAGACACGAGAAGTCATTCTTCTGCTGATTGGCCTCAGTTAAGGTATTGTGTCCAATTCTGGGCACCATATTTCAAAAGAGAAGACTGAGAGGGGACATGATAGATGTTTTCAAATATCTAAAAGGGTGTTACAAAGAGGGGGGAGAAAAATTGTTCTCCTTGGCCTCTGAGGATAGGACAAAAAAGTTCCTAACTGTCAGGGTAGTTAAACACTGGAATAAATTGCCTAGGGAGATTGTGGAATCTCCATCACTGGAGATATTTAAGAGCAGGATGGATAGACATCTATCAGGGATGATCTAGAACAGTGGTTCCCAAACTTTTTGGCATCATGCCCCCTTTTTGATTTTTGAGAAAAACTCACACACACACACACACACACACACACACACACACACACACACACACACACACACACACACACAATAGCAGCAAAACTTGTTGAGCAAAAGAAAAAAAAGGAACTGACTGGGGCCAAAAAACAAAAATAGCAGCACTAATTGGGGGGGAGGGAGAATTGATGGGGAGGCTGGGTTGCCTCGCCCCCCCCCCCGGAATTTCTTCATGCCCCCCAGGGGGCACGCTCCCCAGTTTGGGATCCCATGATCTAGAAAGTGCTCTGTCCTGCCATGGGGGTAAGGAACTGGACTCGATGACCTCTTGAGGTCCCTTCCAGTTCTAGTAGTCTATTATTTTATTCTATGATTCTGTAAAATGACACCTAGGGCTGTTTGCCTGGAGGATTAATTGTGGAATTCATAAGAAATCACTACAGATGAACAGGCTGCTTGTCAGAGTTTAATATATTTTAGAAATGGATAGATGTTGGTACCTAGTGAATGGGTTAAGAGTAGGGCTTTCACTCCCTGAACTTAGAACGGACTTGATCTTGGAGAGTAAATAAAGAAGGTCCCCTTGGTTATGTAAGAACTAGAGAGAAGTATCTTGCTTAAAGCTGGATTATAAAATCCTAGGCAAAGTACAGTATTAGCCAATAGCTTCACATCTGGAGTCAGAATTCAGGTGGGGGGAGGGGAGGCATTCATTAAAAATAGATCTGCAGAACAGCTAAGATGATTATTGGACCTGCTTTGTAAGATTAGAGACATGCAACATTCTGTCAGGCCATTTTTTCTCCTCCTCTGGCTGCACAAAAGGCCTTTATGGTGGGAGGAGGGGAGGAACAGGCAGGGAATGCTCAGACTTCTCCAGGGGCTCAGACCGAAATTGATTGTGTGGCCAGAGTTCACTGAAAGGGAGAGAAGAGCAATAATTGGGGTGTGGTGCGGTGACTGAAGGGATGTTCTGTCTAGATTACACTCATCTGAATTTATGGCTTCCTCTCTTCCAACCTTCTTTAAAAACGCGAGTGGTCCTGTGGCACGTTAGAGACTAACCAAAATATACAGAATCATGAGTGTCCATGGGCAAAACACACTTCATTAGATGAATTGGAGTGGAAATAACAGAAACCAAAATATGTGTGTGTGTGTTTATATTTTATTTACATTTATATTTATATATAACAGCAGAAGAAGTACCTGTGTTAATGAGGCTAATTAAGTGGGCTAGGTGTGTCCCATGCATAGCTTTTGATGTGGAAATGCAGATGTTACTGGCAGGAGAAATTGGCTTTGTAAAGCACCAACCAGTTAATGTCTGGCTAGGCCCAGGAAAATGGTGTCAAATCTCTAGATAAATTCCAGTTCTGCAGACTCTCTCTGTAATTAGTGAAATTTCTTTGTAGAAGAGTGGCTGCTTTTAAATCCATGAGTGAGTGTCCAGATAGGTTAAAATGTTCCCCTACAGGTTTTTGTGTGTTACCATTTCTGATGTCTGGCTTTTTTCCATTTATCTTTCATTGTAGAGACTGTTCAGTTTGGCCAATATACAGGGCAGAGGGGCATTGCTGGCACTTGATGGCATAGATCACATTAGAGAATGTGCAGTTGTATGAGCTGCTGACGTTGTGGCTTATGTGGTTAGGTCCTGTGATGGTGCCACTTGTATAGATGTGTGACAGAGTTGGCAACAGAGTTTGTTGCAGGGATAGGTTCTTGGTGAGTTTGTCTGGAGTGTGAGGGGTGGCTGCTAGAAAGAATTTTGCTTAGGCTGGGATTTGTCCGAGGACAAGGATTGGCCTGTCTCCCAAGGCCTGTAAGATTGAGGGATCATTTTCCAGGATAGCTTGTAGATTGTTAATGATGCACTGGTGGGGTTTAAGCTGAGGGTTGTAGGTGATAACAAGTGGAGTTCTGGAATTGTCCTTGTTGGGCCGGTTTTGAAGTAGTTGACTTCTGGGTACTTGGCTGTCTGTGTCAATCTGTTTCCTCACCTTCTCCTTTGTGGAGTGATGTCTGAGCCATAGCTGAGCACAGAATTGATCCTTCATAGACTTATCTGTCTCTCACAATGTAGATGTAAAGTATTAATATGATCTTTCTGCATGATGCGCTGAGCCTCTTCCCCTTTATATCCAAAAATCTGCAAAAAGTTTGTAACAGAAAAATTGTAGGTCTTTTTCCTTGCCAGGGACAGTAAAGGAGAAAAGATCTATATATCAGCCATAGATTTCTGGAAAAATTGGGCTGAGTAAAAGCAGTGGCTAAATTTCATAAGCCAGAATTAAAGATTTCCACGTGAAAACCAATCAGTAAAAGCACTGGCTGATTAATGGGAAGAAAAGTGTTGAACATGATTGTAAAATCCAACTCAAGGTTCACATTGCTAGGATAAATTTATCTTTTTGTTCATAATCTCTGAACATTTCAGATGTTCCTTTCTTCTATACAGCTGTTTAGAGCTGCTGTTATTTGTAGGAATACACATAACAGAGAGCAAACATTAGTTGCTGGATAAATATAAGTTTTATTCATCCAGTCAGGAACAGAAACGATTTTCAGTCAGAGAACAGATGACCATGTGTCGTAAAACTAATCACACATAATGAATAATCATAGTGATTTATTCCCAGACAATCCAGAGGCTGTAATTTACTCAGACAAATGACATGACAAACAATTAGGACTAATAAATGCATTCAGGAAAGCTGCAGTCAATTCTTGCAAACAGGAAGAAGGGTTACATTCATCAAGAAATGGCTAGAGATTATTTGTTCACCTCTACCTAATTCCAATAGCTGAGAATACCCAGCTTCTTGTCAAGACATTCTAATTAACTGCAACATGAAGCCACAGCCTCACCACTAGTATTCAGAAAGTTCACAGACCATTCCTAAAATAGCACATGCTAGGAATGACTGTAAGCCTGTTACATTAGAAATGCAGATTCATGGAATTACTTGATTATTGTTCCACAGTTTAACAACCACTGGATATCTACACAGTTACAGCTTTAACTCTGGTTGGCTATTTGTTCATATTCACAGCTGCCTAAATCATGGCTGCACATATTCCAGTATCAAAATGTACTTTTCTCACTCTACTTTTATGGTAAGCATTTATGGGCAGGCCTACACTACAAGGACAGGTTGATCTAAGCTATGCAATTTGCATTACATTAGTAGCATAACTCAAATCGACATAGCTTAAATTTACTTACCGTGGGTCCACACGGGGGAGGGGGGAGAGGAGGGTATGACAAAAAAAGTCTCATGCCAATTCCTTGTACTCATCGTGTTCTGCTGGAGTACTGGAGTCAATGGGAAGGTGATTGTTTTAGTGGGTCTATACTAGACTCACTAAATTGACTGTCGGTTGATCGCTGCACCCTATAATGGGGATAAGCCCTATGATTTGTAGACATTATTTAAGGAACTGTTCCTATATATCCAAGGGCTCTCTTGTGACAGATATGGTAGTTCAAGACAAATAGAGCTTAAATGCTTTTTGATTCCTCCATCAGCACAATCAAGTGACTGGGTTCCACCTCTCAGTTAGTCACCAACAATTAAAGAAAAGCTCACAAACCCAAATACGGAGGTCATTACATGCAGCAACACTTCCTACACCTAATGGCTGTGTCAGCATGCAGTGTAGAAGGAATCTAGTTCAGTTCCTCCCCTGTAAATAACATGCAGTGGATCTGTGGGACTTTAATCCTTAAAAGGCAGCGAGGTCATCTGCACAGATTCAGGACGCCCTTTGTCTAGAGAGCTTGCATTTTGGAAACATGTCCTAGTTATATAATATTCTTCAATCCACATTCAGCATCAGCTTTGTGGCATCAGGCTTTTCCCATTATTCTAATCATCTTCCTCCCCAGCCTCGCATAGTTTATCTGAGATATGTAAATAGGCAAAAACAAATCAAGCCTGCATCTTGTAAGCCATCATCATGGCTTGTGAGGATATAATTAATAGAAGTTGCCTTATCTAAGTGCAGTTTATTTCTGATCTGCGGGAATATTAATGCTTTCTTTCCCATGATCTAATTCAGCATAATGGAAGGGATTTTAGAGATTAAAGCGGGGGCAGTTTAGGATGAATTTGTGGTCTTCAGACTTGATCCTGATGCCAGGAAAGTCAACGGCAGTTTTACCATCAACTTCAATGAGAGCAGGAGTTCATTGTCCTAGAAATTAATAGCTGAAAAATAAATCAGAAAAAAAGCCACATTTATCCTCCTGTGAATGCCCTTAAATCTTCCTGAGAGAAAGAACAAGTTTCCTCTACAGCCTTAGCTGAGAAGCAACTAGTTTTTTCTCAGGCTTTAGAGACTTGTGCTCTAAGCTCCAGAGGTCCCAGGTTCAGTTCCTCCTGTTGGCAATAGCCATGCCTGTTTCGGTGCCCCATGATGATAGCTGGCCCCATTCATGCAGTGGTGTGTCCCCTTCTATGCTTCAACCCTCCAGCTGGGCCACAAGCTGCATGCACCCCTTCTGGGGTATGACAACTGGTCTGACAAATCGCAATTCCACTGCCCAGCAAGGGGCTTCAGGCTTCACCTGGCCAAAGACTTAGAGTCAGGATTTTCTGCAGTACAGGTACCTCCTAGACCTGAGTGTCTAGTATCAGGGTCATTCTCTCCTCTGGGTTCTGATTCATGTGCCCAAGGGAAGGCAGCTGAGTCTTGCATCCTGGAGCGCTACACAACGGCCTCCCTACTGCTCTTTCTACCAGCCTCCCCATGGAGGGAGGAACAGCAACGATATGCAAACAAAATAAACAAGGTGTCTAAACGTGCAGGTGTGCAGAGTATTGCTCCCTCTGCAGGTCAGGCCCCAGCAGCTGGGCCTCCCATACAGCTCCTTTTGTAGAGCTTTGCTCTGCTCCCCTCCACTAACTATTCTGCTTCGCTGTTAGGCTCCTGCTCCAACCTCTGCATGCCTTACATTGCCTGGCCTGGAGCAGCTCCTTAACCTGTCCTCTCCTATGTGGGTCCTGTGCACCCTATCCCACACCTACGTTGGGGTTGGGAGTATTAATATCAGCTCTCCCCTGTGTACAGAAAGCCCTGTGTACAGTATTAATATCGGCTGTCCTTTTCCATTAACCACGAGCAGCATATAGTGGCCATGTGTAACTCATTGGCTGTGTCTAGACTGGCGCGATCTTGTGCCAGAGCTATGCAAATGAGGCTCAGCATTGGAATATCGCCGAGCCTCATTTGCATAGCTAATGAGCCGCCATTTTCGCGGAAGAGGCTTTTGCACAAGACAGGGCTGTCTACACTGCCCCTTCTTGCGTAAGAAAAACCCTCTTGCGCAAAGCCGTTATGCCTGAAAATAATCAGCGTAACGGCTTTGCGCAAGAGTGTTTTTCTTGCGCAAGAAGGGGCAGTGTAGACAGCCCCGTCTTGCGCAAAAGCCTCTTCCGTGAAAATGGCGGCTCATTAGCTATGCAAATGAGGCTTGGCGATATTCCAACACTGAACCTCATTTGCATATCTCTGGCGCAAGATCGTGCCAGTCTAGACGCAGCCATTCTGCAAAGCAATCCAAAGTTCCCAAGTAAGGGCTACCCTGCAACTGGGAGCATGCCTCTCAGCCCAGCTAGACTGGTACAAGCTAGTGTGAGTCTATCTAGTGGGCTAAAAACAGCCGTGTGGATGTTAGAGCTTTGGTGGAGACTCAGACCAGCCATTCAAGTTCAGATCCAGTGGCTGCCCAAACTGCCCCTCAGCCTCCGCACCCACACTGCTATTGTTTACATGCTAACTGGAGTGGATCAAGTTTGAGACTGTCTACCTGCGATGGGAGGCTTGCTTTCAGCAACAGTGTAGACTTACCCTGAGATAAATCAATGGAGATAGAGGCTGTGAGGCACTTCTGTGGATTACATAGCACTTTGCAAGGTCAAGACCTACATGAGTATAAGACAGGAGTGAGGAACCTCCAGCCCGCAGGCCACACACAGTTTGTCAGGGTTTTAGCCACTGGTAAGCCACCAGATGGTTGTTTTCCTGATTCTCCACAGGCACAGAGCCTCCGTGGCTGCAATTCACCGTTCTTGTGGTGGGATCCCACCACTGAGCAGAAAGGTTTTGGTCTATCCCAGAGACTGTGGTGTATTCTAAACCAGCTTAGGACCAGTCAGGGCAGGCGTAGTTATCTACTGCATAAGTGGAATTTGTTGCCATCTCCACTTTGTGATTGTGGCAGTCCGCAAACTATGAACCACATTGATGTGGAATGCCCAGCATGAAAATGTTATGGCTCACTGGAGAGTATCCACAATCTAACCAGCAACACTGTTTGCCGGCTGGAGAGTTTGGACGTCCAACTTTGACGAAGAAATATAACACGACATTCAAAAGAAGAAGACGACTGTTCTTATCCTCTGGGAGCTATGGGAAGTGGCACAGGCTGGGCCATCCATTTCTCATAGTTCCCATTGGCCAGAAACAGCTACCCATAGCCACCGGGAGCAGCAAGTGGCCGTTCCTGAGGATGCTCAAGAAAACAAACTATCGGGGGGCCTACCAGCAGCTAACCCTGGCCAACCATGTGTGGCCAGTGCACAGGAGGTTCTCCACCCCTGTCATAAGGGAATAATGGAGAAGGAAATTTGCAGGATCCTTCTTTCTCAATGGCTGATCCTAGTAAGCGATTTGATCTATCTAGTGTTACAGTCTGATCACATTTAACCCACATTGGGATAGCTGAGGATTGGTCAGTCATGCATCATGGCATGAAGGTGCTTCTTGTTTTCTCAAAATTCCAGTTATCTCAGAAACGGTTTGAATATAACTCCTTGTTGAGAAATGAGACACGAACTTCTTCCCTCTGCAACTTAATTAGCTCATTTGTAAAGTTCCCTGTAAGAAAAAATGAAACAATTATTAATGATCATGACTCTATGATGTATGTTGTGTCATGCTAACTCCAGGTGGCTAATACAAAAGGTATTATTGAGTTATTGTAGATATGCTAAGAATGGAAACCATCAACTGAGGTGTATGTCACCCACTCCCAAGGCACAAACAAACACCCTGCTGCTCCCCACAGAGTAATATTGATGCATCTCTCCACCCTACAACCAGATCAAGACATTCAAGACATGAGAAGTCATTCTTCCGCTCTACTCTGAACTGATTAGGCCTTAATTGGAGTATTATGTCCAGTTCTGGGCACCAATTTCAAGAAAGATGTGGAGAAATTGGAGAAGGTCCAAAGACAAACAACAAAAATGATGAAAGGTCTAGAAAACATGAAGGTCTAGAAAACAGGGAAGACTGAAAGAATTGGGCTTGTTTAGTTTAGAAAAGAGCAGACTGAGGGGGGACATGATAGCAATTTTCAAGTATCTAAAAGGGTGTTATAAGCAGGAGGGGGAGAAATTGTTCTCCTTGGCCTCTGAGGATAGGACAAGAAGCAGTGGTTTTAAGATACAGCAAGGGAAGTTTAGGTTGGACATTAGGAAAAGTTCCTAACTGTCAGGGTGGTTCAACACTGGAATAAATTGCCCAGGGAGGTTGTAGAATCCCCATCTCTGGAGATATTTAAGAGCAGGTTAGACTACTCTAGACTAGTGTTTCTTAAACTGTGTTCTGTGGCACACCGGTGTGCTGCAAGGCAGTCGGAAGTATGCTGCAGAGAACAGTGTTCAAAATGGCCACCCTTAATGGGTCAGGCGAGTTTTTCTTTTTCTCAATAACTTCCCCCCTTGACCCTTTTTTTTCTCAACAAAAAATCCTTGGTGTTCCTCATAAAAAAAATTGTTTGGTGTTCCTCGGTATTAAAAAGTTTAAGAAATACTGCTCTAGATGGTGCTTTGCCCTGCCATGAGGGCAGAGGACTAGACTCAATGACCTCTTGAGGTCCCTTCCAGCTCCAGTGTTCTATGATTCTATTCTTTTTTCCAATTCTAATATATCATTCTGGAGACAGGGCAGCCAGAAACTGTGTGCAGTATTCATGGTCTGGGCATACCATGGATTTATTTAGTAGTATTATGATGTTTTCAGTCTTACCACTTATATTTTTCCTTAATGGTTCCTAACATTCTATTTTGACTGCTGCTGCACATGGAACAGCTGTTTTCCACAATGACTCCAACAGCACTTCCTGAAGGGGTGGCAGCTAATTTAGACCCTATCATTTTGCAGGTGGTGTTAGGATTGTGTTTTCCAGTGTGCATTACATAACATTTATCAACACTCAGTTTCAGGGTGGTTAAACAGTGGAATAAATTGCCTATTTAGAAAAGGGAATAAGAGATCTTGCGGAAAAGGCTTTCTTTTCTGCAAGAGCCCTGTCTAGACTGGTGCTTTTTTCCGTCAAAACTCTAAGACGGAAAAAAGCGGCAGCCATGTTAATGCAAATGGAGCGGGGAAAATGCAAATCCCCGCTCCATTTGCAATTCCGACTGGCCTCCTTTGCATGACTTTTCCGGCAAAGGGGGCCAGTCTAGACACAGCCTGTGTGTTTAGCAAGTGTATTCTGCTTGCTTGGGAACTGTCAATAAATAGAGAATAAGGATATTACGGTGTAAGGTTCTTTCAGTGGCAAAAGATCCTGCAGACCTGTAGGAAGTTATACCCTGAGCCCTAGGAATTGGATAAGCAGAGCCAGCCCAAACTATGGGCTGACCGGGCTACTGCCCAGGGCGCCCCATTGTAGGAGTCGCCGCACGGGGCTGCCGGACCACCTGGGGGTGGAGCCGCACATGCTCGGGCTGGCCCTTTGGATAAGGGTAGCTGTTTAAATTAACAGGGTTACACCTTGAGCCCTAGGTATTGGGTAAAGGTGTGTATCCCTAAAGTGTGGAAGGGATAAGGAAAATTGTGTGGGTAACAGTGTCATTGTATAGCTGTACCTACACTTGCTCAAATCCTTACTGAAGGTGCAGTTTAATTAGCTAAATAACACTATTGCAATGGTGTCATACCATAGCATGCCCTAGACTAAGTATAATCTAACTCAACTGTAAAATAAATGTGGAATGCCTGAGGCTGTGAATGTTGACTTTTGTTTTATTATTGGGACAATTGATTTATGTCTGTGGTCTGTAGAACTTTTCTTTGGTGTTGCTGGCAGTGGCTGAGAATGGGCATAACGTTTTTTCATGATGTCTGGTTTCTTCCTGCAGAATCTGTCATTGATATTTGTATTACTACTGGCAGCTACCTCTTGACATGTCTAAAACCGTGACGTCCAGGGATTAGAATTAGGAATTAAATAGTGATCATACAACTATCATTTCTGATATGCCTGAACCTTCCAATCTGAAAAGTCTCAGAGGGGTAGTCTGTAACTTTAAAAACAATGAGTAGTCCAGTGGCACTTTAGGCTGTGTCTACACGAGAAACTATTTCAAAATGACTAAACTTGATTTACTAACTCCTGATTTAACAAATTTGAAATAACGTGTCCTCGCTACAGGGAAGCATCAAAATTAGTCCCACGCAGGCTCCATTAATGTGGATGCGCTACTTTGGATTTAAAGACCCAGGAAGGAAGCAATTAGTAATTAGATTGAATTACTCTGGGGAGTAGTTATTTCAAAATAGCAGCACTGGAGCATCCACACTTCCACTATTTCGAAATAACTATTTTGGAATTAGCGTCATTCCTGATGAGAAGCAGGAGTACGGATTTCGAATTAAGTAGCCTGTTATTTCAAACTAACGGGCTTGGTAGTGTAGACGCTCCGCTTATACATTCGATCTAAAGGGGACTATTTTTAAAGAAAGTCCTAGTGTAGACCAGGGCTTAGAGACTAACAAAAATATATGTATAGTATCATGAGCTTTCATGGGCAAAACCGTCTTTGTCAGATGAGATGAGCTAGAGAGCTGATCTTATTATGAGAGTATAGAGTATGCTCTTGGAGGTAATTGCTCATTATAATCTTAAAAAACAGACACCAGGTTGAACTTGACACTGCCTGAACTAGGGAAAGGACATTTCACACTCACACAAAAGGAGCCGAGACTGTTTGAAGGATGGTAACGCTGTCCAGACGGTATTAAAGTTTGGACCTGTGTCGGAGAGGAACACTAAGTACAACGTTCTCTTTTCTGGATTTGATTTCTAACATTTGAAAAGATGAAATGACTAAGAGCTTGGTACAAAATGCCTTGGAGTCAACTGACTGCAAGTTTTGGAGCCCGCTTTTTGAGTCAAGTGTGATTTGTGAGCCAGAAACATTTATGTTCCAAATCACTAAGGATTTGGAGCTTAAAAACCCATGTGCCAGTAGCAAAGCTCATGACCATATTGAAACAGATCAGAGCTAACGAGAACCAGGCCCTGGGGGCCCAAGACCGTCTTAGTTATATTACTTTTTATCATAAAACAAACCTTGGTGAAAGCATTCCCAAACAATATACCACTGCTGTAACATCTGTGCTGTTTGGTTATCTAAGTTCACAATGCCGGTCCGTGTATTTCACAAGAAAATGTAAGGTTGTAGCAATTCTCCAGCCAGCTAAATCCAGACAGTGATCTCATAATCCTGGTTGCATTTACTAGTTTCCCCTTCTAATCATGTTGGAATCAGCATGAATTCTCCAACATGTTAATGGAAAGCAGGAAGCCAGTGCACAAACTCGAGTCTCTGGACCTAAAACACCATTTTTCCAGCCATTTATAACAAATCCCCTACATCGGTTTTAATGTTGCAATATATATATGCAGGTTTGATCTTCAGACTTTTACTTTTTTGGGCTGGAGTATTAAGGGATTTGCAATACACAAGAAAGTGCTTTCCTTCCTTGCTTCCATGAGCAGTCTTCTGGGGAAGTGTGTAAATGTGTGCTGTATATGGTTATAGCCTTTTGGTTTGTTTTTCCTTCATAGAAATGTCTATATTATCTTCCACTAGCCTGTCCAGAGTTAAATCTCTCCTCAAGAACTAAAAGTACCATAATAATGACAAGAAATGAGCCAAGAGGGTGCACATTTGTATTGTAGTAGCTGCTAGGAGCTCTAGTTATATATAACCAGAATCCTTACCCGGCGTTGTCCAGGTCTGGAGCCGTCCACGGGCAGCAGGGGCTACATAGCCCACCCTCCAGATGCTCCCAGGGCTGGCCTGAAATGGCAGGGTCCACACAACACAGTGGGTGGCTGTTCCCTGGGGCTGGGACACTTGCTGCCCCCTTGTGGTCATTCATGAGTATAACTGTCCCTGGTAGCACATGCATCCCTTTTGGTTTGATGTGAAACAATTGCATTCCAGGCACATCCCATTGTCCTGGCACACCGAGTCCCTGACCTTGCCTTAAGTTATGACCAGGGGAAGCTGCCTACCAAATGTGATGATCCTAGCCCTGACTGTTCTGGAGCTCTTGAATAAGAGGACTCACAGGCTACGTCTAGACTACACTCTCTGTTGACAGAGGGATGCAAATCAAGCACGTTGAAATTGCTAATGAAGCTGGGATTTAAATATCCTGTGCCTCATTAGCATAAACATGGCTGCTGCTTTTTTTTAAACGGAATTTTTTTTTAAAAAAAGGCAGTCTAAACGCAGATCTGTCGAAAATAAAGCCTTTTTTGACAGATCCTGTATTCCTCAAAAAATGAGTTTTACAGGATCTGTCAAAAAAGGCTTTATTTTCAACAGATCCGCATCTAGACTGCCATTTTTTTTTTCGAAAAAACTCCTTTTTGAAAAAAAGCAGTGGCCATGTTTATGCTAATGAGGTGCAGGATGTTTAAATCTCGGCTTCTTTAGCAATTTCTACGTGCTTGATTTGCGTCCCTTTGTCAACAGAGAGGTGTAGTCTAGACATAACCACAGATGAACAGATGGACACACAGACAGACACACCGATGACAAACTCTCTAACATGTAATAATTTGCTCCCACGTAATGTGTGTGTCCCCTATGCCTGTTTGAGGTGACAACTTTGTCCACCTCTCACCGCACCTAGCCCAGCTCAATGGTAATGAGCTTGCTACAGTCTCTGCTAAAAGTCCTATGCCTTTTAGCTCATGCTGTACAGGCCTGTAAGACTAAGCTTCAGAAGTCCCAGGTTCGAGCCTGACCACCAATGACCAGGGTCTGTCGGCGTTACATGTGCACAAAGCTTTGCTGCATAGCCACTGAATCTCTGTATTGGAGCCCTTCTTCCTCCTCCATAACTCACACACTCATCGAAATCTAGGGCTGGAAGGCATCCATTCATTCCTACCCCCGGCACTAAGGTAGGGCAAGGTAAACCTAGACCATCCCAGAGAGGTCTAGGACCTCTAACTTGTTTGTAAAACAATGGGGATTCCGCAGGCTCCTTGCAAGCCTATTCCACAGCTTAACCATCCTTCTAGCCTCTTCCCATTGTTCTGTTTACTTCTGTCTCTGCACCATACCAGGATGATGTGACACAATCTTTGAGACAGCGACTGTGTCTTTCTGGGGGGCGCAGTCTCTCGCGTACTTAGTGTGCATTTGGAGCAGGTTACGCCACAGTAACATGAAATTAGTAGTGAAGAAATCAAGACGCAGTGCTCATGCCTCAGAGCTAAATCTTCTAAGACTGACGCACGCTGCAGATCGAAGCACTTCTAAGTGCTCCCTTCAAATAGCAGCAGTGCCTGCCAGCGTACTTAATAGGCATGCCTGCGTTCAGATGCTGCTGAGCAATGCATGAAGAGGCTGGTACCCATGAATTTGATCCTTGTGCTAGAACAACAGTGAGTAATAATTTTTGATGGGGCAGGCACTCCGAGAGGTAAGTGGTCAAGGGCCACTCTTTTCTATGCTATCAGTTGAAGGGTATGGGGGCTGGGAGGCAGTTTGGATGAAGGAGAGGGTTGCGACCAGGTTTTGGTATGCAGGAGGGGATGCAGGAACTCTTGTTATATTCATGGGTGCAGGGGAGGAGTCTGACCTGGGAGAGGAGTGTAGGTGTAGAGGGTTTGGGTCCTAGCCAATGTTCCTTCTAATTTTTTCCCATCCATGTGCAGAATACATTTTGTTATGTGTATCAAAGCATGTACTGATGTGCACCACCAATAGAAACACTTGCTTCTGGCTGTGGGTGCGCTGCTAATCACCTGGGTGGCACTTGAAACTCTCCTGGGTGGCCGCCCAAGCACTTGGCTTATAGGGAACGCTGCTCACTAGGTGGGGCAGGAGAAGATTATGACCTGGGACAGGGATTCAGGAGGGGGGTGCAGAGGGTTTGGGTTGTCACCTGAGGCAGAAGTGCAAAAGGGGGAGCAGAGGGTTTGGGGAAGGGAGGGGCTGGGATGCCAGGTGCAGGCTTTGGCTGGGAGGCGCTTCCCGTAAGCAGCTTCTGCTCAAGCAGCCTTGTGGGACTCCCAGGCTCCCTGCATGCCTGCAAGCCAATGGTTTCTGGCCAACGGGAGCTGCGAGAATTGTGCTAGGGCCAGGGGCAGCATGCAGAGACTCCTCTTCCCCCAAGGGGCATGCACAGCAAAGAGACACACATGCTGGCCCCAGAAGCTGGCCGCTTTGATAGGCACATGGGGGCATGGCAGGCAGGAAGCCTGCCTCAGGTTCCCGCTGGGCCGTGAGACATTGGCAGCTCAGAGGATTGTGGCAGGCTGGATCCGAATTTGGCGTATTTTGCTCCCCCCTCTACTAGGAGAAACCTAGCAGACTTCTTGGAGGATCTGGCTGTTGCACTTAGCGTGTGCACTGTTACGTGCACATAAAGATTCCCTCAGGAGACCCACTGTGAGATACATTTGTAAAAGTAATGCGCTATGACAGTAGTGTAAATAGAGTAAAATGTGCTTTCTCCTTTTGAGTTGCCTTCCTCTTGGCTGACTGGCTCGTGTTTTGAAGCAGGGGACGTGGTATAGGCAGATTTGGAGTCATCTTGTGATGCTAGAAAGCTCCAGGGAAGGTGTAATCGCCAGAAGAGTAGCAGAGATCGTGAGAATCTGTGCTTTGATTCTGTAGCATTTGGAGCAGGGGTGAGGAACCTCAGACCCGGGGGCCCCCAGCTTGCTTGGGTCTAGCCCCCGAAGCACAGGACTTCCCCTGGCATTGGGGAGCCCATGCTGGCCCTCCAGCCCCCTGTCAGCCCACCACCACAAGGCTGGAGAACACAAAATCTACTGGCCCGGGCCTCCTTTAGCTCTGGTGTGTGAGGGGAGTGTGGAGAATGTCTTTCTATTTCTCAGTCAGGAGCCACACCAATGAGGGTGTGTTTGTTTGCTTGCTTGCTTCTCACTTATGTGTGGGCCCCGACTGATTTTTCTGTGGGTCAGCAACCCGTGACCCAAAAAAGGTTCCCCACCCCTGATTTAGAGGTAAACAGTGAGAGAGGGGAATTGCAGCAAACAGAACCTGCACAAAGGTGGATATGCTGTCAGAAGCTCTAAGGCAAAGGCAAGCTCAGAGATGGTCAAATACCAGCCCTTGGGCCAAATCCAGTCCGCCAGGGTTAACCCTGGTGGGCCACCACCTCTGTACTTACCTGAGCCTCTGCAGGTACAGGCGATTGCAGCTACCGTTAGCTGCGGATCATCGATCCTGGCCAATGGGAGCTGAGGGAAGTGGTGTCCTAGTCCAAGCTGCTTCCCGCAGCTCCCATTGACTAGGAATGGCAGTCCATGGCCAACGGGAGCTGCAATCGCCCTTGCCTGTGGAGGTGCAGATAAATATAGTATTTGCGGCCCGCTAGGGGCTAACCCTCATTGTTGCCCATCTCTGGGCTAGGTTGACAGGTTTTCCTAGAACTCAGAATCTCAAGTCCAAGTGAGTTTGAGAGGTCTTCTGAAACTGTGAACACCTCCCCAGGTCCACGAATGTTCATAGACCTGGACTGAGGCGGATTGCATGACAGACCTAGAACCGGAGTTTGTTCTAGGTGTTGCATTCAAGTCTAGTCCAAAGTAACGATTAAAAGCCATTATCATCTGATCCATAGTTCAGTGCCCTAAGTGAGATGAGTTGTGGATCTCCCTGCGATTCCTAGTTGTTGGGACCCCTCACGAGCAACTACCCTGGCAGCCTCAGTAAAGAAAATTAGAATTAAATGGGCACAGTGTCTGAAGCTCAGCTCAGGTCATCCATAGCTAACACGTACCAGTGGTGTAATCAAGTTTGCATCCTCGCTGGGCTGCATTTGCCATGTGGCTATAGAGTTCCCTTTCTTAAGGCTCTCTGATCTGATATCTTTCAGGAGCATTAATTTTTCTCGTGTTCTGTTGTATTTGATTCAGCCGGAGACATTGTAGGGAACGTGTCTGCACTCAAAAATGAGTCTGAATGAAGGAAAGAAGTGTTTACCCTTTGACTAATTTCCTCCTGATTTATTTCCCCTCTTGGAAAGCTTGTGGTTAATTTGTAATCTTCTGTAAAGCACCATATGGGAAGTAATTCAACTTTCATCTAATCTGAAATGAGAACCTTAAATCAGTTTCAACACACTGTGACCGTACTTTCAGCAATGCGGCTTTCTTCAGTTCTTCCCAGTTCACCTGCTCTATTCAGGGTAGATTCCTGGCAAGGAACCAAAAAACGCATAGAAAAAAAGTTGTTCTGACAATCCGATTTGTGAATTATAACTGTAAACTTTTATCACATCCCTCTTTCTCCAGAATGGGGGGATTTTAAGAGTCTTGTTATCAACAATGAATGAAATCAAATGTGACAGAATTCCTGGCTCCATTAACTTCAGTGGGAGGGGTCAAGATTTCATTGGTTGTGATTTAGATTCTCACGATCATTATAATATTTATTATTTCCATTATAGTAATGCCTGGAAGCCATGGCAAAGGACCAGGCTTCATGCTGTTCAGGCATGTAGAGAGCTCACAATCTATGTGACTAACAGGATGTAACAGATGCAAGAATCAGACAGACCGAATGCAGGTGGATTGGAAACAAAAGGAAAAATAAAGCTAATAGAGTTGGGCATAGAAGTGAATAGACATTACTAGAAAACTTATCGTGATTCCTCCATGCCTCCTGTGATGGGGCGATCCAACCCCACACTTGCCAAGGGGAGAGCAAACCGGCCTGCTGAGCTAAGAAGGCTCCTTCCCCGTCAGCCTTGCTGGGCATGCTCCAATTGTGGTCCTGGTGTAAAGGCCAAGGGGTTGACCTCCGGAGGGGAAGGAGCTCCTGCACGAGCACCGGAGCAGCAGCTGCTGCTGCTGCCACCTGAGTCAGAGTCACAGGCCCAGCCAACGCTTGCAGCCACCCTTGCCGCCGTCACCGCACCAGCTGCCGCCGGGCCAATGGCTGCCACCACACCAGATGTCACTGCCGCACCAGACACTGGAGCAGCCACTGCTACCGTACCTGCCAACACCGCTACCACAGCAAGATCTGCACTTTCTGGTGGGGCCTACGTCAGCCAGGGGGATGGGGTAGGAAGCAGCCCAGAGAGGGGAGCAGGAGGTATCCCGGCAGGCTCGGCGCATTTTGGGGAGAACTACCCACCAAACCAGTGGTGGGAACCACCCACCACTGATAGGGCCCTGGGCTAGTGCCTGGTGGAGAGGGAGGGCCCGGGCCCCTGTACCCCGCCTTTCCTCGCTCCCAGACTAGGAGCTGAGCCTTCCCTCTTATCCCATGGCCATGTAATTTACACAAGAGCCTTTGGTGAGGGACCTTGTCAAAGGCTTTCTGAAAATCTAAGTATACTATATCTACTGGATCCCCCTTGTCCGCATGTTTGTTAACCCCTTCAAAGAACTCTAATAGATTAGTAAGACAGGATTTCCCTTTACAGAAACCATGTTGACTTTTGTCCAATAAATTATGTTCTTCTACAAGCTTCCCAATTTTATTCTATACTATTGTTTCAACTAATTTGCCCGGTACTGAAGATAGAATTACCGGTCTGTAATTGCCCGGATTGCCTGTAGAGCCCTTTTTAAATATTGGTGTCACGTTGGCTACCTTCCAGTCATT
>JANRFK010001785.1:33684402-33701890 GCA_030068395.1 Apalone spinifera
GGTAGCCTATTTTACATGCCTCTGTCAGCAGAGGCATGTATTCTAGACATACCCTTAGTGTAGACAGCTTCTCAGGGGGGCTGACAGACATTCCAGGCCCCTGGGCAAGTTGGGGCGGCCACTCCATGCTCCTGGTAGGGGTGGGGCAAAATTTAAAAGGCTAGGGGCTCTGGTTGCTACAGTAGTGGTGGAGTGGCTGGGAGCCCTGGGCCTTTATGTATCACCAGGTCCCAGGGCAGCTTCCTGCTTTATCCCCTGCCCCACCCCACCCCACCTCTCAGTCATCAGGCCTGTAGCTTCTCTTGTTGATGTAGCTACTGCCATTTGGAGTAGTGGAACTCGTATGCCGATGGAAGAAGGTGACAGTGCAGTGCTGTAAGTGTAGACAAGCTGCAAAGATGAAGGGGAGCTCTGCTGTAAATTCTCTAAACACACTCTCCGGAGGACATCTCCAGGATGAGCTGGAAGATGCTGGCAGTCGGGCTTCATCTATGAAGAGGTTTCTATAGGGATGTCTACATTGCAATTAAAAACCTGTGGCCAGAGGTGCCGACAGCCTCTTCAGCAGGCCCCTGGGCAAGGTATGTGTGTGGGGGGAGGGTGGCCATGCTTCTGGAAGGGGCAGGGCCTCAGGTGGAAGGGGTGTGGCCAGGGCAGCCAGCCCTAAGCATCACCCAGAGTACGGCGCCCCTCTCCCCAGCCCTAAGTGCCTCCCAGAACATGACGCTGGGTCCCCCCTCCAGCCCTTAGAGCTGCCTGGAGCATGCCATGTTGGGCCTGGTGGTGATTTAATGGGCCTTGGGCTCTGTGGTCAGGAACCCAAGGCCCCAGGACAACTGTCCCTTCCCTCCCAGCCCCATCAGCGGGCCTGCCTGTGTCTGGCTTGTGACAGCTGATTCAGGCTTCTAGGAATTGAGCTAAAGGGCTGTTTTATTGTGGTGTAAACATATGGGCTTGGCATGGAACACTACAACTCTGCATGGGAGAGGGAGACGGGGTGGCTAGTACACATTTCGTTCCAGAAAAGCTAAACCTAAAGACTTTTTCCTGCCACCGGTATACAGCATGGATTTCTTCCTGCTAACATTTCCATCTAGCTCAGCTGTTGTTTCCATAATGAGCTGTGGGGCTCGGTACCTACTTCCCTTGCAGTGGTTTGTTTGGTTTAAGTCTAAATATGTGTGGAATTTCCCCTTACTTGCTGTGCCCATTGTTTATAACTACTGAGACATGAAAGAAGCAGCCCAACATGACCCCCCTCTGAAACAGGCTCCTCACAGATACCACAGGGTGCATCTGCTCTTGGAAAATTAGTTTTCATACATTAGGAGGCTTTGCCGCTGTTCTGAACAGATTTTCAAGACATCTTGGTAAAAGTACCTGTGGCTATGCTTCCTCTTCCTCTTCCTCTTCCTCCTAACTCAAACCAAGGTCGGGGTTTAGCTGTGCCTAGAAAATGGGACGTGCCAGGAATGGGACTGTTCTCCAGAACATGGGAGGGGAAGGCTGGGAAAGAGAGGGGCATGGGGAGGAGGGATGCAATGCTAAGAGTGGTCACTGGGGGGCAGCTGCAGCACCAGACTTCAGGAGTAGCCCCCGGTTCTCCAAACTCAGAGCCTGCCCCCCCATGGAGAACCTGCAGGCTGTGATTGGGGGGTATTGGAGATGGGGGAGCCCCCAGAGCCTGCCTTCCAGACAGCCTGCAAGGTGTGGAGGGGGGACCCACTGACAGAGCAGGCAGCCCCCAGGGCCTGGCCCCTCCCCACCCAGCTTGCAAGCCTTGGGGGGGGGCTCTGGAGGGAGCAGCCTCCAGAGCCTCACTACCCCCCCCCCCACCAACAGCCTGCAGACTGCAGGGGGGGGCACTGGAGAAGAAGCAACTAGATGGGGAGAAGCCCCCAGAGCCTGGTAGTAGCATTCTTGGCTGAGCAGTGGAGCAGACGGGAGGCTGTAGCAAGACTATAAAAACCATAGTTCTTCTGCAACCCCCTCCCCACCCCCCAGGTCCCCATGCATTGCAAGAGGGTTTGTGTGTGTGTGTGTGTGTGTATGTGTGTGTGTGTGTGTGTGGTAGAGACTCTGAGGTAGTGGAAATCTTGATGGGGGGAGGGAGGAGAGACGATGGGAACCAGCTGGGAGCAGGCAGATTTCCCAACAGAATTCCATCCAAAAGATGCTGCCCGTCAGAACAGCGCTAGCTCCATGTACGTGGCTGCGGAAAGTGAGGACAGCTGCTATCCCCTCATTTCACCATTAGCAAGGCACTGCATGGGAGCAAGGCTTCTATAGGTGCTCAGTTATGAGCCTGCATTTAACAATGTGACCCTCAGTTCCTGAAGGCTGTCAGAGCTCCGATAATAATCATGCCCTGCTAGTCTATTGCACTTTTCATCAGTAGGTCTCAAAGCAGCTTGCAAAGGAAGTAAATGTCACCGACCCTTTTTACAATGGCAGGAAACAGAGGCATAATACTTTATTAAAGTCAAACAAATGCATAGAAATATACCATAACCCCTATCCTCAATGGACATAAATCTACTTCATTTCACTGACGGCAGCAGAATTATGCTTATTTACACTAGCTGAGGACGGGAGTCTGGATGATTTCTCTGGCCACATTTATACTTACGTAGAGATCAATGCTGTGGTGGTCAGTTTAGCAGGTCTAGTAAAGTCTCGCTAAATCAAACGCTGAGGGTGTCCCCACAGATGCTGGTGACCTTTAACATAAATGTTACTTACCCCCTTTCTAGGCATCCTAACTGAAAACAGAACAAAATCACCTTCCCCTAACTGCGGCTGCAACTCATTTATTACTTGGGCAGGGATCTGACACCTAATACATACATAAAAGGATAGCTGCTAGTTCTTCAGTTTTGCGGGTCAGACCTATAAGCTTCTTACAATCCACAGGGAATTCTTTGGAGATTTAGAAAGGGAACAAAAGAAGCCCCCAGTCTTCAACCCCTTTAAATCCAATTACTTTTGATGGTGTTACTAGATCAAATGAGTCTTTTTTGTAGGCCTTTCTAGACACCGTTTGAAAAGACATGCCATGTGCACATGGAAAACTTTTCAAGTTGGGGGAAAAAGAAAAGGAGAGGAAAGACTACTTCAAACTGATCAAAACAATTCCCCTAAGTAGTACTCCGTGAGGTTACCTATGGATTAGCAAAAAATTGAGTGCGGAGGGCACATTTTAAATAAATTTTAGCAAATAAATATAGAAACTAAAACAAATAAGAACAGGAGGAAGAGGGGGAGGTGGCCTTCCTAGAGGATAAAAAAAAAACATATCTCTTTGAATTCAGTGCTATTCTGCAAAATAGCTCCAAGTCAAAGCACATCAGAATTGCAGTTATCCATTGCTGACTGCTAGCATTTACTGCTATCAACTTTAGGGTTGCTCACAGTGGCCTTTTTATTTCCCCCCCTCGTGAGAATGAAGATTCATGGGTGATACAAGAAGAAAACAACCAGCGAAACTTGAAATAAAAGCAAATCTGCTCTGATTAATCCTGCCTGAAAGTTTAGTTAGGCCTCCATCAAGTAGACTGGGGCTATTTCTGTCTAAGGGTATATCTACACTACAGCGTTATTTCAAAATTCTTATTATGAAATAGTTATTTAGAAATAGCTTATTTAGAAATAGCGCATCTAGACACTTGGAAATAACGTTTTGCTATTTTGAAATATTGTGTCCACACTGACTGGATGCTGAATAGTATTTAAGGCCAGCCAGAACCGGCAGGGCATCAGGTCAGGAGTTACCTTGTGTGGCTGCTGCCTGAGGCTATCAGAGACCTGTGCTTAAAAGGACCCCCCAGGACAGCTGGTTCTAAGGTTTCCCTGCTTGCTTGTCTACCTCAATGACGGACAGCAAAGACTTTTTTTCTCTGTGTGCTTTGGTTGCCCTCACTCAGGACACCACAGCACTCTGCAACATGGGCACGCTGGTGCTTCTCCTGGACATGTTGCTGCGAGCCTGGCAGCATGTTCTGCAGGCAGTAACAGTCTCCCTGGTGTGCCCCACTAGGGGCTTGTGCCTCATTCCTCCCTCATGTCCTTCCACTTACCCCTCCCTAACCCCCCTTCCTGCTGTATAATAAAAGACACGTGTTCATTACAACAAAGCCTTGTAAAAGACACGTGTTCATTACAACAAAGCATTTGCGCAAGAGGGGTTTTTCCCGAACGGGAGCAACATTGTATTTGAGCAAGAAGCACTGATTTTGTACATTACAAAATTGAGCAAGAAGCAGCCAGTGTAGACAGCTGGCAAGATTTTGAGCAAGAAGCAGCCAGTGTAGACAGCTGGCAAGTTTTTCCGCAAAAGCAGCTGCCAGTCTAGACACAGCCCTGGAGTCCTGACTACATTAAAACTTCAGGAAACAAATAACGCAAGTTGCAAAGTCCAAAAGCCCTGGTTGCATCTGATCTAATAATAATTGCTGCCATTTGAAGAAAAGGACCAAAACCAAAACACTCTAATTTAAAATATGTAGCAAGCATATGTTCCCCTAAATAGCATCTCTATTTCTTTTATTACTTAATTAAGTAATTGCAAAGGCTGTTGTTACAGCCTGAGAAATCTGCAGCATGTTTACGAAAGATAAAGACTTCAGCCAGCTGTCTTATATCTTGCACTAATAAAGGAATGATTAAATGACCTGAAAAAGATTTTCCACTCCCATGCCTGTCATCTTGGGATACACAGACAGATCTCCATGCAGATCCTTATCTCAGTGACTCTTGGGTAAGTTGGAGCAGCTCCATTAAAAGTGAATGGAGATGCACCAACGTGAGTGAGATCCAAATCAGTCCCACAGAGTGTTATGGAAATCCAAAAGCCAATCCATGATCTGCCTTTGTAGTAGAAAAATCCTTGTTTAGGTTATGCATGTGTTATGATAAAGAATAATATTGTAATAGTTTAAATATTAAATGTATTAATATGTGTTATCATTATGATTGTGTTAGGCTTACAATAACCATCAAGAAATAAGTAAAAGAATGTGATGATTGTTCTTGAAATTGTAACTGGATGTTCCTGTTCGAATGTGGATATTGCTTCTGTATCAAAGAAATCAGCCCTGTTTTGTGTGAATGAGGAATATGGGTGTTAAGAGATAAGTGTGACGGCCATCACCGCACCAGATGTTCCAGGGAGGAACCAGGGACAGATGTAAGGGTGCTGGTGATTGCTGTTTATCCCCATCGAGATGTAAGAAGTGGGCAGATTGATGACTCTGAAAGGAGGCAAGCACTTTTCAACTGGGACAAGATAGCTGAGATCAAAACCAGCATGATAAAACAATAAAGGATGAGAAGAACAACTTAAAATAAACACTCAGGGTATGTCTACACTAGCCCCCTAGTTCGAACTAGGGAGGCTAATGTAAGCATTCAAAGTTGCAAATGAAGCCTGGGATTTAAATATCCCGGGCTTCATTTGCATCTTTCCGGGCGCCGCCATTTTTAAATGTCCCTTAGTCCGAACTCCGTGCCCGCAGCTACACGCGGCACCGAGTAGGTAGTTCAAATTAGAATCTCTAATTTGAACTACCGGTACTCCTCGAGGAACGTCAAACTTCAATCCATTACAGTAGGAAACTCACTAATCCCAATGAAGAAAAACTATAAAAAGGGACTGCTTTGCCATGAAACTTTGGGTACCTCCTGCCAAGACTGAAGCATCAGTCCAGACGTACAGAGCCCCATTCCCATCCGTGATGAATCTGGTTGGCCACCAGGGGGAGACAGCCTACAGACTGGTAAATATAACAGTGATTGGTGGGACAGTGTGTGTGTCTGTCTGTCTATTAAGGATATGCTAATTACTTTACTATTGTATTCTTAATAAACGTGGCGTATTGCCTTTTCCCCTATAAAGATCCCATGTGCTTCTTATAAGCATAACTTCTTCATTAGGGAAAACAGGCCGGTGTGTTTTCTTTCTTTAAGGACAACATCAGACCTAGATTCAGAGGGGGAGGGGAAGAGAAAGGGAAGAGAGAGGAATGTTGTTCCCTAGTTTCTAGAGATACCTTGGGATCATTGCTGAAAGGGCCGAATCCCGATCCCACAGAATCCATTGGCAAATCTCCCTTCTACTAATTTCTATGGAAGCAGGAACAGGCCAGTGCTGAGCTAGGGGCAAACACTGAGCACAGAGCATCATACAATGTAAAAAAACAACAGTCCTCAGGCAAGTTGTTTGCATCCCCTACCCATGACCATGTGTTTAGTTCAGCTCTAGCTCGGGTAGTACTACAGACATACCCACAGATTTGTCTTCCTACTTTTGAGAAATACCTGTGGTGCTAAAGCTCACACGTGTTTCTGTGTGCCCATGGAAAGGCTTTGCATTTGCACACCAGAGACTTAGACAGGGAGCTCAAGTAAACAGATTGCATTCCTTTCCCAGTTCCAGTTCAGACTAAGAGCCTTTCCCAGTCAGTTAATCCAAACTGGACAATCAATCGCACTCCATTTCCTAGGCTAAATGGCATTTCTAAACTTCTCACCTCCCTCTAAGGCCTCACAAGTTTCTGTTTAACATGCAGTGGGGCTTCCAGGAGAGGGAGGTACAATCAAATCCAAAGCCTATCATCAGACGGATGCTAATAGGGAAAAGCCTGTTTGTAAAAATTGTTGCAGAATGATTAGGGTTAGATCCACCCTACGGTTCTGGTCAGAATGATCATTTACTTTAATTGGTGCTGTACAGGCAAAGTGTCCTTTTTAGGGGAAGTGTCAAACATATATTCCTTGCTTTAAATATATTCGCTACCTAAACTACCAAAGATGTTTGAACTCAAGGTCAACGAGTGATGTTTTGCTGTCCAAGAGAGTGCATTGCTTTCCATTCACAATCACTCAAAGACTCTTTTTTCTCCTCTCTCCATCAAACCTCTTTCCATTATCATCTTTCTTTCTTTGCTGTTCTCCTGGAAAGCAAGAGTGAATCTGACATTTTCTTCTGAAAGTGCCAAGAACTGTGCTTTTTTCGATATCCCCTGGAAGTGAATTCCCCACTGTTGATTCAGCTGTTCAGAACACTGTCTCTTGGGAATCCCACCTTTGTGATTGGCAGCGTGGTAGGTCCAGGGAACGCAGCAGTTGAGGGAGATCGCCTGTGATGGGGTGCAGTCACAGAACTCCTCTTGTGACCCTTGGTGTGCTGACAAAGCCACTGACACTCACCTTCTTGTTCTCTAGGGCTCCCACCACCCTGCCCTGCTGGCCCAGATCCTCTGGTCTCCCTCAGACGAGGCACAGAGTTGGAGTAACCAGCCAGTTGCAGAGCAGTGTAGACGCTGAACCACGTCAGCTCTGGGAGGATGCAGTTCTAGGGAATAGCACCCAGGAAACCTACCCCCAAATGGGACCTAAAACCCCAAATAAATCCGTCTTTCTCTGTGTAAAAGCTTTACAGTGTGAAAGTTAATCAGGTAAGCCCCCTTTATTAATGGAAGAGAGTGGTTGCTGCCCCCATGTAACAATTATATACACTGGGCCTGATAGTAAACAAAAGTGTTTTTATTATGTACAAATAGTAAGATTTAAGTGGTTGCAAGTCAAAAGAGACAGATCAAAGTAAGTTACTAAATGAAAAAGAAAAGAAAATGCATCGCTAGTTCTAATTCACTATGGGTGTGTCTGCACAGCATCGTTATTTTGGAATAACGACTGTTATTCCAAAATAACTATGCAAGCATCTACACAGCAATTCTGTTATTTCGAAATAATTTCAAAATAACAGATGGCTTATTCCGAGTTCTGTAAATCTCATTCTATGAGGAATAACGCCTATCCTGAAATAGCTATTTTGAAATAAGGCATGTGTAGACACTCCACTGCTGCTTTTTTGAAATTGCTCCTCACCAGGGCCATTCTAAGTTATTCTTCGTGGGGTTCTAAATTGAGATAGCACGTCTACATTAGGGAAGCCTTCCTCAGATTAATTTTGAGGCTTCCCTGCAGTGTAGATGTGCTATTTTGAAATAAGCTATTTCGGAATAACTATTCCAGAATAGCATATTCCAAAATAACGGTGTAATGTAGATGTAGCCTAAGAAATGTATTACATACAGATTCTTACTTAAAGAGATGTTTTCATTTTAGGCATAATCTTCAAGTCAGAGACAAACTCTTTTACTCTGACTTGGGTCTCCAGCCCTTTTTGTATCTTTTTAGAGTGTACTAGGCCATTTCCAAGACCAGACGAAGACAAAGGGCTGATAATTTCCCATTGCTTAAATAGACTTTTCCCTGGGTCAGGAACCCTTCGGTTTACATCCCCCCTTCCATGGAAAAACACCAGGGTCAAAATGGAATTCAGTGCCGGGTGGTATGGTCACATGTCTTTCTAGATTAACCAGCTGCTGGACTTAAAGGATAAGCAAGGCTGTTTACAAGTCGTTGAGTTGATCACCAATTTGTTAGGCTTCTGGGACACCATAATGACTCTCATTGGCACATTTAAAACTATAAACACTTTCATACTTCATACTGCTAACTTCACCTACAAGAATGATACTTGCGCCAAAATAAAATATACCGATCCAGCAGACTGTAACATTAAAATTGACAGGTCACACGAGGCATTTTGTCTAAAGCATCATCGAGCATCATATGAGTTATGCATATTTATACATTTAGAAGTAAGTTCCCTCTAAGATGTGCAACTGCACAGGAGCACACCAAGAATTTTAACCCTGCCCACCTCTTCAGCAGAACCACGCAGCAGCACTTACCTTCCCTGGACATGGAAGGTAAACCGGTGGCAGTGGGAGAGTGGGGGGCCAGGGCTGTGTGGTGGGATAGTGGGGGGCCAGGGCTGTGTGGTGGTTGCCCAGATGCTCCCAGGGTGGGGCTGTGTGGCAGGCAGCTGCCCTGTATGCTGGGGCTGCCCCCCAGCTCCAGCTCCGGTATCTGGGGCAGCCACCTGCCATGGGCCCCGCCATGGGAGCAGCTAGACAGTCACCACACAGCCTTAGCCTCAGCTTCAACCTTCCCCAGAGCTTCAGCCAGAGTGGGCCACGTGGTGGCTGCTGGCGCTGGAGCCAGAGCTGCCCCTGGGGCCGAGGCTATGGTGCAACTGTCCCCAGGAGGAGCCACACCTTGACCCCAGCACCAGCCCTGGCATATGGGACAGCCACCCACCATGGGAGAACAGGGGAAGGGGGCTCGGCTGAAGAGCTGTGGGAGCAGGGTTAGTGAGGGGAGTCGGAGCTCAGACGGGGGTAGTGTTGGGGCTTGGCAGTGTGGGTACCTGGCAGGACTTTAGGTTTCCATGGGTTCTAGCCTTTATTGAAAAGGCCATGCCCGGACTGTGATCCACCCCCCAAGCTGGCACCATTGCAATCCTCCCACACACTCTAGGTGCCCCCCCCCCTTGTGTGCGTACCACTGCTGCAAAATATTGTAGCGTTTCTTAAAGACAAGGGACTAAACTATGTATCCTTTGAGTTGCTGGTTTCCTGGTGTCTCTGTGAAGTGAGACCAGCCCCGCTCCGCTTCATAGATAATTCAAACACCCCTCCCCCCTTTCTGTCTGGCAGCTTTAGCTGTTTTTGTGATCCAAACAGACCTTCCTGTGTGAAGAATGGAGATATAATAGCACAGTCATAACTATGGAAAAAAAATAAATGTAGGGGTTTTTTTTAATCTGATTTAATTAATTCAAGCATCTTTATAACTAGTGTTTATTTCAAACAACTATGTTTATTGTATTCATAACACAAAATACAGACTTGTTCACTGGAGGCTTTGCATCTAAGAGCACGGATTTCGTGATCAGACAGCAGTTGTCTGCAGCTCAGAACCACCAAGGTAAATGGTTGCATAATGTCTAGAAATGTTACTCAAAATCTATTTTAAATAAAAGAAGACCGTGAAAGTTCTTGCCCTATAAGGACCTTTATTAGTTCTTGTTTTTATTTTCTCAAAAAGGTTGAGAAAATATTTTTCTCTGAATACTTTGAATGTCTGTCTCAGAGGACATAAAATGAAGTAAATACCATAATACATCACCCTTTTTAGTCAAATAATTTACTTCAAAACAATGTATTTAAAATAACAGCTTTAAGAACCAGATCCAAAGTCCAATTAACTTAATGGAAAGATTCTCATTAATTTCAAGGAGTTTCAGAACAGGCCTTTGTTTTCTTGTCTGTACTTCTTTTTTTAATTGCAAGAGATTCATTGAAACTCCCATCCAGCATGTACTTAGCTTTACACAAATTCCTTTGATAGCCTTTCCATTCAAATACACAATTCTTTACTCTGAGGAAAAGTAAGAACTCTTGTAATTGAGTTGATCACTTGAAATAATACAGTCAAGTGCCTGTGCAATCTGGCAGTAAGAATATTATTTATCACTTTTTTTATACATTATTTTTATTAATAGATATTCAAGATTTGAAGAATGCTTATGAGTTGATCAAATCAGACCATCAAGGGAAATCTGCACTTGATTCCTCAGAGAGCTTTAGCTCTGATTTATGTGTCTTGTGTCCAGGGCAAGCATTCCAGGCAGCAACATTTTCTAAGTTGGTGATTTATCTGTAATGAAAAGAACTGTCTAGAATTATACCGGATTGACTTCACCTCTGATCCAAAATAAAAGACAGCTCTTGGGATACAATGTGAATGGGGAGAAATGTTCAATAAGCTGTTGTTTGGGTGTGCAATGGAGAGTGTATCCAACATAAGCGCCGAAATGTTAGTCTGAAAGGCCAATAAACATAGTTCCCTGAAAGGAGATCCAGATCTAATTCAGAGGAAGCCCAACTGGGAAAGAGTCTGCAAGAGGGCTATAAACAGAGGAAATTGGCTACTGAAAATTTTGCCGTATTAATTTTCTTATTTGACTTAATATTAAAATAAATATTTAGTCACACACCTTGCTAATTATCCCTTGTTTTAGTATTCTTTCTTCCATAACATTTTTAAAAGATAGATATTTGTTAGTAATAAGGGTGGCACACAGCCAAACAAGTGCACCTCAATATTGGTGCACAAGACAAAACTCACTCTGCTCCTCGAAGGAGAATCTTAGAGGGAACACTGATTCAGAAGCCAATTTTCATGAAGCATGAAGGGAACCATCACATCACCACTGCAGAAAAGAAGAGGCAATCTCTGAGGTAGTTTGAGTCAGCTCCAGTTAAAGATTCAGACTGAAACTTGACTCTGACCTAGGGTTGCCAAATGGTTAAACTAAAAATACCAAACAAGTTATTAAGCAAAATAAAATAAAATAATACAGCATGACAGCATGGCCCCTTTGAGTGTTAGAGGGGAGAGGTTGAGCATTAAGACCAGGGAAGGCATTGCTTCCCCTTGCTTCAGGTCTTTTTGCTGGTGGACATCTTGTTTTCTTGATCGACTCCCCTGAGGTAAGCAGGGATGCTGGGAGCAAGAGGCCCACGGGCGGGGGGCAGGAGAGGAGGCCGGAGGCTGGGCCCAGTTGCTGAGTGTGTCTTCGGGTTGCCAGGTGTCCGGTATTTTTGCCTCCTGGCAGGGAAAAAAAAACAGAAAATACTGGACATTCCTGGTGTCTGGTATTTTCTGAATTTTTTTACTGGACAGGAGGCAAAAATACCGGACATCTGGCAACCCTACTCTGACCTGGCAGTCTGCAGGGAGGTAGTAGAATGAGCTAGTGATATGATCTTGATGGGTTGTGTTGCTAAGATGGGCAGCCACACTGTGCACCAAGTCAGCCATCTTTAAGACCATAATTTCCATTCCTAGATGCAATAATCAAGTTAAATGCAGCTGAGGCATGGAGTCAGTCCTCTGGCCACCAACATTTAGCAGTGGACTTGGTTACCAGTGCTCTTTCTATTACTGAAAGGCAGGGCTACTCAACACACAGCCCGCAGGCCACATGCAGCCCACGGCCTGTTTATTTGCGCCCACAGTGTGGTTTGGGTTTACGCGGGGCTCAACATGTGGCCCTCAGGTTTGAACATGGGCTCCACTGTGAATACACTCCACAATGGCGAGGTGTCTCCCAGGCAGGGTCAGCATTGAAAGACACAAGCGGATGAGGTGGCTGGAACAGATGGGTACAGGGTGTCAGCATTTCTTGCTCCCAGGGAGGAGGTACTGGGAGCCCTGGGGTATTGTGGGAAATTCTGGCTGCTCAGCCTTGTGCACAGAGCCTGAGAGGTATTGACTGGCTCACACTGGTCATGCTTGGGTCCGGCGCCACGGCTTAAGGCTTAATCTTTGTATTCATGCTCATCAGTGTGAAAGAATTCATTTGCATATATTTGCATATATATTTGCATGTACATGCAACCACCCTTAAGTTGTGGCCCTCGACTTGTCCTGTGAGTATCATTGTGGCCCCTGGGGCTTCCAAAGTTGAGTAGCTCTGCTGAACGGAGTCAAAATTCATTCTTATTCTGCCACTGGAAAGCTAATAACCAGAAGAGGAATGCTGTCTCTCAGGAAGGTCTCTTCCATATGAATCCCATTATTCCTTTCCCTTTTAATCTTATGACTCACGCACCACATAACAGCTCCCTGCATGTCTGAGGTTGGAATGGTTTGGCTTGAAGAATCCCTGGAATCTCCAGCTGTTCTTAGCTCCCAGCCCTTTGAAGAGATCTTTTCCCGCCTCTCCTTTTTTATTACCTTTTGCCCTGAACCAAAGGAGTAAAAGCCTCCATCTCCTCTTTCTATTCACAAGATCCTATTTGTGGCCTGCAGGGCTAGTTTTAATGGGTCATTTCATTCTGAAGCACACCAGCGTCCATATGGTGAGCCCAATAGGAGGAAAAAGGCAGAAGAACCTAATCAAAATCACATGTGAAAGTACAAATAATGGATGGTGATTTTTAAGGAAGTAATTGTAATGGTCTGCCTTCCTGCTAGGGAAATGTGAAACTAATTAAATCTCTGACACTTTTTTAACTTGAGCAAAAAAATTAAAAAAATCCTTCCTAACAACAGAATTCTTTACCAACTATCTTCCTGAAAACGGGGGGGAAAGAATCCTTAAATGAAATGATAAAATGTGTTGGCTGTAGCCTTTCTGGATTACGATAAAGATGTTGCTGATGCTGATTAAGATTAAGGTGTCAGGAATGTTTCAACTACACAATAGGGTTGGGAAATGTCCCATCACATGAGCCGGGATCTGGTACCCAATGAGGATGAGAAGAAGAAAGAGAAATTTTCTCTCCATAGGAATTATGCATGAATTCACATAGTCGTCTTGGAGACTCGGGTCCTAGGCCTGTTATGGCATGTCTACACTGCAATCAGACACCCGTGGCTGGCCCAGGCCAGTTTACAGGGCTCAGAATAAGGAGCTGTTTAATTGTGGTGTAGAGGTGGCCTCAGGTTGCTGCCCATGTTCTGTGACCATCTCTTCCTGCAGTGTCTTAGAGTCTGGTCATTAGGCCAAGTCCAAACATCTACCACAGTTAATAAACAGCCCCTGATCCTGAACCCAATTCAGCTGGCTTGGGGTAGCGACAGGTTTTTAATTGCTGTGTAGACATGTCCTTAGTGAGCCTCAGCTCTGAAATTGTGCTGGCTAACAAAGCTAGGCCTTTCCTTCAAATAGCGGGGACTTGTGCTGAAGGTCCCTGCTTCCATCCTGGCTAGAAACCCACAGTAGAGGAACCAGGGGCAGGGAACCTTTTTTGGGTCAGGGGCTGCTGACCTACAGAAAAAACAGTCGGGGGCCGCACACAAGTGAGAAACAAACAAAATACAAACCCTCAATGAGGAAACCGCCAACTGAGAAGGAGAAAGACACTTCCCACATTCCCCTTGCCCACCAGAGCCTGGCAGGGGCCCTGCTAGTAGATTTTGTGTGCTCCAGCCCCATTGGGTGACAGCGGGTGGCAGGGCTGGAATGCCAGCGCAGGCTCCCCAACACTGAAGGGGAGCCCCAAACCTTGGGGCCAGATCCAGGCAAGCCAGGGGCCACATCCAGCCCCCAAGCCTTCGGCTCCCCCCATCCCTGACTTAAACCCAGGAGTGGTCTGTGCCATATTGGTCAGCTTCAATGTGGCCAGGCCACAGACTCTGGTGTGCGAGGGAATGAGAGGAGTGTCTTTCTCTTTCTCAGTCGGGGGCCACGTCCGTGAGGATGGGCTGGTTTTTTTGGTTTTACTTCTCACTTGTGTGTGGCCCCCAACTGAGTTTTCGGTGGGTCAGCAGCCCCCGTGTGGCCCATCAGGGTAATTTGATTGCAGGTTGCAAGTTATTTTGCTGACAACCATCTGCAGTCATCACCCCCTGCAGCTCCCAGTGGCCATGCTTCTCTGCTCCTGGAATGGGAGCTGTGGAAAGTGGCAGCCTGCACATCCCTCTGGCCCCTTTGTGATTTGTTTTCTACTGAGCAAGCCAGCCACAGACCACGGCTACAGTTTGCCTTTAAGATAGAGTCTGCATTTGCACAAAGCGGGGGATGGGTTGTTTTTTGTTTGTTTTTTTTAGTGCCTACCTGCATCGAGTTCACCAAGTGTTTGATAACTAAACTTCCTGTCCGGTACACATCCCATGCCTCCCAGCAAATCTAGCCAGGGCTAGTTATGCACAGTGGCAGGGCAGGGTTTTGTTTAGTCGACTCAGTTAGCTGTGGTGCTTGGTGTTACACAACTTATGCCTGGTTTCTGGGCAAAATCTGTTGCTCTTAATTAGAGCTTATTAAGTGTCACAACAGAGAACAAACATTGACGGGTCAGCTGATCACCGAGGCAATGAGTGAAAACTGAAATAATCTACCTCAGAAAGGTTCCTCCTAAAACTCCTTATGACATCGGATATGTCCTGTTTAAGCAGTACTGGGTGTGAGCTCTGAAAGGATTCCAGCAAGGAAGTGGAGGAGGGAGGGACAGAGGAAGGGGAGACAATAATCTAGAATGGAGAAGGGCCTTTTGAAGTTCTTCATGAAAAAACAGAATGAGAGACAGAGAGAGAGAGAGACCCACCTCAGAGCATCTTCATGGTTAGAGCATTCATCTAGGAGACCCAGATTCAAGTCCCTCTGAATCAGAATTTTCCTCCAGGGTAGATTGGCAGAGGCCCTGGAGGTTTTTCGCCTTCCTCTATAGCATGAGGCACGGATCACTTGTTGGAGGATTCTCTGTATCTTGGGGTCTTTAAACCATCATTTAAGGACTTCAATATCTGAGATATAGGTGAGGATTATTCTGGGAGCGGGTGGGTGAGATTCTGTGGCCTGTATGGTGCAGGGGGTCAGACTAGATGATCATGGTGGTCCCTTCTGACCTTAAGGTCTGAGTCTATGTCCTGATAGATGGAGCAGTGTTTTGAATTGGTGTCTTCTAAAGTGAATGCCCTAAGCAACTGGCTAGTTGGGGTGGGGCATCTCACTGGTTGTGACCAGAAATTCCATTTTGGACCTGAGAAAATTTCCCAATGAAATTGATACATTCCCGTGAAAAGTTTTGTTTTTGCCACATCAGCATTTGCCACTGAAAACACATGTTGTCAAAGAATTCCCACCCAGCTCTATACACAACAAGCATGCCAGCAAACCTCTCTTTCAGGTATCTCATTCTAATACCAATTCCCCTTCCCTGCTCCAAGAATTGACACCAGCTGCAGAGAGGCATAGAATCATAGAATCATAGAACCATAGAGCTGGAAAAGACCTCAGAAGATAATCAAGTCCAGACTCTCTTGCTTGCTTCAGTGGCTACGTCTAGACGACATCCCTCTGTCGTCAGAGGGATGTAAATGAAGCACTTCAAAAGTGCAAATAAAGCCAGGATTTAAATATCCTGTGCTTCATTTGCATAATCACGTAATGGTGCTCTTTTGAAAAAGCGCTATTTCGAAATTGAAACTGCAGTCTAGATGCGGTTCTTTCGAAAATGAGGCACTTTTTCGAAAAATCCTGTAAACCTCATTTTTTGAGGCTTATAGGATCTTTCGAAACAGCTCCCCCTTTTCAAAAGAACCACGTCTAGGTTACGTCTAGACTGCAAACCTTTTTCGAAAGAGGCTTTTTTGAAAGATACTTTTGAAAAAGCCTCTTTCGAAAAAGAGCATCTAGACTACAAACAGTACTTTAAAAAAAGGAAGCTGTTTTTTTGAAAGGGAGCACCCAGACAGTCTGGATGCTCTCTTTCGAAAAAGCAGTTTGCATTACATAGCTCCTTTTTTCGAAAAATTGCTTTCAAAAAAAGGCATTCTTCCTCATAAAGCGAGGTTTTCTGCGATCAAAAAAACTACTGTGTTCTTTCGATTTAGTTTTGAAAGAACGCGGCAGCAGTCTAGACACAGGAGAAGTTTTTTCCAAAAAAGGCCACTTTTTTTAAAAAAAACCTTGTCATTCAGATGCACCCTGATTTCGGTTTCAGTTTCGAAATAGCGCTTTTTCAAAAGAGCGCCATTACGTGATTATGCAAATGAAGCACAGGATATTTAAATCCCAGCTTCATTTGCACTTTCGAAGTGCTTCATTTACATCCTTCTGCCGACAGAGGGATGTAGTCTAGATACCTGAATCTAAATCCAGCACACCATTTTCTTCTAAGCCTGGAAACTTGTGTAGGTACTAAGAAAAAGAACTTGAAAGTCTCTGATTTTCTCCAAAATGCTTTCTTGTTTGCAAAGGACAATTCCAACCCAAGCTGTTCTCCTGAGATTAAGAAAGATTGATTAAAAAATTGGATGTGTGTCTGCAAAGTTATATTTAGCAAACTCCTTCCTTCATTAGAGGGGTAGCCCTGTTAGTCTGGATCTGCAAAAGTGACAAGGAGTCCTGCAGCACCTTATAGACTAACAGTAGTCTATTAGTCTATCAGAGTATGTCTACACTACAGCACTAATTCGAACTAACTTAATTCGAATTAGTTAATTTGAACTAAGCTAATTTGAACTAGTGCATCTAGACCTAAAAACTAATTCGAATTAGCGTTTTGCTAATTCGAACTAGCATGTCCACATTGAGTGGACCCTGAACCGAAGTTAATATATATATATATAATGGAGATTGCCTATCTCCTAGAACTAGAAGGGACCTTGAAAGGTCATCAAGTCCAGTCCCCTGCCTTCACAGCAGGACCAAGTACCATCCCTTACAAATTTTTGCCCCATATCCCTAAACAGCCTCCACAAGGATTGAACTCACAACCCTGGGTTTAGCAGGCCAATGCTCAAACCACTGAGCCATCCCTCCCCCCAGTTAAGGCTGGCAGGAACCAGTGCCAGCAGGGCATCAGGTTAGGACATAGAGTGTGGAGCTGCTGCCTCAGGCTAGCCGAGGGCTGTGTTTAAAGGGACCCGACCCCCACCCCGGACAGACAGTTCTCAGGGTTCCCCACTTGCTTGTCTACCTCAATGAGGGACAGCAAAGCAGTCCTGTCTTGGCACATCACAGCACTAGGCCATCAGCCCGGCTGCACTTGCCGCAGGCTACCATCTGGAAGGGTCATTCAGGGGGCTGTCAGGATCCAGGAGGCCCTGCAGGAGAGCTTCCACC
>JANRFK010001785.1:33705729-33718824 GCA_030068395.1 Apalone spinifera
ATCCTCCGCTTGTTTTCACCTACAACCAGAGTGTCCTGGATTATTTCCAACACCAACTGCATTTCAGCTAAGGCTCTAGAGCAGACTTTACCTTCCTTTTTTCAGTGGTGTCAGTACTTCTGGGTTACAAGCTGAAAAGCAGGGAGTCACATACTCATCTTCCATGTAAATTGCATTACCAGGCTGTTAAGAAGGAGATCCAGTCTTAATGTCACCCACTATCACCAGACAAAGAAACAGATTTCAAGATCAAGAAAACTTAAGTTTGGTAGCATTTTGTCTGGCAAGAAACTCCTTATCAATAGCTGGGGTTGTGGAATCCTCATTCTACTATTATGGTACCCACTTCCCTATTGTTTGTCTTCATGATCTCTGTCTAGTTTTTAATTGTTTGCCTGCTGTATAATTAATTTTGCTAGGTGTAAATCAATTTAAGTGGTGGGAAATTGGTAGTGGGTTAGGCAATTACATTATAATATATTAGGGCTGGTTAGTAAAATGTTAGTAAAATAATCGGTTAAGGTAGAGCAAAGTAGGACTCAAATCTCAGAGGAGTAGCTGTGATGGTCGTAACTTTACAAACAACTAGTGGTCCTGTGGTTCCTTAGGCTATGTCTACACTGCAAAACTATTTTGGGATACCGGAGTATCCCAAAATAGGTATCCTGAGTCTTCACAGCAAGCCTGTTATTTTGGGTTCAATATTCCAACATCCCTGTAAACCTCATTCTACGAAGAATAAGGGACTTTTCAGAATAGCGCTTTATTTCAAAATTTGTCACTGTGTAGACAGGGCCAAATAACAAAATAAGTTATTTCGACGTAGCATTGAAATAAGATATGCAATTTGCAAAGCTCAAATTGAGTATTTTACTTCAAGTTACGGTGAGGTGTAGATGCACCTTATATAGAATATATAGAATCATGAGCTTCCGTGGAGTGGTGTAACTTTTAAAACAGCGAGTAATCCTGTGGTACCACTCCAATTCATCTGTGAAGTGGATTTTACCCATGAAAGCTCATGATTCTATATATTTTGTTAGTCTCTTAGGGCACATCTACACAGGAGGGCTAACGCTGAAATAAGCTCTGACACAGCTTCAGCTACATTAATTGCGTAGCTTAAGTCGAAATAGCTTATTTCAGCTTTTGGCACTGTCTACACAGCAGGAAGTTGAAGGAAGAGCGCACTTCCTCCAACTACACTTATTCCTTGTAAAATGAGAGTTACAAGAGTCGGAGTAAGAAGTCCTCCAGCTCCACATTATTCCGACATTATGTCAAAATTACTGCTTGTAGTGTAGATGTGGACTATGTTATTGTGGAATAATGTCAGTTATTCCAAAATAACACTGCTGTGTAGATGTACCCTAAGGGCATGTCTGCATTGGGGAGTTATTTTGAAATAACTCCCCTTATTTTGACATAACACAGCGAACGTCCACACTGCCGAGCCTGTTATTTTGAAATAATTCCTGCACATAAAGAGCAATAAGCTTATTTCGAAACAGTTATTACGGGAGTTGTTATTTCGAAATAACTTGGTAATGTAGACATATCCTAAGGTGTCACAGGACCACTCATTGTTTTTAAGTATGACTAAGTTTCCCTGTATAGAATGAAGTCCAAGAAAGAGACCAGCATGAAAGGAAAAGAAGGAACAGAAAGAATAATAATGGAAGAACTCATCTCCAAAATGCAGCTTAAGATCAGAGCTGCTAAGAATCCCCTGTATGACCGCGACATGTAGCAACAAGAACCGAAATGAGATTGACCTCTCCTGCCTTGATCAGGCTTGGTGAGCATGGCACTCTATGCTTAGCATGTATATTCTGCTTGCTTGGTAATTGTCAATATATAGAGAGTAAGGATGTTATGGCGTAAGGCTCTTCCACCGGTCAGAGGTTCTGCAAACCCACAGGAAGTTACTCCCTGAGCTCTAGGATATGTAAATTAACAGGGTCACACCATAAGCCCTAAGAACTGGGTAAAGGTTTGTGTCCCCGGAGTGTGTGAGTGACAGAAACTTTTTTGTGGGTAACATCCGGAGCTTGGCTGATATAACTTCCTTAGCTGTTCAAGTCACATTTTTTCAGCCTGCTGAGCCGTAGCTTAGTTTTGTGCAGGTTTTGGAAGAAGCATAAAAGTCTAGGTCTCAAACCCACCAGTAACTCAGTGGGAGGTCCCCCTGTCACTGGCTAGAAGAGAAAGGTTCCGAACTCTATCTGGATTTCTTATGAAAGTTCTGCAGGCGGGAAGCAGATTGTGCGGAGCAGCACCATTTTATTTGTGCACAAAACTTTCCAGATGAGCAGGGTCCTTAGTAGAACTTCACTTTTGAAGTGCAGGGTCCCCGTCAGTCGCGGCTTTTAAGTATGACGGCGCTTGCTTTTTCCACAGGTGTTATCTATGGGAGATCCTCCTGTGTCAGACATAAAGGGGAACATGGAAATAATTTGGACGTACTGTGCTAGCACCCCCTTAAGGCTTTCTCCACACTACATAGCTTTCAGCCACATGACTGTTTTGACACAGCCATGTTGCTAACATCTGGTAGCGTGAATGCAATTTGTCAGCACTTTTGTGGACAAACTACGTTTACCCCCTAAGAGTGGGACTCTTACTGGCTATACCACCACGGCAAAACTTTTGTCTTTTATTTTGGGGTGGGAGCAGGGAGGACTTTTTGAAATGCCTGTTAATGACCAAAGTTTTGTCATTCAGCTGGCAGGGTAGACAAAACCTTAATTGATAATTTGCATTCCCAGTCACATTCTGTTTCCCTCCATGTTCCCTTTTGTGCATCTGCTACCACATATTTCAGACAGAAAGGAAGATGAAGATTTGGAAGACTCAGGGAATTGCTTACATCAAGAGAAATAACAACATGAAAAATGTACCGTAAAGTCTGAATGTAAGTATGTTGTTTATTACCCACCAGAATTAACAATAGACATTCCTTCAGCAGGAAAATGAGCTGGTTATTTGCTGAACACAAATTGAAAAAAGCTAGGCCAGCCTACTAGATCTGTGCTGGGCTTAGGAGCAATGCTCAAAACGAGATTGCATTACTGACCTGTGATATGTCATTACCATCCGAATTGATGAATGGAATTCCATTGATGAAGCTATGGAATGCAGTCTCAGCTGTAACACTGATAGGAATATGCTTACAGCTCTCTGTGGAGTAGTTTCTCCTATCACACGCCATGTGAATTTAATGCTCTGCAGAGTACGTAGCTCACTTTTATTTCAATATAATGGTGAAAAAACAAAACAACACCAAATGACAACAACAACAAAAAAACCCTAAATCTTTCATCCCTACCACATTCCTGATTCTTTCTTTTTTTCTGAACAAAATTCTTGGAGAAACTGCCTCACATCTCTAGCCCTAAATACACCATGTAAATCATATGGGTACGTCTACACTGCACATTTATTCAAAATAAGCTATTCTGGAAGAATTACTCCAAAATAGCTTATTTCGAAATAGCACTTCTACACTGCAGGGAAGCCTCAAAATTAGTCCCAGGCAGTTCCCTAATGTAGACGTACTATCTCAATTTAGAGATCCAGGAGGCACTGGGAAGGAATAACTTACAATGGCTCTGCTGAGGAGCTATTTCAAAATTGCAGAGCGTCTACACACACCTTATTTTGAAATAGTTATTTCAGAACAGGCATTGTTCCTTGTAGAATGAGGTTTACAGATTTCGGAATAAGCCATCCATGATTTTGAAATTACTTTGAAATAATAGAATGGCTGTGTACATGCTCGTATTGTTATTTCGAAATAATGCTAGTTATCTCAAAATAACGGTGCAGTGTAGATGCACTCATGTTGTCCTAGGTAATCTTTGTGGAACCATTGGAGGATGGTGTCGCCCCTTACTTGCTCTCAGCCAATCCCTGCCTCGCCTCCCCAGACACATTCCAAATGTGGAATACAGCTTCTAGAGTACTGGGAAGAAGGGAACACTTCTATTTTACTAGGTTCTTTACACTATACTTATCACCATAATATCTGTAATGTGGACATGGGTACCCATATCTCCTGATTGGAGGGGATACAGCTAGCATCCATCTGGTCCTACATATCAAAAGCTACAGGGAAAGTTTGGGAAGTTCAGGTTTTATGGTCTCCTATTTTGGCTGGTTTCTTAAGCGTGTTTCTTTTTGCCCTGGACTAGACAAACGCAGGCTGACTTTGCATGAGTTTCTGATCTCATTCCCTGACTCCCTAATTTGAGGCTCTGCCAGAAGCTAATTCCTTCTGGGGCAACTTCAATTCCAAACAATCATGCTTCTCTCCCTACCCCGCCTGTAATTTCTGCTGCGTTTTTATATGAATTACTAATGTACTAACGGGGTAATTGAACAACACAATAAAATTCTCTCATCCTCCCTTAAAAATCTTTATTGAATTTGATTTTGTCCCAACATAACGCCAGCTGGCTGGAGATCTTTGCCAAACAGGGCCGGATTCTTTAATTGAATTATTGGCAGCCTCGTCGCATTCCTTTGTAAAGTACGTAGTCTCAGTCCCCCAAAGAGCTGTAAAAAAGGAGGACGGTGGAATAACTAAATCATAGTTTCTTGCATGGTTAAATTCCAAGTCCCATCTTGTTTCCCTCATGAACCATGGGTGGAGAGGCACTGCATTATATATCGGCCCCACCTACACTAAAGTAGGGAGTGGCCACTTTTACAAAATGTAGTTTTCTTTCAGATCCCATGGAAAGTGCTTGATTGGCTTGAGATCCATCTCGGGGTGGGGTGGGTGGGAGTGGGGTGGGGTGGGTGGGGGGCGGGAGAACTCAGCCAGCTGAGAGAGTAATGGGTGAGGGGCTGTGTAGCTAGAATCAAGGATAACAGCTTGGGGCAGGATCATGTTTTCTGTGGAGCAACTTCTGGGGCTCAGTAGTGTAGCCACAGTGGACTTGCTAGAGCTGATGCAGATACCTGGGGCTTGAATAGGTTTCTGGGGGTCATGTAGGTTTGGGGAAGTCCCCCTCACAGTTTGTTTTTTTTGCAGGGTCTACATGGGGAGGGGGGCAGAGAGGGATAAATCCCATCCTCAAGGAGATAATGGAAAAAGGATCCTTGCTGGGTTTTTAGTTTTAGATTTTTTTCAAGAGAACTTGCACTTCTACAAACTGTCTGTCTGGATTCAGTAGGCACTTCGGTCAAAGGACCTTGGGGAGACTTAATGTATTGGACAGAGCCATGCTACTGCGGCACTCAATGAAAATACTTATAATTGACCAATGGGATTGTCCAGATTCTCAACTCCAGAGTTGCCAGCAGTGATTGCCCTTGTCACAGTTACAGGGCTAGTTCCTCAGCGGCCCCTTCTGTGAATGCAATCTCTCGATTATGAGGTCTTTCCCTCCCAGTGGGGGAATCCTACCGTTCTCCCAATTTAGACTAAGTCCATAGCTATAGCACCCTGTGGATGCTTACCCCCAATAGATGTGGATGGGGTTAAGTATTTGTGACAACGGGGGTGGGGGAAGGTTAGAGAATAAAACAGAGATTATAAAAAAATGAGGTTTACAGGATCTGTCGAAAAAGGGCTTATTTTTGACAGATCCGCGTCTAGACTGCTGTTTTCGAAGCTCAGTTTTGAAAAAAGCTGCGGCCATGTTTATGCTAATGAAGCACGGGATATTTAAATCCCTTCTTCATTAGCAATTTCAATGTGCCTAATCTAGATCTCTCTGTTGACAGAGAGGTGTAGTCTAGACACACCCTTACATAGCAGTGTTATTTTGGAATAACAGCCGTTATTCCAAAATAGCAATGCGTGCGACTACACAGCAATTCCGTTATTTTGAAATAAATTCAAAATAACAGACGGGTTATTTCGACTTCTGTAAACCTCATTCCACGAGGAATAACGCCTATTCTGAAATCGCTATTTCGGAATAGCTGTAGTGTGGACGCTCCACTGCTGCTATTTCAAAATAGCTCCTCCCCAGGGCCATTCAAAGTAACTATTTTCCAGTGTCTCCTGGGGTTCTAAATTGAGTTAGTGCATCCACATTAGGGAAGCCTGCCTTGGACTAATTTTGAGGCTTCCTTGTAGTGTACACGTGCTATTTGGAAATAAGCTATTTCCGAATATTTTTTCCAGAACAGCTTATTTTGAAATAAGCGTGCAGTGTAGACATACCTTCATAGAGCTGTCTTGCTGAAGGTTCACCATCCCTTGGGTAGCCCAGGTAACCTCTTTTTCACCCACCCCCCAGCAAACTGTGTCAATCTATACCTTGCAACAGCTGGACCTCTGCCCAGAATCTGTTTAACTCTTTCTGGTCCTTTTGATCTGTTGGTTCTCAGCACTGGCAAAACAAGCTGTGTAACGTGGCTGGAGACAAGGAAGTGGGTCTTTTCTGTTCATGGTTCAGTCAACCCCAGGTGTCTTAACTCGAGCCAGAGTCTTACCTTCCTCTTGTTTTCCCAATAGCCTGCCATAAAACTAAACCAACATATCCATACAGTGAACACTCACTGCCCATTCCGGTCCCATACGCTGTTCATAAATCATTACAAATCCCCTCCACATGGCCCTGTTAAGGGAAAGTGAATTTGAAACCAGCTTCCAAATCCATTGCAGGAAGCTACACCAATTAGCGTGAAGACGGCTTATTCCTGCCCATTGCTATGCACAGATGGACCCTTGTATCCATGCAGAGTTGTTTGCAGAATCAAAGACTGCCCAGCTATGTCTGCTTGGGTCCACTTCTTCTAAAGCTTCCTCTCAGCCAGCACTCTAGTTCTCAGTTTGCTTGTCGTCGCTGGTGCCCGTTGAATTTAAAATTGGGTGCAATATTCATGATATCACCATGAATATTTTGCAAAGGACTCTTTTGTGAAGGGCCTGATCCTGCTAGCACTTTGGAATGTGATTGTGTACGGGACCAGGCCCTTGATTCCAAGAGTTTTGTGTGAAACATGTGCTGCCCGTGGGCTGATGAGCCAAACACAGATTCAGGAGTGCCTACCCTAAAGCAATAGGCACAGCCTACCCTCACTGAAGCATTGACTCATTAAACAAAGCTGTCACTTCCAGAGATGCACAGGAGTAGGGAGAAAGTGTGCTTGAGTAAATGGCTGCCCCAAAGTAGGGTGGTTTATTGTTAATCTCACTGCAACCCAGTATGTGCTACCAATAATGTAAACTTCTGCACCCAGCCTCCATCCCAGACACCACATCTTCTCCATTAATAGCATGGAAGAGGGTGGTCCTTGACCACTTTCCAAATTCTTTGGAGTAGCCTCCCCGTCCCCATAAAAAATGATTGCCCACACCTGACTTACAGTTTTGGAGGAAAATGTTTACATGTAGAAGGAGATAGATAGAGTGTATGGGGATAGATAGATAGGTAGATAAATAAATAAATAAAGTTTCATTGAGCCATCAGGCAGCACATTTTTGATTCAGCATTTTGTGAACTAGTTCTTTACAAACCTGATGCCTTGAGTTTCTGGGTAAAAAACCTGCAAAAGGGCTCATAGAGCACTGTGAGAGTGACCCAACATATTGTCCCCCAGGATACTGGGACGTGGAAAGGGCAGGAGGCACTGCCTAGAGCAGGGGTGGGCAAAATCCAGCCCACCAAGCATTTCTCTCTCTCTCATGCCACCCAACATAATCTGACTGGAGTGCAGGCTCTGGGGTGGGGCTGAGGAGGAGAGCTTTGGGATGTAGGAGGGGAGGGTCAGGGCTGGGGCAGGAACGGCTTCCCTTGAGCAGCTCCTGGTCAGCGGTGCAGCGGGGGGGCTAAGGCAGCTTCCTTCCTCTTCTGGCACCACAGACCAAGCTGCGCCCCAGAAGCAGCCAGCAGCAGGTTTCCAGTCAATGGGAGTGAGGAGTTAGTGCTCGGGGCAGTGCATGGAGCCCTATGCGCTCTTCCCGTACACCACAAACCTAGGTGCTGGGCCTGTTGCCGGCTGCTTCTGGGGTGCAGTGCAGTCTGATGTGCCAGGGCGGGCAGGAAGCTGCCTTGGCACCTCCGCTGGTCACCTGATACCCCTGCAGCAACGAGACCCAGTGCCTGACATTCCACCACCCAGGAGTTTGAAAACAACTGCTTTACCTGGCTCTGGTGCAGGGCTGGATTAAGACATGCTGATAGGGTTGCCAGATGGTTTCACCAAAATCTCCCCCCCCCCCCCCCCCCCAAAAAAAAAGTTCCGGGAAAATGTTGTTGAGAAAAAAAAAAAAAGCACTGGGCTACTAAAATGCAGTCGTGGCCCCTTTAAGGGCCGCTCCCCTGCCACTCCTCCCACCCTGCCGCGTGTCTGTCCGGTGCCAAGCCGGGAAAAGCCAAAAATACCAGACATTTTATTTCTTTAATTTCTTTACCAGACAGAAACCAAAAATACCAGACTGTCTAGTTCAATACCGGACACCTGGCAACCCTACATGCTGAGGCCCTAAACTATGTCAAGTTTAAGAGTCCGCATAGCATTACCCCCCAAATGTGTATTATTCTAAGAGAAAGGACAATGAAAATAGAAATAATAACGATTTATATTTGCATATATACCAAATACATAGGCAAGGATGCAACTAAAAACCAGTAATTTTTTGATTCGGAGGCCCCTCATAATCTGAGGCTGTAAGTTGTAACTTTCTTACCTTGGGCATAAATCCGGCACTGGCGACATGAAGGAATCAATATAGTGTTCTTAGTGTGACTAAGATTCAGGCTCCTTGTGTCAGGTAGTCAGTTGCCTCCGCTGCCCATGAGAATCATTCACAAAATAAATAGGAAAATAAATTCTTTAAAGGGGGAATGTGATTGTAAAATGAGACTATTGGGAACTCAAGGTCCTGACATGACTTTTATTTTGTATTTGGAAATGGGCGAGGTTTTCAAGTTGCAAACCCCTGGCTTTTAGGTATGGTCAACTTCATAGTAAGGAGTCCAGTTCTCGGGTGGTATAAATTATCACAGGCTCACTGAATCTTATGGTGAAATCTTGTTCCTCCTCCCCTTTAATGGCACAATTCCCATCCACTCGAGTGAGGAAACACTTACAGAACTGGTGCTGAAACGTGTGGGTTTCAAGCACTGAGGGGAGGGAATATTAACCGTCAGCTAAGTTTTCATTGGGAAGTTTGTGCATGGAAACATTCCCATCAGTCTAAGGCAGCGTGAAATCTTCTTTCAGCAAAATTTTAATTTGGAGCCAAGTTTAAGTTGACACTTTCCCTTTCATCCTGTAGTTTGTATGGTGCAATACATCATAAAGGGCATTTTATTAAAAGTTGCAAAGTGATTTCACGAAAGTTCATTCCGCTCATCAGAAACATCAGACCAGCAGGAGGCCTGATGCTATTGTATTATATCTTGGCCATTTATGTGTAACCATTCCATTTGCTTTGTTGGAGCCTTTGTATGTGGCCGAGATTACAGGATAAAAACTGCTGATGAGAGATGAGGAACAGTCCCAGATTTGAAAACACGCACTAGAAACTGACACTCCTTTCGTGTCAGCTAAGACATCGAGGGCCTTTTGTTTTTCAGTTGAACTGCCCCAGAGATTAGAAGGCTAAATAGTTGACCCAAAAAGCAAACATAAAGATGCTGTGTTGTTTTTTAAATGACTGCAAATATAAAACCCACACACAGAGACGCAGACTTCCAGGATGCTCTCTAGTGGGAGACACCACGTGGAAGCTGGGATTATGCCAAAGTGTATACAGTCCATTGATGTGCCGCTGAAGACCACCGAAGGAGTTGGGGCCAATATATGCCATGACTTGAATGCAAGTATAAGAGGCACGGAAAGCAAACGAAAAGATCCTTCCACACCTCCCAAGGAAGATGATTAGTTCCAAGATTCATCCTTCCCTATACATTTTTTAAACTCTCTCAATATTTTCCTGATCCCCTCCTGCAAAACTTTTAAAAACTTTCTCCTGACTTGTCAAAACAGCTAATTATGCTCCCTCCACCCCCGCCTCACTTGTGTCAGGCTTTACAGTTCGTTGGCTGTAATAGGAGGCTGGCTTAAGTACAGGCTCTATAAACTTTAAAGCCGAAACCCCTTAACTTACACATGTGCATAATGTCTAGCACATGAAAGCACTGACTGAGCTCTTCTCAGGATCAGTGGGAAAAAATGTTCTCAGGCTGTTCCTTTTAAGGAGAAAATGAAAACAAGCTGCTTACCAGTTGCCAAGTGGAATTTCTTGTAAAGAAAAATCCTTTGTAACCAGGCCAACCAGCTCCCAAATCCCTCCTGTGGCCAAGGTCAGTCTGTAGCAAACCAGCCTCAGTTTCCCCACTCTCTTTCAACTCAGAGTCCTGTAAATCAAACTCAAAAAACAAAACTCCTTTGTGGGGCTGGATTTATCAAAGAAAGTGACCAATCTGTCCCAGAACAGAGCTTTCAGATCTTCCACAAGGGCAACTGTGTAATCCTTCCTACCAGGGCCTACGAGGCCTGCCTCCCTAGAGTCTTTCCCCCAAAGACTCAAGGCCCCTTCATGCAGCTGGCTCACTTATAGCAGGCTGTGTAGTCTTTTCCAGTTCCCGCTATAGGTTCTCAATTCCCTGTCGATACCTCAGTGCTCTTGTTCCAGAGCCTATTTACTACTAGCGGCCATTCCCTGCCTTAGCAGGCTTCCGCTGAACTCTTTCACCCCCAGCTTAACTCTTGTTGTTCCTACACCTGTTTTAAGAGCACCATTTTCTCTAGACACAGCTGGTTTTTTTAACTAAAAATCCCAACCCCCTTCTCAGGTGTGGCAGGCAGGACTAACTGTACTGAACTGGCTGCCTCCATGCTGTTAGCCCTTACGGGAGGAGGTTGCCAATGTTCCCTCTAATTTTGTCCATTCATGTGTGGAATAAATTTTGTTCTGTGCACCGAGCCATAGGTGGATGTGCATCACCAGTAGAAACACGTGCTGCCGGCTGTAGTGCTCTGCTAATCAGCTGGGTGGCATTTGATTTGGTGCTGGGCAGCTGCCCAAGTGCACAGCTTCCACCCCACTTCACTCATCATTTGTTCCTAGTCTTTCCAGGTTGTATTGTGCAGGATTCTCACTAAACTAAATCAGACACATACCACGAATGGAAGAGATGTGTATTCCGTTTACAGGCCAATCATCCCTTCATGCTGTCCAAAAAGAAATGCTATTCCATATCAATCAGGCAATAGTATGCCCTAGAAACTAAGCCGGCTAGAATATTGCACAGGAAATAATTAGCTTTTAGGGATTGTAAGAACATAAGAACGGCCATACAAGGTCAGACCAAAGGTCCATCTTGCCCAGTATCCTGTCTTCCAACATTGGCCAATGCCATATGCCTCCAGAGAGAATGAACAGAACAGCAAATCACAAGTGATTCCACCCCGTCACCCATTCTCAGCTTCTGTCAGAGGCTAGGGACACCATTCCTACCCATTCTGGCTAACAACCATTGATGGACCTAACCTCCATGAATTTATCTATCTCCTTTTTGAATCCTGTTAAAGTCCTGACCGTCACAACATCCCCTGGCAAGGAGTTCCACAGGTTGACTGAGCGTTGCATGAAGAAATACTTCCTTTTGCTGGCTTGTTTGTTTTGTTTGGTCATTGGAAAAAAGGGGGCAAAACCTGTTGTTTTTTTTAATAGTTTACATTTAACCAACATTTCACCTTTATTTTAAATGTTGCATGCAGTTCTAGCGATTGTGTTTTGATCAGCCACGTGTTCTAAGGGCCTCTTGCACATTTTGCCTCCTGAAACAGCAGGAAATATGGAAGATTGTCTGAAAGGTGAGTTTCCTTCCCAAAATGACACCACACAGCTTATTGATCAGCAATCACAACGGGCTTGATCCAGAGAGGTGCTGACATACTGTGACTTCATTAGGAGTTAAAAAGTGCTCAGCATTCAACATGAGTCCTTAGTTGGATTAGCCTCCAAAAAAGTTTTGTTGCTTTCATATTTCACTGTTATAAACCAATTTCTGAAGGGGAGGAATTTGACAGCATCTTTTCTAACTCCTCTGAGCACAAATTTTCTGGCCCATTAAAGCCCTGATAGATTAACGGCTGTGTGTGAATTCAGAGCCTGGTGAATTGAACTCCTGCAGTTCATGCCTAGAGCTTGTTAGCATAATTTCCTAATGATTAGCAAGCACTGCTTCCCATTGGAAAACCTTAGGGGACTGCTGTTAGTCCCCTTAATTTCTTTTGACTAGAGAGCAACTGTGCATGATTGCGGAAGCTTCCTGCTGGGTGGAGACGTGATTCTTAAGGAAGGTTTTTCCTTTAAAAAAAACAGCATCAGTTGGGTTCAAAACCATTAGTGGGTTTTGCTAACGAGCCAGGGAGCCAGCTCCTTCATTTTCCCAAGCTCATTGGAACATTTGGGAGGTTTTCAGGATAAAAATATCTCCTTTAACAGCAGAAACTGGGATAGTTTCCCTCTGCTACAATTGCGTAACTACCATCAGAGATCCCTTCCAGTTCTACTGTTCTATAAGTCTATGATTAAACACGCTTGCCTAGTACTGAATTGGAGTGGCATGTGATTCAGTCAGTGACAGGACGGACTGTACATTGTAACACACATCAGTTATATATTATAATATAGCGGAAGAAATTAACTACATCATCCAACCTCCTAGCTACCTGGTGGAATGGTCCAAGCCCAATTTACATATAGAACCATCTATTGTAGCTTTGTTGTGGAAACTCCTTAATAAGGACAATGACAAGCTTGTGTAAATTCTGGTCTCCAGATTTAAGCTGTTTTACTTCAGTTCAAGTAATACAGCACCAAGAATAATCCAAGGGTCAAGACTCCGGTCATCTGGAGAAGTGGGCTGTGCCCACGGAAGCTCATGATACCATCTACGGCTACGTCTAGACTGGCATGATTTGCCGAAAATGCTTTTAATGGAAAAGTTTTCCGTTAAAAGCATTTTCGGAAAAAGAGCGTCTAAAAGAGCACTTTTTGCAGAAAAGCGTCCGTGCCAATCTAGACGCGCTTTTGCACAAAAAAGCCCTGATTGCTGTTTTCATGATCGGGGCTTTTTAGCAGAAAAGAAATCTCTGCTGTCTACACTGGCCCTTTTG
>JANRFK010001785.1:33724368-33744386 GCA_030068395.1 Apalone spinifera
TAGATTATTATAAGAGTTATGTTTTAAAGAGGGTCAGAAGTCCCTGGTGCCCTCCTTATTCCCCCTCTAAGCTCCCTCTCCAAACTCCCTGTTAGCAGTGCCTGTTCGCAAGCTCCCTGGGTCGCTGAGTCACAGGCTTATATAGTTCTGGTAGCCCCTCCCCCTGACTGAGGCTCAGCCAATTAACAGAGGCTTCTAGATTTCAGACCTTTCAGAAGCTCCTTCAAGCAAACAAACAAACGAACCAAACAGACAAACAAACAAACACAAGCTCAGCACACAGCAAATAACTCCCCCACACACAAACACACACTCCAGACAGCCACTTACCACAAGGGTCCCATTTTTACTCCTCTTTTACCTGGAGAACTCCCTCTCCAAACTCCCTGTTAGCAGTGCCTGTTCGCAAGCTTCCTGTAGATGTAGATGGTATCATGTAGATGGTATCGTGACTTTCGTGGGCACAACCCACTTCTTCAGATGACTGGGTTGTGCCCAAGAAGCTCATGATGCCATACATGTTTTGTTAATCTTTAAGGTGCTGCTAGACTATTTGTTGTTTTTTTAAGTTTTTCCAGACACAGACTAACTTGGCTACCCCTCTGAAGCTTTTGAACAGAAAATATTTTACCTCACCTATCTTGTCTCTCTAAACTTCCTCCTTGTAAGTGGCAAAATGTTTTGAATACATACGTCCAAGATGCAGTGTGAACGGGAACGTTTCCCTAATCAAATTCATTTGCCTAATGTATCTGGTACACCATAAAACTCTTTAACAAGAACAAACCCTTTACATCCCATTTGCCCTGCTTGAGGCTAGCCGCTTGAACAGAATCACTTGCCTGCATTTTGCATTCCCTTTCATCTTTTATTCCATGCTATAAATTGCCTGCACCCATTGGTAACACACATCTGACATGGCATCCAGCAATCAGCTTTCCCCACTCACAGAAGAAATCGACATACAAAAGAATCAATATCTTTAGATGGTACTGAGCCTAATACGCTGTCCTAAGAGAAGAGAGTTGCCTGGACTTTATAGGTATGTCTAGACTGCATCCCTTTGTCGGCAGAAGGATGCAGATTAGGCAGGTCGACATTGCAAATAAGGCAGGGATTTAAATATCCCGTGCCTAATTTGCATAAAAATGGCTGCCCTGTTTTGCCGACTCAGCACTTTGCCAACTGCAAAAAGCAGCAGTCTAGAGGGGGATCTGTCGAGAAAGAAAGCCTTTTTCGACAGATCCTGTAAACCTTCTTGCTCGACAGAACCCCCTCTAGACTGCCGCTTTTTGCCGACAAAGTGCTGAGTTGGCAAAACGTGGTGGCCATTTTTATGCAAATTAGGCACGGAATATTTAAATCCCTGCCTCATTTGCAATATCAACCTGACTAATCTGCATCCCTCTGCCGACAGAGGGATGCAGTCTAGACATACCCTATGAGAGGAACAATTGGTTTAGCTCAGGTCTTAGTAGACATTTTTCCACCAGAAGTGGAGTTGATTATAACTTTTTGATTATGCTCTTATTCCCCTATTTGTCGGATTCATTCACCTGTTTCTGGATATTTGACCACTTATAAGGTATAGTACAAGTAAATATTAATGCTGATAATATTTAAGTGGAGTGATAGATCTACTCTAGTAGCTTTTTTATTCTACAAGCACAGGCAACCAATCTTGCATCCAAAGTACAGGGTCCAGCGGTGCACTTTGTCCAGCGGTGCAAAGTACAGGTTTGCAGCAGCCTCACTTTGATCATAATTCATCTGCAAAGAAAAGGAGGAACATAAGAACAACATAAGAATGACCATACCAGGTCAGACCAATCGACCATCTAGCCCAGTATCCTGTCTGCCGACAGTGGCCAATACCAGATGCCCCAGAGGGAGTGAACACAAGAGGTAATCCTCATGTGATCCCTTCCCTGTCATACATTTCCAGACAAAAGGAGGAGGAGGTAAGGAGGAGAGAGAAAAGGAGGAGGAGGAGGAGAGAGAAATGGCAGTTTTTACCTCCCATCCGCATCTACGTATCTCATTGCATGAGCTTAGTGGTTATCCAGTTACATGCCAGCTCCTGGTCCAGCTCCTGGGGAACCGGCTGCTGCGCCATGCTGCTGCCTCTGTAAATTTTTAGTGACTAGACGGTTACAATAATAACCATTTTTAACAGCTGTATGTTCTAATAGAACATATCATCCAGCTGTGTGCTCTAATAGAACATACAGCTGGATGATAACATTGAAAGCAGATGTTCTTCTATCTGTCTGTAGGGCATGTCTACACTAGGAAACTATTTCAAAATAACTAAAATCAACTTAATAACTCCCAAAATAACAAAATGGAAATAATGTGTCCTCACTCCAGGGAAGCCTCGAAATGAGTCTCAGGCAGGCTTCCTTAATGTGAATGCGCTACCTCAACTTAGAGCCCCAGAAAGCACTGGGGAAGTAATTGGTTTGAATTGCTCTGGGGAGCAGTTATTTCAAAATAGCAGCACCGGAGCATCCAACTGGCAGGGAAAACAGAAGGCTGCAAGCTCTCGATGCAAGGAATTCTTGAGAGCTCTGGCATGCCAGAACTGGACTGGGTCTGAACATTGAGCGTTATTCTACCCTGCAGCATGGTATGAGCCGTGTGTTCTTGGGAAAGAGTCTGACTTAACCTTTCCCTTGGAGCCAGACCTTTCCTGTGGGAAAGGAGGAAGTCTTGGCATTGTCTGGCCAGCTTAGTCCCTTTTTTGGCTGGACAATAGCATTTTTCCGTGGCTGCACAAAACACCCCGTGAGTTCTATTTGGAGCCTCTCCGAGAACATTTTTTTATTGTCATTTAATTTATTCTGGTTCAACAGGGAGAGTCTGATTCCAAGAGTAAGTTTGTTCTCCAAGTCCAAAGAAGTTGTCTTCCCATCCACATGCTGCTAGCCCGATCCAGCACCCTGTGCCTCTCCACAGTGAATAATGCAGCAGAAGCCTTTAGTTGTGTCTTGCAGGTCTTGGGGCCATATGCAAGCTTACATCATTGAATTCATTCTACTACAGGTCGCATCCTATCCTGGGGGGCCAAGTCTCAGGACAGCTAGACTATGTCTACACTGCTCCCTCTTGTGCAAAAAAATATGCAAATGAGGCAAACGGTGGAATATCGCCGCACCTAATTTGCATAATTAATGAGGCTCCGTTTTTGCGCAAAACCCTCCTCTTGCGCAAGAGCCGTTCTTCCTGAAAAAAAGAGGAAGAATGGCTCTTGCGCAAAAATGGAACCTAATTATTTATGCAAATGAGGCACAGTGATATTTCACGCTTCGCCTCATTTGCATATTTTTTGCACAAGAGGAGGCAGTGTAGATATAGCCTCAGGGCTATGTCTACACTGCAGGCTTCTTGCGCAAGAACTTTTTGCGCAAGAGTTCTTGCACAAAAGTTCTTTCACAAGAGAGTGCGTCCACAGTGCTATGTGCTTTTGCACAAGAGACGTGCTTTTTTGTAAGAGTATCCATGGCAGTGTGGATGCTCTCTTGTGCAAGAAAGCTCTGCTGGCCATTTTAGCCATAGGGATTTCTTGTGCAAGAAGCCCCTGTTCCCGTCAACACTAGCCTTTTTGCACAAGAGCGCTTGAGCAAAAAGGCTTATTTCTCGTGGGGAGAGGAATAACTCTCGCGCAAAAAGCCCTCTCTTCTGATGATCTACTGTAAACTTTCTTGTGCAAGAACGGGCTTGTAGTGTGGACGCTCTGCAAGTTTTTGTGCAAGAACGGCTGTTCTTGTGCAAAAAGCCTACAGTGTAGACATAGCCCCTGTTTGTACCATCATGATGACTACACTGGAATTACATCAATTTCCACCACTGGGGGTATTGCCCATCACTTTGTTTTATACATTCATTGATTGAAAAATTACATTGATCCTTGAATGGAGGAATGTGGCTTTTCATAATTAGGGGTATCCAGCAGGGGCAATGAAGCTGCCTCGTCAGAAGGGTTTGAAGTCAAAGGGCATTTTGCCCATGAAGGCACAAGCCCCACAGCTGTCCCAGTTGTTATACACACGACTGCGGGAAACTGGACTTCTTGCAGAATTGCATATCCCCAGGTTTTGACCCAAGACAAAAGATGAAGAATATGGAATAATATATTTTGTTAGAGGAAAGATCTTTTCCAAATGTGCCCAAGACAGTCTCTGGATTTATCAGCTAAGTCTACACTTATTTTTGATGGTATAAATTTTTGTTTGGGAGGGTGTATGATTTTACACTCTGGCAGTGTACACTGCTGGAAATATTTATGTGTACACAATTATACTGGTCTAAAGATGGCTTATACTGAGATAGCTGATTGCCTTTCCCATATGGGAACGATCAGACTGATCTAAGCATCTTTATATTGGTAAAACTGGATCAGTGACACCAATTGCGAGCCTTCTAGGAGAAATAACCCCCTGGTGCCCTCTTCCAAAGTTTTTCCAGTTTCAAAATTCCACAGGCTGCAGAGTGTGTGTGTGTGTGTGAGAGTGTGTGTGTGTGTGTGTGTGCGCGCGCGTGCTTGCATGCGTGCGGTGGGGAGAGGGAGAGAGTCATAACCCAACCATTTTTAAACAGTGATTCCATATTTGATTATTACGGATGCTAACAAATCATTTCTCCAGCTGTGTGGTGGCAATACCACTGACATTTGAGCCAGCTTCTCCTCTGTACAAACAGATGGACACATTTCAGTGAATCCCTGGCAGACAAGGACTGGCAGGGACCAGATGTTGCCCGTCTCCCTTGTCCCCACCAAGGAAATATCAGAATTAGTGCCTCTGCACTGCATCCCCTGTAAAGGGTTTGTAATCCTTCAAATATATTAATAAAGTTGCAATAAATGCATGAACCCACAGAGTATGGGATCTCCACAAGTGACTTGGGCCAGCCTTCTTTGCCCCCGGCTCTCCGTCTCCTGTATAGACCAACCACAACCAGAGCACAAAGACTGATTAACTACACCCATGCAGCTGAAGCGAAACAACTTTTTCTGTTGCAGATAAGCCCTAATTCATCAGAACAAGCGGCTAACATAATCCCTATGTTGCTATCTCTGTTTTTAATACTTTCTTAAATACCTCGCAGTTAAAGTAATGCAATTCAGAACTCTGCTGAGAAGTACAGTTCAAGATTTCAACAAATCATAAAAAAGGTTAGTTAGGGGATATTACTTTTAAACTTCTAATTATTCCCATGGCCTCTCTTTGCAAAGGATTTGTGCCTGATTCTGATAATTACATCCCAGGCTGCCAGGACTCCTTTGGAGCAATTGTGGGAACCATCAGCCTGCTGTGAACTACTTTGTTAAACTAGAGGCTCTACAGCAAGAGAAAGCTCCTTTTTTCTGAAAGGGTTGTTTAAATCCAAGCATAAAAGTGAACTTGACAAAACCTAGCAACGGGAAACAAAGCTGGGCCAGCTGGTGGGCTCTTATTCAGTCTACTGCAGAATTAAAGCGACAGTAATTTGTTTCCCTCCTCTCCCCCGTTCCAGTCTGGGTGAATCTGCCCAAGGGTATGTCTACACAGCACCATAAACTCGAAATAAGATATGCAATTTGCCCTGCGCAAATTGCATATCTTATTTCGATTCTATTTCGAAATCGCTTATTTTGGAATTTGGCGCATCTTATTTTGAAATTTGGCGCATTGTGGAATGAGGGTTATAGGAATGCCGAAATAGCACACCCGTTATTTCAAAAAATATTTCAAAATAACTGGCAGCTTGTTAAGATGTGGGGTAGCTATTTCGGGATACCTCCAGTATCCCAAAATAGCCACGCAGTGTAGATGTACGCCAAGTGGTTCCTTTCCATCTCTGATTTCTGGGGTTCTAAAGTAGATTGGAATGAAGGGCCTAGGGACCATTGAAGCCCCAGGGGATGTTTTGGCTCTGATAGAACTTTTTGCCAAGACTGACACCCCTGCCCTAGGTAGTATGAGGAGCAAGCTGGGGCTGGAGTGAGGGATTAGCAACTGAGAGAGAGTATAACTAATTCCAATAGGTGGAACTGTGCTCATCTAATTACACATTAGGCCAATGTTTAGCAATTTGGTAAGTGGCTAAGGCAGGGGGAGAGGCATCAGGAATTGGAGCTTCATCCTCAGCTCTGTCATTAACTTACCCTGTAATATTCAGCAAGTCCCTTAAAAAAAACCCCTCTCTCCGTGACTCAGTTTCCCCCCTCTGTAAAGTGGGGTTAATAATGCTCCCACAGGTTTGCGAGGTCCTTTGAAAATGTAGGATGAAAGCTATCAAGTAGACAAGTGCTAAGATTTAATAGAACTCCTGTGTCGGCTAGTGACATGGACAGCTTTAAATCGTGCCTTTAATCACCTCCTGATATTTAGTGTTGCAAGGGAATTCTGACTTCCCCCGTCAGAATCTATAAATCATGATGGGGGGAAGGAACTCTAGCCCACTGGCTGCATGCAATTCATCAGGGTTAGCTGCTGGTGGGCCATTGGCTGGGAACAGTGAACCGTGGCCATTGAGAATTGTGAGCAGCTGTATCTGTGGAAGTTCAGGCAAACAAAGCATTTGGTGGCCTGCCAGCAGCAAACCCTGGCGAACCATGTCCTCCCCCACCTATAAACATGTGTCAAAGCTGCATAACTGTCAAGAAAAGGGCCAGCAAATGGTTTCTTCCCTAACCCTTAATTTCTAGAATGAATAGCTCCAAATCCAGCATGTGCATGTATTCAAGAGCCAAATGAAATCATCACAATTCATAGCAAACAACTAGCAGTTAACACAGGTTTTGGTTTCAAAGATGCAGTGAAGACATGAAATATCTGCACAAGTATGTTGATGAAGTGGGAATACTGTCCTGAAAATGACTCATTTCTTTCAGCCATTCAGCCCTGCCATTTATCACCCAACACTCGATAGTCGGAACACGCCCATGCTAGCTACCAATTGTGTCTGATCAAAGCTTTGTCAAAGTGTTCATTATTATTAATGACAGCGGTAACAGGAGGAACTGCATTCTAAAATGAAAGAAAACTGACTGAGGTGTGTAATCATGTCAGCTGAAGACAGATCTTGCTATTGGAGCTTTCCAAGAAACAACAGAATCTAAAGCCAGCCACAAGCATGATGATGGGTTTATATGAGAGGAAAATTTGTCTCTGGTGGTACTGAAATATCTTGGCAATGCTCCGGGTTTATGCCGTCAAAATTTAGGATTGAATATAGTGTTGCACCGAGGTCAAAGAGGGCATAAAACACGGATTTCCGCTTGCAGTTGCGAATCCAGTCTTCAAGTCTGGGTGCATCACGATTGGGGCCCTCAGCTCAGGTATCAATAGCTTCCTGCTGCTAGAGGCACTTGAGATTGGGTTTAAGTGACTAACACAGGACGAAATATTGATTTCTGCATCTCATCCTCCACAATCAAGTCTGAAAATAGGGTCCTATATTGTTATCTGAGATAACTGTCTCAAATCCAGGCCTTGCTCAGTTCTACCCATTGTATGGCCCTGTCAGCCAGCCATTCATATCCAGGCCTACCAATTGGGGGGGTGGGACACAAATGGGCAGTTACCCTGGGAACCGTCGACTCAAAGGGGTCCGGACTCTGGCTAGCACCACTGCTGAAGTAGCAGTGGTGGCAGCCGGTGCCGGGAGCGCTTTAAATCATTGCCAGAACGCCATGTTCTCCGGCAATGCTGAGGACTGGAGGTGCCACTTTTTGGGCAGTCCAGAGGACCTGCTGCCTTCTGCCCCACTTTTTCCGCTCTGGGTCCCACCACTTCTGGGTGCGTGGGGCACCTCCCGCCTTGCCCAGGGGCCCACAGAAGCTGTTGTCTCCGCTGTTTCTATCCTATGTTTAAATAACTCCTTTCCCCTGGGCACACTATTTCCAACGTGCTCGCGGGCCCGTCTTTCCCCAGTGGCCCCCTCTGCTCCTCATGTAAAGCAACCTTAGAACGAACACTAAAGCCAACTTGTTTTAATGCACGTGTCCCTTTGTTTGCCACGTTTTTAAAGAATGTCTCTCCCAAAACGACACCTCCCTCAGAGAATAAACCACCTTGTAGAACTAGGGCCTAGCCCACCCATCAGGGCATCTATTGTGGGAGGGGGGAGAGGACACAATGCGAGTAATTGTGATTGTGGAAAGTTTGCAGCACTCACTCTTCCAGGACCTTGATTTCCCCCTGGCAGCAGCTGCCATTTGATCCCCTGCTTTGGCTTTTGAATGGCGCGCCCTGAGAATGCCAGATGTGGTGAACAAAGGTCTAAAAATAATCCGTCCAGTGATCAGTCCAGGGGAATAGGCGCCTCGTGGGAACACGAGACGGGAGAACCTGATCTATTTTTGAACAAGAACGTTCAGCAACCGCTCCAGGCTCCTGGCTGTGGGCTCCAAAGCTTTTTGTGTGTGTGTTTGATTTTTTTTCCCCCCTCCCAGAAGCTGTACAGCAAAGAGCCGTTTGCTCCAGGAGTCAGCTCTCTCCCTCCCTCTGTCTGATTTGCCGGGCTCCTGGAAAGCTGGGATTCTTATTTCTAGTTCTCACCAGGAACATGGAATCCAGCAGCAATGGGTTGGTGCCCACGCTGCATTTCTGTAAAAAGATCTTTGCCGCAGCCTTGTGTGTGTCAGTCTTGCTCCCAGAATCGGGCTTGTCCAAGAATCTTTGGAAACGTGCTCTCCATCTGAAACGGACAGAGAAATATGATGTGAGTACCTAGCTGAGGAGAGGAGGGGGCTTTGTGTGTGAACTAGGCAGAGTCGGATGTAATGATGTGAGTTTTCTATGTCCTTTTAGGATAAGTATGTGAACCCTAAGCTTTTTGGCTACGTCTAGACTACAAGCCTCTTTCAAAAGAGGCTTTTTCGAAAGAATTTTTGAAAAAGCCCCTTTCGAAAGAGAGCGTCGAGACTACAAGCAGATTTTTTGAAAAAGCGAGCCGCTTTTTCGAAAGAGAGTCTAGACGCTCTCTTTCGAAAAAGCACAGTTTGCATTCAATAACACCTTTTTTTGAAAGAGTACTTTCGAAAAAAGGCAGTATTCCTTGTAAAATGAGATTTACTGCGATCCAAAAAACTGCCACTTTCTTTCGATGTACTTCTGAAAGAACACGGCTGCAGTCTAGATGCAGGTGAAGTTTTTTCGAAAAAAGGCTACTTTTTTTGAAAAAACCCTGTAGTCTAGACACACCCTTTCTGTTTGAAAGAGGTCTGGTTCAGGCTTGTGAGGCTGTATTAAACTTTTACCACCTATTTGCTGCTGCATGAGACAGGCAGAGAAGGGCACACCGTCCACTGAGAAATAAATTTGTAACGCAATAGCCTTGGTTGAAGGAGGCACTCTGCACTGGGAGAGGCCAAAGAAGGGAAATGTGAATGGAGAAATGTGGTTGCAAGTGGAAAACCCCATATAAATGTGCATAGAAGTGCTAGCATGAAATGCCAAAAGGAAAGTAGCATGGTCTGCTGCTTAATGCAAAGGAAGTGGGAGTCAGAGTTTCGGGGCTATATGCCCAACTCTACCACTGGCATGGTGCGTAAGATAGGGCAAGTCATGAGCTAGTGACTCGTGTTAGCCATCCACTGTAAAGTGAGGATAATACGTGCCATAATTCACAAGGGAGATTGAGAGGCTAACTAGTAAAAAATTAAAAAGCCACCCCCCTTCCTCTTTATTTTCTCTTCCCCTCTCCTATTTATTTCCAGTTTTCATATCCTCCATCATAACTCTGGTCATCTGAAGAAGTGGGCTGTGCCCACGAAAGCTCATGATACCATCTACATGTTTTGTTAGTCTATAAAGTGCTACCAGATCATTTGTTGTTTTTTTCTGTAACAGACTAACTCGGCTACACCTGGAGCATTTAAAGTGGTTGTTACTGCAGGTAGCTCAGGGGAGAATTCATTCGCATGTCTGCCTCTTATAGCATCATCAAAATTCAGGACTGGAAGGGATCTGGTCCAGCCTCCTGGGCTGAGATAGGACCAAAATACCTAGAACCATCCCTGACTACAGGTGTTTGTCTAACCTGTTCTTAAAAACCTCCACTAACAGGGATTCTACAATCTCCCTGGGAATCCTATTCCAGAACCTAACTATTCTTAGAGTTAGCAAGTTTCACCAATCTCAACCCTAAATCTCCCTGGCTGCAGATTAAGCCCATTTCTGTTTATTTTGCCATCAGTGGACGTAGCGAATAATGGATCACTTTCACTATCTTCTTTATAAACAGCCTTTAACATATTTGGAGGCAATTCTCAGGTCCTCTCTATCTTTTCCCCCCCTCAAGACTAAACGTGCCCTTTTTTTCACGCCTTTCCTCACAGGTCAAGGGCTTTTAGACCTTCCATCATTTTTGTTGCTCTCCTCTGGACTCTCTCCAATTTGTCCACATCGTTCTGAAAGCGCTGCCCAGAACAGTTCTCAGTACTCCAGTTGTCTCACCAGTGCCAAGTAAAGTGAGACAACTACCTCTGGTGGCCTGCGTACCCCTTTTCCACAACTCTGTCCCATTGTCGGCTCATCTCTAATTTGTGACTCCCCATAATCCCCAGACCCCTTCCTGCAGGCTTACCGCCTAGCCCGTTATTCCCCATTTGTGCAGGTGATGTCGCCTTCCTGGGTGCAGAACTTGGCGTTTGTCTTTACTGAATTTCAGCTTCTTGATTTCAGATCGATCCTCCCATTTTTTTCAAGGTCATTTCAAATTCTAATCCCCTGCCCCCTATGTGCTAGCAGCTCCTCTCAGCTTGGTGTCATCTGCAGATTTTATAAGCATACTCTCCACTCCCTTTTCCAAGTCATTAATGACAATGACAATGTACCAGAAGCAGAAAAAGCCCCTACAAGATATACCTCCCGCTCCCCAACCCCAGTGAACTATTCACTGAGTACAGTCTTTCAGCCAGTTTTGCACCCATTTTACGGAAATTTCCTATAGATCACATTTCTCTACTTTGCTTATGAGAATGTCCTATGGAAAGTGAAAGTAGTCTGGATGCGTTTTTTTTCCAGAAAAAGACACCCCTTTTCTTGAAAAACCGCGTAAACCTCCTTTTTTTAGGAAGAGCAGGGTTTTTTTGTTCAAAAAAGGGGATTTTTTCCTGAAAAAAAACATGTCCAGACTACTTTCACTTTCGAAAGACCTGCTTTCAAAAAAGCGATTGGAAGAAGATATGTAAATATCCGCAGAATTTGCATATCCTCTTTTGAAATTATAACATAGTCTAGACATGCCCAAAATGTATCAGAGTCTTACTGTTATAAACATATAGCACAGCTACAGCTTTGCCCCCAATCCTGTAGGCCAGTCATCCTGTCAAGGAAGGAAATTGGATTGGTTTGGCATGTTTTGTTCTTGAGAGATAAGGCAGGTGAGGTAACGTCTTTTATTGGACCAGCTTCTAATGGTGTAAAAACTAAAGCTAAGGCTGTAGAACAGATTCATTAGTCCCTCTGTAAGTGGTCTCTGTGCCACGGGATGGGACAGTGCACCACACCCAGCAGGTGTGTGGGTGACGCATGGGTCTTGAAAAGTGGGCGTGGGTCATTGTAGCACATCTCCATCTGCCGGTTTTATGTCTGTTCTGGCAAGGTCCGGTGGATCTGTGAGTTGCTGACGCTGTGGGGAGCTGGCTTCCAACTATGAGCTTGGCAAGGTTCAGAGAAGGGCAACTAAAATGCTTAGGGGTTTGGAATGGGTCCCATATGAGAAGAGATTAAAGAGACTGGGACTTTTCAGCTTGGAAAAGAGGAGACTCAGGGGGTGTGGGGATTCCGACTCCCCCTACAGTGTCTCCCATCGTCGACTTTGGGGAATTGGCTCCGACGGCGGTGGCACTATTGTATTCGGGTCGTTGTCCTCTGACAGTGCCCACTCAGCCTGGGCTTTTCCCCTTCTGGGGCTAGTTCAGGGCGTCCGAGCACAGGCGGAACAGTCTGGTGCCCTCTTGTTCCGCGCCCTTATCGTCGCCCCCTGTGATGCACCCTTCTCACTGCTCCCTGGCGACACATGTCCGAAACGGCCCTTGGGCACTCTCTCGGGCATTTCCTTCTTAGCTACTCCGGGGGAGGGAGAGGGGTAGAGGCGAGAGAGAGGGGCCTAGGCCTACCCTCACTCCCGGGCCCCAGCCCAGGGCCCTAAAGGACACAGACTGGTTTTGGTCCAGGGGCGTCCGGCCGAAACCTGCCATTCTGCGGGGTTCTTTATATGACCCCGCTCTGGGCTACTTCCTCTCTGTTCCAGCTCCCCTCCCCTGCTGCTAGCTTATCTGACCCTCCGCGGGCCAGCCGCTCGTCGCTCCGGGAGGCTTTCCGGAACCTGTTGCTCCACAGGTACCTGCCTTCCGTGGCCACGTGTTCGTGCCCTCGCCCGTCTTCCGGGGTCGAGGGCGCCGATCTCCAGCGTTTGTCTTCCCGCCGCATTCCCCTCCCCTACACAGCTTGGGGGCGGCGTTTAAAACTCCCGCTGTGCCCGGCACCGGAGGGGGACGTCATGCTGATGTCACCGGTTGGCTCCGCCCCTCCTGCAGCGTCCGTGCCACGGCCATCGCGCCAGAGGCTGCCAGCTGGTCCGTGGCGCTCGTACACCTGGCACAATGCCGGTGTGCACCTTCCCGCCGCCCGAATAGGGCGCTTGCCGTGGGGGCTTCAGTGCAGAGTTGCAGGGCCCCGTCACAGGGGGGATATGATAGCGGTCTATAAAATCATGACTGGTGTGGAGAAAGTGAAGAAGGAAAAGTTATTTACTTGTTTCCATAATACAAGAACTAAGGGCTACCAAATGAAACTAATTGGCAGCAGGTTTAAAACAAATAAAAGGAAGCTCTTCACACAGCGCATAGTCAATCTGTGGAACTCCTTGCCTGAGGAGGTTGTGAAGGCTAGGACTATAACAGGGTTTAAAAGAGAACTAGATACATTCATGGAGGTTAAGTCCATTAATAGCTGTGAGCCAGGATGGGTAAGGAATGGTGTCCCTAGCCTCTGTTTGTCAGAGGGTGGAGATGGATGGCAGGAGAGAGATCACTTGATCATTACCTGTTCGGTTCACTCCCTCGGGGGCATTGGCCACTGTCAGTAGACAGAGTACTGGGCTGGATGGACCATTGGTCTGACCCAGTATGGTCATTCTTAAGTTCTTAAGGTTGGGGTGTGATTTGAAGGCCTCACGAGGGGGTTCAGGAATGATTTCTTTCAGGATGCAGCACCCATTGAGTATGGGTGGCAGTTTGTTTGATGATATTCCGTGGGGGTGGCAGGCAGGGTGGTAGGTGATAACTAAAGGTATAGAGTGGGAGCGGGTTTACTTCTGTACTGAAGCTGGTTCTCTCAGGGCACTTGGTGCTTATGTTAAACCATCTGCTCCCGCTTGTATTGAGCTGTGGCACTTCCCAGACCCAGAGAAGAGCTCTGTGTAAGCTCGAAAGCTTGTATCTCCCACCAACTGTCTTCAGTCGCCAGTTCCTGGGAGAGCTACCCCTGCTGTCCCCTCCCAGGTCGCCAGGCATGCGAACACTACAACCGCAGCCTTCCAGTTCTGAAAGGGCATCCATCAGGATCAGCAGCAGCCAAGCTAGCACTGTTCTGGGTACACAGACCAGAAGGGGGTGGGTCTGAGCACATTTTGGGAGTTCAAAGTGTTCTTCTTCTGGAGCTAAAAGCCTCCTCTCAGTATTGCCAAAGGTTCAAAAATCATGAGTCAGGCTCACCCAAAATCATGAGAGCACAGAAACGTCAGAGAGTGGTGCCTTTAGGGAGCACTAGACTCACATTGTGAAGTCTTCTTCGCAGCTAGGAGGGCTAGTTGCTTACTTTTTTCTTTGAGAACGAAGGCTGAAACCCTCCCATAGCTGCGTGATTCCAGGAGCCAGGGCTATAAGGAAACCAATAATTACCATGAGACTGATGACAAAAAATCAGGAGGGCTGGCAGCACAGTCTTCTAAACAAAAAGAGGGGAGGGAGGAGGAATGTCATTTTTGTAAAAAGGAAATTCCTATTTGAAAATTCAAGGCATGCTATTTAAAGGAGATCTCAGAGAAATTGTTGCTGTTGTTTGTTTAAAGTAGCAAATTAAAACAATTTCAGGTTGACCATGTCCTTTTTAAAGTCAGTATTGCCTAATGCTTTTTGCCTCTTGAATATCTTGGGTCAAAGGCTATGTCTACACAGCAGTGTTAATTCGGAATAACGTCAGTTATTTCGAAAAAACATAGTCCGCGCCTACACACAAGCAGTTATTTCGACATAATGTCGAAATAATGTCGAGCTGGAGGACGGCTTACTCCAACTCCTGGAACACTCATTGTACAAGGAGATGGGGAAGTCAGGAAAGAGTGCTCTCTCTCGAAATAACTGCTGTATAGACTGCAGTTAAGCTACCCCATTAGCATAGCTCACCTTGCGTAGCTTATTTCGAGTTTAGCCCTGCTGTGTAAACATGCCCAAAATTTCAGCCATTGTGAAGCTGGCATCTGTTGTTGCAAATTCAAGTCTGACGGTGCCCACCGTAGATGCCAAACTTGTTTTATATGTGCATTGTTGGTTCAGGCATCCCGCTACCCCACAGGAGCACAGCTAGCAGGTTGTGCACACCGAGAGGTTGGACACCGACATGCCTGCCAACAGGGGAGTGGAAATGGAAGTAGAAACAATGGTGGCCAGAGTCCGAGGTGCTTTACATTGACAGCCGTGTGGCACGCTCTGGGAAGCATTGAGGGCTGAGGGGAAACACATGTCGCGCTCCAGGCAGTGCTAAGAGCTTCCTAGTCCCAGCCCCGCCCTTCCACATGAGGCCCCGCCCCTTCCAGTGGCACAGAGCAGAACCCCCCTGCCTTTCCCAGGAGCCTAGTGAGACTGCCAGCCCCACTGGACACTAACATTAGCAAGCACTATCAGAGACCATGAAGACAACATTCACAGCCCACCAGGCTGGAAATTACACAGTACGAAGCAGACTGGCTCTGCGCCCGCGACAGGTGTTTTGTGGAGTGTGGTGCATACATCTGATAAGCAAAGGCACAGTAAGCGGAGATGGATGCAAAATTTCTGCTGTCTTTTCAGGAACATTTTCCAGCAAAATTGTCCGGACAATGCAAAAAATGTTTCGTTGTCCAATTTATGTCACTTTCAGGAGTTTAAGAGCATTCACTGGACTTCAGCAGTCTTATGTGAACATGTGAGGCTGCAAATTATTTTGCAACAGAGAGCAAAGAACAGCTTTGGCCTGCTGACTCTCTCACACCTGCACTGTGAAAAATATCTGTAACAGCAGTAATAATTCTGCCATGTTGGAAAACCACTGTAAAGTCAAAGTCCGCAATCTTCAGCTTTCCACAAAAATTATGAAGCAATGGTCCGGAATATAGGATCCTAACTGTTGGTGTTCAGATAGCTTGTTCTATAAACAGACAGCATCCTTTCCCTTAAGGCAGGGTTTCCCAGCCTATAGGTCGGGACCCAAATATGGATCATCATTACATTTCAAAAGGGTCACCAAGTGTCTCCCGAGGTGGCTCTGTCCCCTTTCCTCCCCCTCCGTTTTTGAATTGCCTTGGGACACCAAGTCTTCCTGAATTGTCAAAATGGGTTCCCATCTGGAAAAGGTTGGGAACCGCTGCCTTAGAGCTATGTCCTCCTCCATGAACTAGATGTACCTGGCCACCAGGTGAATTTGAACCTGGGACCTCTAAAGCTTAGTATAGGAGCCTCTACCCTCTGAGCTAAAAGCCAACTGACTTCCAGTCTATGCTGTAGAGGTGTCTTGAGCTTAGCTGTTGTTGTGGTCTAGGTGCCACTGCATTGGTCAGTGAACCACACTAGGTGTGGGGGTTACACAGACACTTTTCAAATAACTGTTTTTCTGCCAGCTGCTAATCCAGGTGCTACTACTCTGGCAAGCTCAACTTGAATTGCTCAGAAGAGAGAGAACCTGCATTTCTCTTTCATTTCCCTTGCAAGCTTGAAGAAGGAGAGTTCCAATGTCTGATTTTCTCCCTTAGCAGAAGTCTTGTCTTGGGGAGTGGTCTCTGGTGTCTGCTGTGCACCAAATGCACACAAGTCACACAGAGTGGGGAATGTGTAATGCACACACCTGCTGGGTGTGGTACACTGTCCCCTGTAGTAGCATGTAGATCGCTTACAGTGAGCGAGAATGAGTTTGCTCTACAGCTGTAGCTGAGCGCCAATGAGATTTTAGCTCAAACGGAAGAGGCTCATGCACTCCGCTCCCGAGGTCCCAGGTTTGGTTCCCCCTGTCAGCATTACAAATGTCCTGTGATCTTCCTTAAATCCTCACATACAGAGCTGTCCTTTGCAATGCTGGTGCCCTGCAGCCCAGCACCTGTACTGCCCCCCACCACGGGTCAACTGGCCCCTGCCTGGGGGGGGGCGTGAACTGTGGGGTGCAGCATCCGTGCAGGGCAGGGAGGCTCACCTGCAGGCACTGGCGAGCGGCGTGAGCCTGTGGACTGGAGGATTCAAGAGGAGCAGTGGGCAGCAGCACCGTTAGCCAGAGAGAAGCAGCAGTTTCCCACAGAAGGGGAAAGCATCGCTTTTTTCCAGCCAGTGGTGCCCTCGCCTCCTGCTACTCCTGAATCCTCCTGCTCACTGCCCCCTGGTGAACCGCAGCGGGCGCAGCCCATGGGTGGGGAGGCAGCAAGGGGATGAGGCTGGCCACCCATACCATGAAATTGGGGGCAAGTGGGTACCCCACATTTCGTGGCACCCCATGCAACTGCATAGTTTGCGTATCGATAGGGACAGCCCTGCTCACATCTCAGTGAATGGTGAACTTGTTGGGGGAGAGAGGAAGAAATGGGACATTGTACTTAGTCCGTAATGTATCGGTGGCTCCCTGCTTAGACCAAGAACAGTGTTTGGAATTCATGCAGGATCATGCCTCAGGCCCATTGCTTCTGATGTCAAAGGGAAGGAGTGGATGTATTTGGGACCAAACATTACACGCAGGCCTGCAGACCAGGAATGGGGTGGGAGGTCTAAAGGGGGCAACTAGAACAATGAAAGAAAGCCAGCCTTGAACGTATAGGCTCCGACCCGCAGCTGGTGCAATTGGTGTAGCATTATTGACCTGAATGTGCTGTGCATATTTACCCCAGATGAGAATCTGGCCCTTAATCACTCTCAACAGGAACCTCAACAGGAACCCAAGTTAGAAATATGTCTCACCAGATCCCATTCTGTATTGTAATATCTTTATCTGCAGCAGAAATCTATTTAGATTTCTGTGGCATTCAAGTATCAGAGCATTGTGCGGAGATACAAACTGGTTCTCATTTGCAGACAAGGAACATCTAAGGCTGGATGGAATTTTTATGAGGCAGGTCATATCCCTCAGATGTTATTGAAAGTCTGGGACTAGAGCGAGTAATTTAGGATAATGAGGCAACATTCCATTTTTTTCTACCCACTCTGGACTTGGCTTTCCAGGTTCCTTAGCTGAACTTTTAACTCCCCCTCCCTCCCCGCCACACACACACACACACACACACACACACACACACCCCCTTGTTAACTAGTTCCTGGATGTCTTTAATGCAGATATCACCATTAAAATGGGTTCATGAGTCTCCTGTGACAAATAGCAACTTGCCTCCAGGATTGAAAAATATCCTCACATGCAGAAATTTTAAGATGTGCCAGAGTTCATAAAATTTAAAAATCCAAGTCATGCTCATAGCCAAAATGTAAATCTCAGGCAAGCTTTTAAATGGGCACTTGTGGAAACCATTATTTCAAGGCAGCATTAATATGAGACTTTTTAAATGAAGGAATTACTTCCCCAACTTTTTCTTAAAAATCTTATGATACCTTAAGCAGGGACAACATGTTGATTCATTAAAGACTGCAAACATGCTGTAGTGCAGTGAATTTTTAAGTGCCAGGATCTCAGAACACTAAGGACATTAAGAAAATGAGAAAACTCAATAAGGAAAAGGCCATGCTGGGAATTCTTGGCCTTAGAACTTTTATTGTTCTCAAAGGGAAGTCACATTCATTATGGTCAACTGTTCATTATGAATTTTGTCCTTTTAATTATTGAATCATTTATGAACCAATAATGTTCATTTTCTTTTAAGTAACCATTAGTCATCTCAGAGGGATAACTGTGTTACTCTGTAAATTTAAAAACAAGCAGTCCTGTGACACCTTAGAGACTCCATCTGTTGAACTCAAGTGGAAATAACAGAAAACAAGAGATATAGGCTATGTCTACACAATCAGACGCAATAGCTGACGTTATTCCGAAATAACAGTCCGTGTCTACACTACAAGCAGTTATTTCGACATAATGTCAAAATAATGTCGAACCGGAGGACTTTTTATTCCGACTCCTGTAACCTTCATTGTCTGAGAAGTAAGGGAAGTCAGAGGAAGAGTGCTCTACCTTGGACTTCCTGCTGTGTAGACAGCGCCAAACGCTGAAATAAACGATTTTGACTTCAGCTATGCAATTGACATAACTCAATTGCGTAGCTTATTTCAGGTTTGGCTGAAGAAGCAGAAGTAGTACCTGTCAGTTGTAGGACCCATATTAATGTGGCTAATTAAGTGGTCTGGATGTGTCCCATACATAGCTTTTGATGTGGAAATGCAGGTGTCAATGGCAGGAGAAAACTGGCTTTGTCATGCACCAAACAGTTAATGCCTTTGTTCAAGCCCAGGGTAAGGGAGTCAAATCTGTAGATGATTTCTGGTTCTGCAGACTCTCTAGGCTGTGTCTTGACTGGCCAGTTTTTCTGGAAAATCAGCCGCTTTTCTGGAAAAACTTGCCAGCTGTCTACACTGGCCACCTGAATTTCCGCAAAAGCACTGACTTCCTACTATAAGAAATCAGTGCTTCTTGCAGAAATACTATTCTGCTCCTGGTCGGGCAAAAGTCCCTTTTGCGCAAAAGGGCCAGTGTAGACAGCTCAGATTTGTTTTCCACAAAAAAGCCCCAATCGCGAAAATGGCGATCGGGGCTTTTTTGCGGAAAAGCACGTCTAGATTGGCACGGACGCTTTTCTGCAAAGCGTCCATGCCAATCTAGATGCTCTGTTCCAAAAATACTTTTAACTGAAACCTTTTCCGTTAAAAGCATTTCCGGAAAATCATGCCAATCTAGACGTTGCCTCTCTGTAACTGGTTAGTGAAATTCCTTTGCAGAAGAATGGCTACTTTTAAATCCATAATTAGTCATCTGCATTTGCTAAATATTTTGGGCCAACACATTTGAGACTATGGGTTAAGTGACAATAGCATTGGAAGTAGGAGAATAACAAATAATGCACTTCCAAAATGAATGCTTTGATGAACAACCGTTGCTGCTGCAGTCTATGGAGCTTTTGGGATTCCTGAACATTTTCAGTGATATCCAGTGTTTGGACTGGACAATGAATTATAAATAGACGTGGTGCAAAAGAAGAAAAAAATATGTTGTGATTTGTTTTTTGAGAAAACTCTCATTTTCCAATATTTCAAAATTTGAATTTTTTTGATTTTTTTTTTAATTCAAAACTTCAAAATTGGAAGTTAGTGTTCTGAGCAGTTCTACTGATGGTTAAAAATGGGAGGGAGGGAAACTGGGGATATCATTGTGAAAAGCTTTCTTTTTGTGGTTGCATTTGTCATTTGGTTTTTTGATGTTGGGTTGTTTTTCTGTTTGTTTTTTGGGGAGGGGTGTTTTTTTGTTTTTTACATTTTGAAAAAATGTAAAATATTGATTTAAAGAAAAAAATCAAAGAGCTCTCATGATTAATAATGTGACCCATCAATTTACAGGGGAGATTCTGATGGCCTTCCTCACTTTGAGCAGCACCTTCTTCCATGTGTAGAATATATGTGTTAAATACATGGACTGCTAGTGGAATAAGGTGATAGATAACAGCGTGACTGTAACTCAGAATACATCTACATTGCAACACTATTTTGAAATAACTTAGTCTGTGTCTACACAGCAGGTAGTTATTTCGAAATAGTGTCAAAATACTGTCAAACTGGAGGACTTCTTACTCCA
>JANRFK010001785.1:33777835-33796569 GCA_030068395.1 Apalone spinifera
AGAGAGGAAAAGGGTAACAAAAATGATTGGGGTATGGCATGGCTGCCATACAAAAGATGAAAAAGACTGTTCGGCTTAGAAATGAGACAACTAAGAGGAACCAGGGCATATGAAAGAGGTCTATAATATCTTGGGTGGCATGGAGAAAATAAAGAAAGAAGTGTTATTTACCCATTCACATAATGCAAGAACTAGGGGTCAGCCAATGAAATGAATAGGCAGCAGGTTTAAGACAAAATGAAGTACTCTTTATGCAATGCACAGTGAGCCCGTGGAACTCATTGCCAGGGTATGCTATGAAGGCCAAAAGTATAAATGAATTTTAAAAAACATGAGAGAGCCTCTGAACATATCCTCCTTGAAGTTATTAGCCAGGATGGTGAAAGATGTAGCCCCATGCTCTAGGAATCCCTCACCATCTCCCTGCCTTGAACTGGAACTGGCCAAGTGGAGGGGAAAAAAAGGGGGTGGATCATTTGACACTTGCCCTGAATGGTTCGTTCCTCTGAAGCATCTGACACTGACTTCTGTCAAAAGACAGGATACTAGGACAGATGCACCATTGGTCAGACCCAGTATGTCCATTCTTATGTTCTTAAAGGCCTACGCTTTCTGGGTAAGCCTGAGAAGTAGCTGATACAATGGGAAACTGGTCTCCATTCAAGTCCACAGAATTCTCCTTACAAAGCAAACACAATGTCAGAATGATTACAGTGCAAGTCTTACAAAGATACTAAAATCATTTAAATGTACAACTAGAGACTCTTCCACAACGTCATTATGATGTGATATTAACATGTCAAACCAATTTCAGGACAAACTTATGGGGAATCGATTAGGATGCCATTATATTCTGAAAGCATGATGCCAAACATGGTGGTTCCGTGCAAATGGAAGAACGGTTTTGATCTGCTATACACACAAGTGCTCCAAGATTTTATTACATTATAAATAATTAACAGTTACATCATTAATGTGATAACTCACAAATAATTTCCTGTCTTTTGTTATTGCCTGGTAATTGACCGATACACTCTCTATTTTCTATTTGGAAAGACTTTTACAGTGACTAACAGAGGGATAAAGAAGTTAAATCCCCACTTCAGAGAATGGTGTAATGGTTAAGGCAACAACCTGTGCTCTAGTAAACCTCAGTTTCATTTCACCTTATGTTATCACCCTCCAAGTCATGGAATTGCTGCATGCCTCAGTTACTCATCAGGAAAATGGGGATATTCATTCTTTGCCTTTTCTGTTTAAACTTGTTGCAACTTTTTTTTCAAGATGGTTAACTTTTTAGTTCTGAGTTGGTGTCTTAAAATACAGGTGTACAGGGCCTAGCAAAATGGGGCTGTGAGTTGAACTGAGTTCCTAGAGCTTCAGAGGGGGAGCCAAGTTAGTCTGTAACTGGAAAAACTTAAAAAACAATGAATAGTCCAGCACTCTAAAGACTAACAAAACATGTAGATGGTATCATGAGCTTTCGTGGGCACAACCCACTTCTTCAGATGAATGGAGTATTAAAGTTCCTAGAGTAACATAAACACCAGTAAGATGAGAGCTGACACACAACCATGATTTAAACAGGAAATTGGAAAGTTTAGAGTAAAAAGGAGACTACTCTGAAATATTTATGTAATGACACTCACAGCCAGGTCAGCTGCAGAAAAAAGGACTGCTAAAAACACAGGTTCTGATAGTTTGGGCTAAAGGACGAAGGCCTGGATCTCAAATTTCATTGGAAGCTAGGAGCCTAAATATGTCTGGGGATGAGGGCTCAAACTCCTTAATTCAGAGTCGGTAGTCAATTCAATACCATATTTAAGGTATTGCCACAACAGGAAGGCACAGTTTCATGAGTTACCAGGGATATAAAATCCCAGTTAATTAGTTAACTGATTAAACCTTAGGTTTAACTGGTTAACCAATTAAGTAGGATCCTGCTCCCACCCCTCCTCCCTGCATGGGGCTGCTGCTGACGGCCCCACACATGGGAAGCCAGCTTCTGCTCCCACCTCTCTGCCTCCGCATTGTGGGTCTGCCTTCCAACCTCTGTGGGGATGGAGCAGCTCTCTGCCCGTGGCCAGCCATGGGCAGGGGGCTGCTCCCAGTAAAGTTGATGCAGGATTAACTGGTTATTTGTTCACATCCCTAGTTCATATCAAACCTCTAATGTAGCCTCTGTTTGAACTTTGATACAAGCAAATATGCCTGACCAAATTAGGATGCAAATCAGATAGGAAAATTTGTCCCTTTCCATTGAAGAATTTATTAAACAGTAGCTCTCGTTAAAAATGTCAAAGCTGGATTTATTTATTTATTTATTTATTTATTAAAAGAAGGAAAAAATGTATCATGTTTCCCATTTTTCTACCATTCTCATTGATCATTCTATTTTTCCATTCCTTTCATTATACTGTGTCTTGTACTTTGGCTCATTCACTGAGTTGCAATCTGTTTGTGTCTATACATTACTTATAATTTAGTATCCTATTAGTGAACCTGATGTGCACACGTTCATGCAAATAGCTCTGAGACAATACAGATTCTTCAACACATACACACTGGGTCAAAATGTTCCAACCTATTTTTTTCTGACAAAACTGCATTTTTTTTTCATATTTGGACCAGAAATAGTTTTAAAAGATATTTCCATAATTTTTATTTTTGACCACAAAATAAAAAAGAAACACAAGCAATTCATTTCCAAATATTTTTGTTTCATGTCAAGTGTTTGAAAGCCAAAAACAAAATGAAAATTTCCATTCAAAACAAAATTTTAAAAATGGCGTCTTTACTTATTTCATTTTTTTTTTTAAATCAAGATATTTTGCAAAAACTTTTAAACACAACTGTTTCATTAAAAATATTTCATGGAAACAAAACTTGGATTTTTCTACAAGTACTACACAGGATATGTCAGAATGTAGGTTTGTTCTCTGTCAGACAATGGAGAGAGCTTAGCTATTGTTTTTGTCTTAAATGGGGTGCCAAGTTACAATTGCACTTTTCCTTATTTTAGCATCTACTGTAATGGGATATGTTCTTTCCCTTGCAACTCATTCATTTCTCAACAGAGGTGTATAAGACTACACATAATTATCACTCTTTACTTATGACTGTTATTGCTCAACAGTATGTTTACCCACTGGAAGCAAAACTGGTAAGATGTGCCCTTTAAAAGAAAATCGCCAGGAAGGAAAGCAGTGCTATTTAAAACCAGATAAAGTGAAAGGTCAGCACAGCGTATTGCACATTAGCAAAAAGTCAAAGCCTGTTTACATAGTCTTTAAGCCTTTGATTAAAGACTTTTAAGGGAGCAACTTTGCTGGCTGACACATTTAGCTCCTTACTGGTCATCTTGCCCTTGATCCTTCTGAATTTGCTCCCAGAAATATTAAAGGTGAAAAATGTTGCCATGGAAACCAGTCCTTTGACTGCCTTTCGGTTCCTAGTCAGGTCCCCAAGCCTTGAGCAAACGCTAGCTTCTTCCTTTAACCAAAAGAAACAGAACTTGTCCCTAACGGAGCTTGAACGAGACCAGTGGGCCTAATGTTTTCCAGCAAGCTGGGGGTTAACTTCATTCTCTGTAGTTCCCACACAGAGGTGGAGTAATGAAACAGCCCAAGCAGGCCCTCCCAGGAAACTTTATAAAAGCCGCTACCTTATAAAGCTGAGCTCCCCCAGTCTTACCCTGTTACTGAGTGGGTGGAACTGTATTCTGTGTGGGTCTGTGTTTAGGTTAAAAATGTCTTGTGGCTGTAATCTGAACATGAAAATCTGGAACGTGTACTCTCAGTCCACCTAGGGTTGCCAGATGGTTTAACAAAAAATACACTGGGAAAAAATTCTGTTGAGAGGGAAACAAAGGGGGGAGACCAAATTTGTTAAGGGGGGGGGGGAGAGTGCTGCACCTTTAAATGGCCCCGCGCTCCTCATTCTCCCGCCAGATGTGGCAGGGGAAAATTGTCCCCACTGGGCTTCTGTCCAAGGGAAACAGGAAATACCAGACATTTCATATGTCCGGTATTTTCTGGTGTGTGGGGTTTTTGGTTTTTTGGGTTTTTTTACTGGATGGGGGACCCGAATACCGAACTGGCCGGGCGAAAACCGGACACCTGGCAACCCTAAGTCCGCCAGACTTGACTGTAGGCTCAGGAAATACAATGAGAACAAGAATGTACAAGTTTAAAATCTCTCTCTCGGGGAGAGAGTGAAGGTGCTGTGTGTGAGAGGCACTGTGTGGCAGCAGTGTACGGAACTAATTGGTGTGCAAGCAGGCTGAGGTGAGGAAGGGGGATCTCTTTACATGAGACCTGTCAACAGCATCAAAAGCCAGGAGTGGGGCCATCTAGGCTAGTGAGTGGCCCCATGAGTGGCCCTCCTTCATCTCCATGGGCCACAAGATGGTTGTAACCAAAGCGCTCTCCCAGGACAGGGTAGTTTTGCTAACCACACTTGTGTACCTAGAATTTGTGGGGGGTGCTGGTTGAACCACAGCGGCGCTTTGATTGGATGCAGAGGGAGCTCAGGGCTCTCGCAGCATTGTGTGCAAACAGCACGCACCTCATTTCATGTGCCCTTGCTTTGTAGGTATGTCACATTAGTAATACTGGTAGGGAAAAAAATCTGCACAGATGGAAACTAGTGGAATCTGGCAACTCTGTGCATGGCCAAGAGTAAGAAAAACGTCTCTTGGGCCACCCATAGGATCCCCATAGGCTGCATGAAGGTCGCAGGTTGCCCGCCACTGCTTTAGAAACCTCATTCACATTTCTAGTAACCATGAAAGCTAGAACCTTTTTTTTTTTTTTAAGTGAAAGCTGAGGACTTTAGAGCCAAGGGCTGTTAGAAAAACATCGAATATTGAGACTCGCAGTGAGAGTTAGCACCGCTACTTGAGCAGAATTAAACAGCATTGGGGCCACAACACCATGGGCCGGGAGGTTGAATACCGTGCAATGGAATTCTGGTTTGATCTCCCTAAGTGTGTGTACTAGGCCTATTGCTGGCGTCCCAAGCAGCGTAGAATATTTCAAATATGACACCACACACAAACACGCACGCACATGCACCCGGCGTTAGTCTTTCGGGGATTAGTTTTGATTTGCTTCCAATAATTACTACCGTGGGGAGGGTGGGAAAGCAAGGATCAAGTTTTACATTTGGAAAGGGTCCTTGTTTGACCAAATTCAAGTCTGTAAGCCAGCTCAAATAAACCTACCCAGGAGAGGGGAGCAAACAATATCTCAGAACAAACAACCCTAAGCAAACAGAAACTAAAAGTCAGTATATCCCCTGGTGAATGGGAAGGATATGAGCATTTCAGTCACAGAAAGTTCTGCCCTTCTCACCCATTCCAGATTTGCTGTCTGTCCAGCGTGATATGCATTGAATCAAGAGCAACAGTTCAAAAAGCTGTGACGTTTCATAAGGCGTGGTGGGGCAGAACGTTATGAATGACTCCTCGCCTAAACATCTGCTCCTTTGTAACTTGCAGCACTGCCAAACAATAGTTACTCTAATAATTTTATTTTCTCCTGCTAACTCTTCCTGGAGTGACATGCTCTTTATTGTGTTTAATTTAATATGCAGCACGTTGCTTACTTTCCTGGTGCAAGATTGCTGTTTTGAGAAGAGGCTAGTTCAGCAGCACATATGCTATAGAAATGGTGATATATCTTAGGAAGAGAGCCATTTATCATGGACAAACAATGTTTTCGATACACAGTTCCAAGTGGGGAAGGGGAAGTTCTGATTTTCTGAGTTCTGAACAGATGCGGCTTTTGCAGCTATGGGGAGTTAGGCAACCCTTCAATCTATTCAAGTCAAATTACAATCTACATGCTTGTCTAGCAAACACCAATTCATTTCAAACATTGTAATCTTGCAAAGCCATGCTTCATTTACCAAGTGGCATGTCCTAACACATGCAAATGAGCTCCTATTAACAGTTCTTTTGTAACAATACACTTTATTTCAGCAGGACCTCTCATATATGTATCACTAATAAAAAAATAATGGCTTTGCAAGAAATCTTTCTACCTTCATAAAAGATGTAGATTATGATTGTAGATGAGATTTATAAAACATCTAGTTGATAAACCACTGGGCTGAGACTCAGGTGACTTGAGTCCTTATATCTGGCTCTGTCATGTATCAGCTGTGTGACTCTGAGCAAGTCTCTGTGCCTCAGTTTCCCTCTGCATCTTTTGTCTGACTTGTCTATCGCAACGGATTCCTGTTCTCAATTATAGTGTCTAAAGCCTACTATTATATACACTATTAGTTGACATGGGCTACTGAGTCTGTAAAGGAAAATCATGCTGTCCCTTCTTATCAGAATTTTTTCTATAGGGGCTTTTCCAGTGGTATCTGATTGCCTCTGAGAGAGTTAACAAATTAAAGGACAAAGGAGAACTGATAATTTATCTGGGTGCTGATAGAGTAGGGAAACATGTGCCTAAATCTAACTGCCCGAATCAGCAAACTGAGTCTGATACTGCACAAAGATGTCCAGTGGAATGCAAATCTTAATACAGCCACTCCCCGAGTTATGACCACCTCCACTTACGACCATCCGCACTTACGACCAAAGCTATGGGATCCGAGTTACGAACACTTCGACTTACGGACCAAGTGTTGGTCTGTAACTTGGGGAGCGGCTGTAAAGAGTTTGGGAAACTGAGGCTATGGCTACGCTGCCGTTTATTTGCAGGAGAGGATATGCAATTCATGCTTGCATTTGCATATCTTCTTCCGATTCTTTTTGCGGAAGAGGTTTTGCCAATGAAAAGCCCCGTGTAGACGGGGCCATTTGTTGGAAAAAACCCTTTTGCGTAAGAGCCTGTAAACTTTTTTTTTTTTTTTGAGGAATAAGGGATCTTGCAAAAAAGTTTTGGGGTTTTTTTCCCCAACAAATGGCCCTGTCTACACAGCGCTTTTTGTCGGCAAAACCTCTTCTCCAAAAAGAATCAGAAGAAGATATGCAAATGCAAGCACGATTTGCATATCCTCTTCTGCAAAAAAATGGCAGTGTAGCCGTAGCCTGAGTGACTGAATTACAGAGGCCCCAACCCTGAGGTGCTATGATAGTTAGCCCCGATGGCCATGCCACAAGTTACTGTAGCGTAACGCTACCATGGTTAATGTGTCTTTTATGCCAAGTTGTCCTTGGAGGACTCCAAGGAAAGTGTCGTTGCAGTCCTCTGAAAGCAGAATGGACAAAACTGGAGACCAGTTGGACAGACCTTTGGCTTATGTGCCAAAGCTGATAACAAAACTTGAGTGCCAATATGCTCAGAGAAGACGACTTTAACCAAAGTCCGTGCATGGAAAAACTTTTTTTTTTAATTTATGGGAGAAGAGTGTTAGCTGAAACTGATCATAAGCCATTTATTAGCATTGCCAAAAGGGGCCTCTTAAACCTCCGCCCTTTGCCTTCTTCCTCCCACCCCAGAAAACAGATGTTTCATTTACAAATGTATGATTTACAAATCAAATACAAACCTGGGAAAGATGTCACGGGGGCAGACACATGCTACAGAGCATTCAGCTGACGTACAGGTTGAACTTCTCTAGTCCAGTGCCCTCAGGACCTGATCGGTGCCAAACCATAGGAAGTCAGTATTGTCTAGCAGCATTACCAACACTTTCACTGCTTACTGGGCTCTTAGAAGACATTTAGAGGTAAATTAGAGCTAAATACTAGCAGATAACACTGGGAGCCAGGACTGGGAGCTGTAAATAAACTCTATGGGACTGCAGGAAAGTTGGCCACACCCCTGCTAAGTGCACATCCGGCTAACTAAAATCATGCCAGACCATGGATGTGGCCAATAAGAGTGCTGAACTAAAGATGTTCAACCTGTACCAAGGAGCAAAATCTAGAGCTAGCAATTATGCATGTTAATTTTCTCTCTCTTTCTCTCTTTTTATATGTTCCTGCTGGACAACAGAATGACATCATCATGTCATCCGCATCAACAGGTTCTCTCAGCAAAGCGGAAGGAGGGGTAGGTGAGCATAGAGAGCAGAGGGAGCAGCCCACTAGTATTTTAAAAGAGAACTCTGTGGTCTCCCGGAACACAGAACTGGGATTGCCAGCGAAGCTACAAAGGTACTAGCATAGAAGACCGGGGACATACTGTCCCGGTCACCATCATCAGTTCAAGAAAAGCTATTAGTCTGAGGTAGGATTTTGTCAAGAATCACAATTCTGGTGTCACTAAAGTGTTGGAGAGAAGTGTGCTAAAGGGATACACAGAGGTCTTTTAGAGATTGTAAACTCTAAGAGAAGGCACATGCATTGTTTATGCTGGCCTCAAATGAACAGGGAGAAAGTTGGCGAGGTTGGTCTCGAATGCTAAAAGTACAGACTAAGTCAAACAAAAAAAGCCCCAGTTAGTGGTATAGGAAAAATTGGTACCTTTGGAGCAGTATAAGAATAGATGTGTTTATGTTGCCTGGAAAAAACTATGCCCTCATTCATAACTTGTTCTCGCTTCTCTGAAATAGCTTTGCTGCAAGACTCCACACTAAAGAGGTGACTGTGCCTGTCAAATTTACTTTTGCTGGACATGGCATACTTAGCCTAGTAATGCCAGACCATGGGCAGCACTTGAGTGGATGTGAGTGTGATGGGACCCCTGGGATGACATATAACCCCCCTCCCTTCTCTGTCCACCTGGACCCACTTTTACTTGGTCTTGCTGAGCCAGGCCCTCCAGCCTCCTCTAGCAAAACCCGCAGGCAAGACCACCCCCAGCTGCAGCTAAAGACCCTGAGATCAGCTCTGGTAAGACTCGGATTAAGGAATTTACTCCAGCATCCTGGAACCATTGGAGAATAAGCTTCCACTTCTGGCATAAAAAGGATACATGCACACACAGAGAAAACAAGAAGGAATGGCATCCCCTCTCACGAACATATCAACTTGTGCGTCATAGATATAACTGAAGGGGTCAGACCAGCCATTCTACTGACTACTCTTGTGATTTTGAGCAAATAATTTAACCTCTCTGCCTTCTTTTTACCCATCTGTAAAAGAGAGATGATAACGATATGTACCTGCCTCAGGAGGGGGAGAGGGCTTGTAAGGGTTAATTATTTAATAATTATTTAATGTGAAGACGTAGAACTGAAGGATAAGGGAAGAGAGAGGCCAGATAAAGAGAGGAACCAAAAAACTAATGAAATAACTGTGCAGGTTATTCTGGCATTCTTTGGTCTGGCAACATCCGTGGTCCAGCATGATTTTAGTTACCACATGTCCACTTATCATGAGTGTGGCCAACTTTCCTGCAGTCCCACAGAGTTTGTTTACAGCCACCACCCTTGGCTCCCAGTGTTATCTGCTGTTATTTAGCTCTAATTTACCTCCAAATGTCTTCTAAGAGCCCAGTAAGCAGTGAAAGTGTTGGTAATGCTGCTAGACAATATTGACCTCTCATGGTTTGGCAAATTCTCTGGTTCTGCACCGGTCAAGTCCTGAGGGTGCTGGACTAGAAAAGTTCAACCTGCACTAGCTATGTCCTTCTTCCCTAACAATTGCTTTATCTGTATTACCCAGAAAGATGAAGAACGGGCATTGACTGCAGTTAAACAAGTGAAAGAAGTGATCGCTTTGCCCCCCAAAGAAGCTTGCAAATGCTGTAAAGAAGATTTGGCAAAAAGTTTACAAGTAAGGATTATTACATATTGTGTAACTGTACTTTGTGGAAATATGGACCTGCCCCAATATCCCGCATTGTTTTACTCAGAGAGGAGGCCAAGCTGTGAAATTCATGTCCCGTTTTAGATGTGAACGTCAATATGTTTCAGGTAGGGATCTGATCTATCCTTTTCATTTGGGTGGCTTTCTGCCACTCAGAAGTTGAATAATTGATTTATTTTGTTCTGATCAGTGATGATGGTGAGTTAAGTGAATCTCTGACCCACAACTGCATTAGTGTTTGAGTAGCACAGGCAGCCAATTGCTTTTGGCCCATCACTAACATGATCTAACACAGTTCTGCAAACTTGCCTGTAAGAGGCACAGCTGTTGCACTCTGTCCCAGCTCCGTTCTAGCAAACTCTTCACAGTGGACGTAGGGCTGGAAGGAACTTCCTGGGTCATTACGTCCAATCCCCTACTTTTGCAGGCTACCCTGGCATATAATCCCTTATTTCCTTTCATAGCTGTATCCTTCTTAAAACCTGTTAGGTGGTTTGTTCCCACTACTCCTATTAGGAGGCAGCTCAACAGCCTCACTCTTCTGATGGTGTTAGGAACCATTTTCTAATTTCCGTTCTAAATTCATTCAAGTTCTATTTATACCCCTTTTCTTCCTGCAGCATTCCTAGCATCTAACTCTATGACGTTCACTTCATGGCTCTAGAACCATAGGGATTCCCTGGTACATCTCTCGGGGCTTTCACTGGGCCTCAGTCTCTGGTTTTCAAAGTTGTTTTTTCTTTGTTTTTTCTCATGATCCATTTGAAGAAAATTGACGCTCGCAACCCAACATAATTACATCTTTTGACTAGAGTATGGGCTTTGGGGTGGGGCTAGGAATGAGGGGTAGGTGTGCAGGATGGGGGCTCAGGGCTGGGGCAGGGGTTTGGGGCACTGGATCGGGCACAGACTTACCTCCAGCGACTCCTAATCAGTAGAGCAGCAGGGATTCTAAGGCTGCTTCCTGCCTGCCCTGGCACCTCAAATCACGCTGTGCCCCAAAAGCAGCCAGTGGCAGGTCTGAGTCCCAGGCAGAGGTGCACAATCAGCTCTGCATGCTGCTCTTACATGCAGGCACCATCCTCCCCAGCTCCTATTGTCCTGGAACCAGCCAATGGGAAGGAAGAGCTGATGCTTAGGGGGAGGGCAGTGCACGGGACCCACTATTGACCACTTCTGGCACCACAGACTGCACTGTCCCCCCAGGACAGGCAGGAAGCTGCCTTAGCCCCCCCACTGGTCGCCCTACAGCAAAGCAACCCAGAGCCCAGTACTGGGTTGTGATCTGTACTTAAAAAACCACTGGCTTAGATCATGTGATTTATACCTTGCCATGTGAAAGGGATGATGTGGGGTGTGCACATATATTCAGCTTCCCCTAAGGAACCTTGGGATGCATTCTGCCTCTGGGGGAATATTTTAAATATTCTATCTATATTACAGTTTGCAGGGGGCAGGAACTAATAATACAATGTCAGTAATATATAGACGTAAATCATATATGTTTGAAAAGGAATATGCTGGAGGATAGAAATCTAGAAAACACTGATCCACCAAAGGGAGTATTGTGATACTGAATATATGATATAGTTTGTCATTTTTATTCTCCACTGAAGAAACTAAAAATACATCTTTATTTCCGTGTGTGTTTGTTTCTTTTTTATTTGGCAAAACATTAAATTTTGTTTTTAATTTCTATTGAACCCAACAGCCAGTTTTTATTTGGTGATTCATCAAATTTGGAAATAGCATTTGTGAATGAATTTGTGTTCCTTCTTCTAAGTCTATGATAGTAGCCTACAAAGCTTTGTAGTACAAATCAGTGCAAAAGCAGTGTTTATATTTTATGTCATTAGATCTATCTATATATCGTTGTTGTTTTTATATCTGATCATTTATGTCGAATCAGAGGATGCTGTGAAGTCCAAGACTATAATAGGGTTCAAAAAAGAGCTAGATGAATTGATGGAGGCTGGGTCCAACAACATTTATTAGTCAGGCTGGGCAGGAATGGTGTCCCTAGCTACTGTTTGTCAGAAGCTGGACATGGATGAGGAGAGCAGGATCACCTGTTCTGCTCACTCTTTCTGAGGTACCTGGTGTTGGCTACTGTCGGCAAACAGGATACTGGGCTAAATGGACCTCTGGGCTGACCCAATGTGGAGATTCTTATGTAGATATTTGGTCAGTGTCATACTCTCCACACGGATAAGTTGAAGACTTGGTAAAATATTAGACATGAGATTCTAGGCAATGTTATTTATTTTGAATGCTGTTTGATTGCATGATGCAGTTTTCCTGGATGATTTTACACTGATTTTTAACCTCCCTCCAGGTGGATTTACAAACTGGACTCTCTGACTTTTCTGTGCTACAACGCAGAATAACACATGGCTGGAATGAATTTATAGTAGATAATAAAGAACCAATATGGAAAAAATATCTAGACCAGGTAAAGGTTCCATGTGTGGTTATAATGCAGTCCATTCAAAGGTGGTTTCACATTTCTGTGGTGTGCCATAGTACCCGGCAGTGAGAAAATCTGTTCTGAATGGATCTGAATGCTTTCATATGTTAGAAATTACAGTAAAACTCCAATAGTCCAGCATCCAATAGTCTGACACTCCTGATAGTCCGGCATCAAAATGGCAAGAGCCTAGTGAGTGAGCTTTGGCAAAAAATGAGTCACAAGGTTAAAAAAAAAATGAGTCAGCGGCAGCAGCTGAACTGAGCAAAAAGGGTAAAAAAGGCTTAAAAAAACTAAAACATTATAGTATACTGTATACAGTATGTACAATAAAAAGGGTTAAGAACACTTTATATACAGCATATAATGTATACAGTATGTATATGTGTGTGTGTGTGTGTGTGTGTGTGTGTGTGTGTGTGTGTGTGTGTGTGTGTATATATATATATATATATATATATATACATAAACCTGCTTATAGTACCTTCTGATAGTCCGGCATATCTGATAATCTGGCACCACCTAAATCCCCTAGGTTCCGGATTATTGGAAGTCTACTGTATATGGCTTTTAATTATTTCCATGACTCCAATCCACCAAAGAGCATAGAGACATGGGGTTTCACTGAGCTTGGGGGAGAGTCATTCAAAATCACAGCCCATGTTTGTATTACAATGAGATAAGAAAAAGGTGGATCTTTAAATTTAAGATGATGTACACTGTATATACATCAAGAGCTTTATCATTCTTTGCACCAATTGCATAACAACATGATATTGTTTTTATTAGTCTTTTAAGTGCTACCAGTCTATTTGTTGTTGGGTTTTTTTTTAAGTATATCCTGAACCGACTAACTTGGCTACCCCCTGAAGCCTCTGAACACTATTGTTATTACCCTCAGGCCAGTGATAGAAGAATGAAAGCCAGGTTGAATAAAGCAAATAATACTTAGAACACACTCTGATTTCAATTATAACACAGTTCAGTGAATGAAACCAAAGAGCGCTAAATCTTCAACAACAAAAGATGGCCTGTTTAAAGCTCAGATGACAGTTAACTTGAGCTCTCGTGTAACAGTAATAAATGCAAAATTGCAATATCACGTTGAGAATGGAGTGGTTCAAATAATGCAAGAAACACACAGAGGGGTGGTGTTTCATCTTCTCCTTCCAAAGCTGAGTTATGCTTCATTAGGTACACGTTGAGTCTCATTTTTAATTCACAGATCTCATGAGCAGAATGTAACTTTCGTCTGTGCCTTGGATTTTTTTACCAGAGTTGGGATTATTTTTGATGATGTATTGTTGTCATTTTTGGTTTTACTTTAGTTGGATTTTCTTTTTCTTTTATTTAAGGGTTCATTTTTATTTCACTGCTTTCCCCCTCCTCATTATTGAGTGTCCTTTGAGCAGATCCATATGATCATCAGTACATTTTCTGAGCTTCTTTCTAAAGCATTCTTGGCATCTAATTAAAAATGATTCTTTGGTGCTTTGCTCCCCTGCCTTAACCCTTTTAGCAAGGGATTTTCTTTTGAGGGTCCAGTAAGAGAACACGACTGTACAAAAAAATCCTAACAACTCTACAGTCTCCTTGGAAGTGTTTCTTGCAGGGGTGTCCAATTCACACTCATAAACTGGAATGACCCCTAACTTCAGTTTTTAAATGGCCTGGCTCCTTTCACTGGTTGTATTTTATGCCTCTATGGCCAATCTTTTGGTAAGGATGGCAACTAATGACTTGAATTTCACCATTGACCTCAATGAGAACAGGCTCAAGCCCAAATTCCTTTTATGTGCATCTTCATAACCCCACCGGAGGGGGGGTTCCTTTTGTTTTTGTGGGGGCGGGGTTGCGTCCCCTTTTATTTTACTTCACTAAGTTACCTCAGTTCCAGCGGTTACTAAGTGAGGCTGAGGCAGGGCCATGCCTCCCAATGCTGGTGTCCTACACAGCCTGAGTACTCTCCCCCTTCCCCTCCCCCCCTCCCCCACCTCATCAGGGACAGCTCTTCAGGGGGGCCAACTCCTCCCCAGGGTAATGCTTCAGGGTCATAAGCTGGGGAGGCAGACCCAGAGCTGTGGGGGGGGGGCAGGAGCAGGCTAGGGAGGCTTATCAGACAGCCTGAGGGGAGCAGGAAAGAGGCACAAGCATCTGAGAGTGGTGGGAGTGAGGGCTGGAGGACTCAAGTGGAACAGGAAACAGTTGTGAAGCTGCCCCCCTCCCCGAATCCTCCAGCTCACGCTCACACCACTGTCTGGTGAGCGGCAGCTGGGCACAGCTCATGGGGGGGCTGGCCTGCTGCAGTCAACATCAGTACTCAGCATGCATCTACCTAGAGTACCGCAAAATTTGGGGGGGCAATTGTGTGCCCCAAATTTCATGGTGCTCTGCGCAGCTGTATATTTTGCATATTAATAGGGCCAGCCCTGGGCTGAGATTTTTCACAAATGGAAGCTTAAAGTTAGGTTCCTAAATCCATAGTTAGGTCCCAAAATAAGTGACCAGATTTTTTAAAAGACCTGAGCATCCAATAGTTCCCAATGATTTGGCACAACTGGTAATTTCTTGCATTTGTCCTAAGTCAGAAGACCGCACACGTGCTGTGGTCTGAACTTTGGAGCTTATTCTCCGGGTCAGTGAGTGACCCAGCCTTTCCAGGCGTGTGCTTTTATGAGCACAGTTAGACTGAAGCTATACAGGGAGGCAATTTAATTTTCACTAATTCTGACTGCAGAATGATGCAGTAGCACTAATTAAAGGAATTCTTTAATCAGTTGCATGTTTCTTATTTTAAAGGTGTGCAGCATTAAACTATGTCTCTAACAGTGAATAAATAAGCTTTTTTTTTCTTAAAAGAAATGTGTTTGAAACAAAATCTTTTATTTTATTTTTAGTTTAAGAATCCGCTCATTCTATTGCTGCTGGCTTCTGCTTTAGTAAGTGTAATTACTAAAGAATATGAGGATGCTGTGAGTATTACTATGGTAAGTTGTTCACCTACAAGTGAATTCATCTGGAAACTGAAGCTAGGCAAATTCAGACTGGAAATAAGGCATGTGGGTTTTAACAGTGAAGATAATTAATCAGTGGATCCATTTTCCAAGGCTTATGGAGGATTCTCCGTCACTGGCAATTTTTAAATCGAGACTGATTCTTCTACACTACTCTGCTTTAATTAGGCCTCAGTTGAAGTACTGTGTCCAGTTTTGGGCACCACATGTTAAGAAAGATGTGGAGAAATTAGAGAAAGTTCACAGAAGAGTAACAAGAATTATTAGAGGTCTAGGAAACATGACCCATGAGGGAAGACTGAAAGAACTGGGTTTGTTTAATCTGGAGAAGAGAAGACTGGGAGGGACCCTGATAGTAGCTTTCAATTGCCTAAAAGGATGCTACAAAGAGGAGGAAGAATTATTCTCTTTATCTTCTAATGATAGGACAAGAAGCAATGGACTTAAATTGTAGCAAGGGAGGTTTAGGTTGGACATTAGTAAAAAGTTCCTACCGGGGTGGTTAAGCATTAGAATAAATTGCCTGGGGAGGTTGTGGAATCTCCATCGTTGGAGATATTTAAGAGCAGGTTAGATAGACATTTGTCAAGAATGATCTAGATGGTGGTTAGGCCTGCTGTGAAGTAAGGGGACTGGACTTGTTGACTTCTTGAGGTCCCTTCCATGTCTAGTATTCTATTATTGCATTTTTTCCCCCTAAAAGATCTGTTCTATGAATTATTTGGGGAAATTCTGTATCCTAGAGATAATTAGACTTACAGGATCACAGTAATCCCTTCTGTGGATAGAATCTCAGAATCACCTGTAATGCAAGCATGGCATTAACTGCATTTAACATGAATTTAATGTCTCTTTCTCCTCAGGCAGTTCTAATTGTGGTTACAGTGGCCTTCATTCAGGTATGTCCTAAGAATCTATAACATTGCAGCATAGCTCTGCATCTTCCATTTGGAGTAGTCCTGATTTTGTAACTTAGTTTTATGCTGCTTTCTCATAAGGAATATCGCTCTGAAAAATCTTTAGAAGAACTCAACAAATTAGTCCCTCCAGAGTGTAACTGGTAAGTCATGCATAGCTCTTCATTTGCCTTTAATTCAGATTGTGGGGAAAGAGTCAGCTAATGAAGGCAACAGTTCTGATGCTTATGCATGCAATGAATTGCAAGAGAACATACTGGATAAATGTGTCCCTGGATGGGGGATTTGATGGGCGTCCAGTTGGTAATACTTTGCCATAGTGCATGTAGACATAGCTCCCTCTAATGACTTGTCCTGTTCTTCACAGTTGCAGGAGTTATTCTTTAGCTGAGGGGGTCCAAAGGTCATGTTTTGGAGCCTATGTTCCTCAGTTTTATTTTTAGGAGGAAATTAGAGGGAACATTGATTGCAGGTGTAACTGGACTTGACTAAAGCTAGCTGTTCTCTTGGATCACATGTAAAGCATCTTTAGCTTGGTCTGTAATTGGTTCGTAAGTCGGGAAGAGGCTGTATAGCTAAAGATGCTTTACATGTGATCCAAGAGAACAGCTAGCTTTAGTCAAGTCCAGTTACACCTGCAATCAATGTTCCCTCTAATTTTTTCCATCCATGTGCAGAATAAATTTTATGTGCACCAAGGCATGTGTGGATGTGCACTACCTGTAGACATACATGCTGCCAGTTGCGGACACTCTGCTAAACAGCTGGGTGACTGAATCTCCCCTAGGTGGCTGCCCAAGAGCACGGTTTATAGGGAACACTGCCTGCAATCACATAGGCTGCGTCTAGACTGGCATGATTTTGCGCAAATACTTTTAACGGAAAAGTTTTTCCGTTAAAAGTATTTGCGCAAGAGAGCATCTACACTAAATTTTGCGCAAAAGCATCCGCGCCAGTGTAGATGCTCTCTTGCGCAAGAAAGCTCCAATGGCCATTTTAGCCATCGGGCTTTCTTGTGCAAGAAATTAACTTGCTGTCTACACTGGCCCTCTTGCGCAAGGATACTTGCGCAAGAGGGCTTATCCCTGAGTGGGAGCATCAGAGTATTTGTGCACGAAGCACTGATTTTGTACAGTACAAGGTCAGTGTTCTTGCGCAAATACTCGCAGCCAGTGTAGACAGGCGGCAAGATTTTGTGCAAAAGCGGTTGCTTTTGCACAAAATCTTGCCAGTCTAGACGCAGCCATATTGATTTCTGATTAAACACATAGAGACATAACTATAAATCCCAGGTTGGCATTTGTGTCCGATGGGCTGAGACATGATCCGACCATATTTGTTAGGCTTCCCAATCCTGACTAAAGTGTGTCGGGATAAAAGAAGGATTTCTCATCTGATTTTATCCAAATCCTATCTTCTTTCCATTTCCTTTGGGGTTTTTGGCCTCATGACTGAATCCCTTGAAATAATCCACCCTGTGGCCTCTTTGCACCACTGCTTTCTGTAATTTAGATGTACTGAAGACTGCTCTAATTTGTACCAGGTGCCAGTAACCCAAAGGATAAATCTATCATCTGGAAATCCCAGACATGTCCCCTTTTCCTTGGGTATAACTCCACTAAACCAGAATCTGGAGGGACTTGGAGAAGAATCACTATAGCAAGTTTACTCTGATTCCCTGATATAAGGGGAATCCCCCATTGGCCATACCCTAATGCTGGGGGGTATCTTTGCCATGGGAAACCCACAGAAAGCAACTCAAATGTACAGATTAGGGATGTTCATGCACAGACGCCTGTCTACTGATGTGCATTTGCAAATACCCAATTTACATGCACATGCAGGATATTGGGCAAATGTCAAGACAGTATTCGTTGCCCATACTGAGTTCAAAACCAGACCTCTGCAGGTGACAAATAGACCGTATTTATGTCCTGCGTGGTGTATAGTATATCTCATTTTATTGGTCTGACTGCTTTGGTGTTAAGGATCAACTTTCTAGTTCACAAAAAGGCTTTTACTACTTGTATCATTGAAAATCAGCTCTCTTGTGACCAATCCCAATAAATGGTTCCTGTTGGGGCTATAATTGTGTCAAAAATGAGGCATGGGCTTCTCTACGTCAGTGGTCACAGAACCTTGTACCTTACAAATCCTCTGGTTACCTTTGCTTGTTTCCTCCAATGCATTTCACAAAGTAGGCCCCTAATCTTTTCCAAGGTGAATATTTAGTGCGGCATTCAAAAATACCAACTGTAATTCTACCTTTCAACAGCTTGCCAAGTATGATAATCTCTCGCCTCTGCCTTTCGACGTTCAAATAATGGGGAAAGCATTCTAGTTCAGGACATTTCAGGTTAAATGTACATGATTACTGAAATCTAAAGCTTCCATAATCCACCCATCTGTTTGTGCATTAAAACTGAATTCAGAGTAGGAATATAATCCCCTTTCCTCATTCTTGGTTAGATGGTAAACTTGTATTTGGAATGGAAGGACTTTGGGGGAGGGCAAATGTCCTTACATTTGCCTAACATGATGTTCAGTAGTGTTCCTGCTAAGATTTTTCCATCCATGAGTGGAGTGAGTTTTCGTCTTGTGTACTGATATTGAGGTCATGT
>JANRFK010001785.1:33796669-33813199 GCA_030068395.1 Apalone spinifera
TCCCCTTCTTCTCCTGCCTTGTCCCCCTCCTGTCCCTTCTGCACAAGCCTCTTCCTCTCCTCACCTGCACCTTTCCTTTAATTCTCCACCCGCCCCTTCCTCACCATCTGCCATCCTGACACCTGCATCTGCCAGGCAGGGCAGCATGGCAGGCGGCTTTCCTGTGTGCTGGGGCAGGAGCCAGGACTGCGGTGCTATTTTTAGTATCCTGGCCCTGGTCCAGGAGCAGCTGCACCACAGCCCAGCTCCAGTCCTGGCACACGGGGCAGCCGCCCACCACGCAGCCTTGCCCCCGGAGCAGCTGGGGCCATGGCTATGTGGCTTTGCTCAGGGGGTGAAATTCTTGGTGTGCACCCGCACAGGCATGCACCTTACAGGGAACCCTGTTGTTCCGATTATAGAAATAGTAACCATCATTTAAATAGTATCATTCTCTCAATGTAACACAGCATACGGGAAGGAAAACTGCTGCATCTTCTTGCTCGAGACCTGGTCCCAGGAGACATTGTGTGTCTTTCTATTGGAGACCGGGTGCCAGCAGATATCAGACTGATTGAGGTAAACACCAGCCTACACAGTAAGATCAGTTTGCTGGTCGGTGCTATGATAACGGCTCCACACGATTACATTTTTAATTAGGTTACAGATCTGTTGGTGGACGAATCCAGTTTTACTGGAGAAGCTGAGCCTTGCAGTAAGACTGATGAGCCCTTACTAGAAGCTGGAGACATAACAACGCTAAGTAATATTGCTTTCATGGGAACACTGGTGTGCTACGGGAAGGGAAAAGTGAGTCCTACACTCCACCTCATCCACCTCTAGAAAAAAGATTCTCCAGTTATTAAGTAAACACAATATTTTGCATAATTCTCATTGCTACTTTCCTCATCCAGGGAATAGTTATCGGAACTGGCGAACACTCGCAGTTTGGAGAGGTGTTTAAATTGATGCAAGCCGAAGAGGTAAGGGACAAGAAGTGTTTTGTTTTGTTGGCACTGTGCTGTCGTTTTCACAGTGGTGCTGTGAGGTACCTGTTTTGTCACTCAAATACTGGCAATCACATGGCTGTAGGGAGGATGGTCTTGAGTTTCAGGCATTTTAGTAGGGTTTAAGACAGCTGAACCAAAGTCACAAACTTTGTGTGATTTTTGACATGTCACTTATTCTCTCTGTGCCTCAATTCCCCATCTATGAATTGACGAGTCCTTCTATCTTGTCTATTGTGATTAGAAACTCTAACAAGCATTTGTCTTTCACTGTATTTGTGGTGTATAAGCACAGTAAACCCCCTATCTCAGCTTAGGGTTGCTTCAACAATAACTATGTATTTATTGGTGTTACTGCTTCTAGAAGGATTTTCCTCCTGCACTTCATTTTACAGAACAGAAATCAATTTTTTTTTCTCTTCACCTTTCCAGACCCCTAAAACGCCTCTCCAGAAAAGCATGGATAAACTGGGGAAACAACTCACCCTTTTCTCCTTTTGTATAATCGGTGAGATGGCCCGAATGCATTCCCTCTGGTGCATTCCATTATGAGAGTATTCCCGTGCTCCTCCCAGGGGACTAGAACAATTTTTACGGGAGGGGGGGGAAGGTGCTGCTGTTGGAAACCATGGAAACTATATTTGGTGTCTGATATTTCTACTTCAAGCCACAGGTTGCGGCAGCACCTCTAGTTCAGCACCACTGGGGTCCTGAGGCAACTTCTTCAAAAGGGCCCTTTCATATGCAGGGCCTCAGCCAGAGCCATCCCTCAGGGCAGCTGCCCCAGGGCCCATGCTTTGGGGGGGGGGGCAATGGTGGCTGCCGCAACTGTCCTACAAACAGGGCAGCATGGGGGATTACCTGGGGCCTGGCGTGGGACGGCAGCAAGGGTCACTCACCCATCACCGCAGCAGTGGGAGCTGGAGTGACCTGGCAGCCATCCTGCAATCTTCTCCCCGTGCACTATGCAGAGCGCCTCCGCTGCTGAAGAGAAGGGGAGCATGGCAGACTGGGAGGGAGCAGAGCAGGCTGCTGGGTCACTCCAGCTCCTGCTACAACTTGGTGAGCGTGGGAGGGGAGGGCCAACCCCTGCTGTCGCCCCATGCCAGGCCCCCAGTAATCTCCTGGATCATGTCTCCCAGGGGAGGAGGCTTTGGGCAAGAGGGCAGTGCAGAGGTGGAGCAGGGGTGGGGCTTAGGGAAAAGGTGGAGTGGGGTAGGGGGAGCAGAGATGGGGTGGGGGTAGGACAGATGGCAAAGCTTTGGGCCCCGCATCTGGGCCACTATGGGGAAAGGGGTTGCCCCAGGCCCCACACCCCCTCAGGGATGGCTTTGGCCTCAGCTTTTGACTGTCCAGACCATGGGTTCCCAAACTGGGGGGTGTGAAGAAATTCCAGGGGGGCCGTGAGGCAACCCCAGCAATCCACCCCCCACCCCCTCATCAAGCTGCCCCGGTCAGTTCCTTTTTATTTATTTATTTTTTGTTCAACAAGTTTTGCTGTTGGGGGGGAAGGGGGCGTGAGGCTTTTTCAAAAATCAGAAAGGGGGCGTGATGCCAAAAAGTTTGGGAACCACTGGTCCAGACTGTGACACCTTGAGAGGAGAGATCTTAAAATCCCACATGGACCCTTAACTTCCATTTTTCAATTGACTTTCCCCCCTTCTCCCAGGTTTAATAATGCTGATTGGCTGGTTGCAAGGAAAACATCTTCTCAGTATGTTCACTATCGGAGTGAGGTGAGGATTGAAAATAATTCTTGTATTGCTACAGAGAAGCACATCCCACTGAGTTTCAGCATTTCAGATGTTGTTTGATTCAATGGAGGGTGTTTGTTCTCTCTGAACACAAGAACTCAGAATACTTGTGTTAGTCCCTTAATCTATGGCTGCATCTCTGAAGCCAATGGGCCTTCACCCCTGACTTCAGTAGATGTAGAATCTGCACCTTACTAGTCATTCAATGGCAAATGGAAGAACAAAAAAGGCTTGAGGTTTAATTTATTTATTCTGGGAAACAGAACAATGCATTTTGATATATTATTTCACAAATGTCCAAATTCTGCCATGAATGTATTTCTACAGAATAGTGCTTTGGGAGGCATCCAACATCAGTACAGCCTCCCCTACCTGTACCCCTGCCAGAAAAGTCCTGCAACGTCTTCGTATGCAACAATGTTAAAACAACCCTAAGAAAGTACTTCTTCACACATGTGACAGTACATCACACATGCATGAGAGAATTTCATGGAGAGCAGTCCACCCATGGCTATTTAGCCAAGATGGTCAGAGATACAGCCCCACATTCTGGTTGTCCCAAAGCCTCCAACTGCCAGAAGATGGGATGGGTCGACGTGATAATGGACCACTCACAATTGCCGTCTTTTGTTCATTCCCTCAGAAACACCCAGCACTGGCCACTGTCAGAGACAGGCTACTGGTCTAGATTGGCCACACTGGGTCAGACCTATGGCCTTCGTTTTATTCTTATGTCTATGCCATAAATTAAGAAGGAATGTTACATCTGCAAATATTAGCCTTTCCCTGAGTTGTTTATAAAGCCAGGAATGTTACATTTGTATTTGCCATATGGAAATATATGCACATCCCCTTAATCAAACACAATAAACTATTTGTTTGAGTAACATTTGGAAAATGGGTCCTTATGTGTTGCCATAGCTCTAAAATTATTCATTAACTAGCACTGCATGGAAATAAAAATGGAAGGAATGAAAGTAGTTCAATTTCATTCTCGCAAGGGCTAGAGGGTCACCAATGACAAAAGGAGAAAAGAGTTTTGCCAGCAGTTCTTGCCTGGGAGTTTCAAAGTGCTCCGACTGGTTCCAGTCATGGCTGAATCTACGTCTACTGCATTCCAAGCCAGTGCCCTGAGCTCCAGTTTATTGGCTTTCCTAGGTGTCCTTGCTCTCAATTTTGTGTGTGTGTGAGATTTTCTTTTTTCCCCCAAAGTCTCAAGTTTTGTGCTTAATATAAACATGTATTGCCTTATAACAGCAGGTATCCTCGGCCCAATCATACCTGCCTGCAGAACAATGGAGGGTTATAAAATGACTGTTGGTTTGTCGTTTCTTTGGCATAACGCTGCACAATGCCAGATGCCAATCTGGTTTACTATGGCACCAAAAGATCCTTTGGCAGTACAGGTTGCTCCGACTAGGATTAACTCTCAGAGAATAGCTTTGATGCATGTAAGGCCTTGTCTACACTTACCAGGAAAATGACTCTGCAGAATCAATCTCCTAGGGGTCGATTTAGCAGGTCTAGTAAGGACCCGCTAAATCAACCACTGATCACACTCCCATCAACTCTATACTCCACTGGGTTGTGTGGAATAAGGGGAGTCAATGGGAGAGTTTTAGCCCATCAAGCCCCCCATCCCCCAGGGAGGGCGCTGAGGTAAATCGAACTAAGATATGTTGACTCCAGATACGCTATTCAAGTAGCTGGAGTTGCATATCTTAGTTTGACTTTTCCCCCTAGTGTAGACCTGGCCTATGAGAGGAAGTGAGTTTGACTCTTGATCTTCCAAGATTCCAAGTAGTGCTCATTCTCCAGATGCATTCAAACGGCAAAGGATTGGCAGGAGATTATTGTAAATGTTTCTGTTTCATTATGGAAACTGGAGTCACTAATACGCAATGGTCACAAGATTTCCACCCTAGACCTTGGCATCCAAGAGGACGTTCAAACCTCATGCCTTCTGGAAATGCTTATTTGCAATATCCGAATATCAGCTTGGCGTAGGGCCTGGTAGTGTGATGCACTGTAACCGGAAACCCGTTTTTTCCCTATCTTTTTACCCAGTCTGGCGGTGGCTGCCATCCCAGAGGGGCTGCCCATTGTGGTCACGGTGACACTGGTGCTGGGCGTTCTAAGGATGGCCAAGAAAAGAGTGATTGTGAAGAAGCTGCCCATAGTAGAAACTCTGGGTAAGGCTGGTGATTGTCCTATCCAAGGAAACAAAGCAGTACATTCATCTGTTCGTGCTATACAAATCTAAAATTGAACTGGCTACTGGCTGGCTTAGATAACCCTGGGGATGGGTATATTAAAATGTTGTGATTAGACTGTAGGCTGGAGAAACCCAATAACCCACATTCTTGGAAATTGGCTCTGTCTTCCTCTTCACCCTTCCACTGAGTTCTTCTCCCTTTAGACCCAATGGCCACTAAAGTGGCACACCAGAAATGCTGCTGAGATCAAAGGCTACAGCCGTGTGTCTCTGTAACCCTTTCTTTTAATGGAATTGCCTGTCCTGGACTAGCTCTTCATACTCCTAAAGTCTGTCTTGCTCACGCTCCCATGCCTACCTCTTTGCTTCCTTCCCACTCAGTTAGTCCATGTGTTTCTCCTCTTCAGTACCTGGCTGGGCAGCCTCTGTACTAGAGCAAGGAACAATGGCATAGGCCAGATCAAGTCCTTCCCTGCCCACCTGATCACCTCACTGATACTCCTCTGCCGCCTTTTCACAATGGCACCTCCAAAATCACTGTCTCCTAGGACCTGGCATCCTGGCCCCGTGGGTTAGTATGGGACAGTGCATGAGAGGAAACAAGGATGTCCTAGACTGAGCTGAGCAACACTTGTCTTCCGACGATAGAACGAATTAATCGACAAGGGTTTAGTACCACAAGGCAACATCATGCAGCTTTAAATGGCTATGGTGGACCCTTGTCCAGCATTGCTGACACAGACCTAACTCCCACTGACTGAGGACCGTGGAACACAGGACTGGAAGGGACCTCCTAGGTCTCTGAGCCCAGGCCCCGGCTGTCACAGGCAACCTGTCTCATAATCCCATTTAGGAATGTTTTGAGCTCCATCTTCAAACCACTTAGGCCCCCTCTACTAGCACTGAAAGGCTATGCCAGTACCTCACTCCTTTAATGGTCAAACACCTTCCAGTTTCCAACCTGAATTTATTCGTCACGGGTTTAGCCCCATTTGGTCTTCTGCCAACAAAGTCGTTAGCTTAAATTAGCTTTCCTCTCTCCGTAATGTTTATCTCCCTAATATTGAAAGCAAACCTATTCCTTTTTCCCTTTCCTTTCTTCCTTTCCTTCAGGATGAGGGCCCCTGTATTCAAACAGTCTTAACACCCCATCTCCATCTTATCTGCACTGACTCTAATGCCAGGACATGTAGAGCTTCCCAGAAAGAATTGATTGAATTCTGAAAGTACCAGCCCTGAATGGGTCTTTACAGGCAATTAGGAACTTTGTAATAATGCCCAAGCATTAAAAGCAGCCACGTTCTTGTACCCTTTAATGACACTAGGCCACAAGACTTTCGTAAGGTGCATTTTTGTCCTTATTCAACTTCCTTTCTAAAAAATCTGCAAAGAATTATGTTCAAAATAATCAGATAATGATTTGCTCTGCACTAATCCTTCAAAATTGCAATTAGCTTAATTCCAGACCAATCTGCTATCCTCTTTCTGTATTCTTATACAGCCTTACTGTATCTGAGCTCGGCCCATTTTGCAACCTTCTGGGCAAATGATTCAGTCCATTTAAATGACTAAAGTGAGTGGACCTGATTTTTCCTTCACACTAAGGCCTCCTTGTGCTGCATCTGTCTAATTCACTCCCACCCTGAATCTGCTGTCCATCATCAGTGCAGTTCAGAGGGGCTTTTGAGTAAATGAATTGGGCCCAGAATTTTTATACTTGGTGTATTGAGATGTTTTATCATTTCAAAGGAGCGTGGGAATGTGGAATTGCTTCTCCCAGCCTCTAATCCACCTTAGGAACTCTTGTGCTCAGCTCAGAGAAATTGATCACTTCCTCAGAACTGTGCAACATGTGAGGTTCAAAGGTGATGGAGCCTTCCTTTCCAAAGCTGTCTCCTACTAGAGCCCAAACCCAAATCCTATACAGGGTACTACAGTGCGGGATCAAGCCAGTGGAGAGGCACAAAGAAATGTTTGCACCTGGTTTTCTCTCTCAGCCCTAATGAGGGGTTAGAAAATTCATCCAGCTTTTTTGTATTTTGTTCTTTCTCTAACCTAGGTCTTTGCCCGGTAACGGCTTATGTTTGTAATGTGCAAGCAACCTGTTATCACCTTAATGTGCCACCTAATTGAGCTGCTCGTTTGCATGTTGTATTAGTTCTGAAAAATACATTTTCCTCCCCTCAGGTTGCTGCAATGTCATCTGTTCAGATAAGACGGGGACTTTGACAGCCAATGAGATGACAGTAACTCAGCTAGTAACCTCCGATGGATTCCAGGCAGAGGTACTGTCCCTGAAATTACACACACTTCGTTGTTCAACCCCCCCAGTTGCTCACATTTAATTCAGCCTAGGTCTAGTCCTGCACATTCATCCGTCTCAATTCCTTGCACAGTCAATTCCTGCATAAGCTGTTCTAAATGTACGTAAATTTGTACTAGATGACAGGCATATCCCTGTGCCTCTGAAGTTCCTGTCGACATGAATGGGAGTGTGGAGTGCTGGAGGAATGTAGAATGAGGCCGGTAGCCACAAAAGCCGCTCACGCATAGCGAGCGTGCTTAATGAAATCACAAGGGTTTTATGCACACAGCTCCAAGCACTATCATGAGCATAAATACTAGGGATGTGAACGGGTAACCAGTTAACCCTTCATGGGTGATGCGTACTGGATAATGATTAACTATCACTAGGGACCAGAACCTCCCCTCCTCGCCCCCCACGTTTGGCCAGCCAGCCACAGGCAGAGGGGCTGCTCCAGTCCTGCAGGGCTGTTGGGTCCCAGCCCACGAGGGGAGGAAGTCAGCAGCTTCCCATGGGGAGGGGCAGAAGCAGCAGGGGGTGGAGGGCTGCTGGCTCCCTGCCCACGCCAGTAGTTTAGTGCAAGGTTGGAAGCAGCTGGGTTGGAGTAGCAACTGGCCGCGGCACGGAGGTCGCTCTAACTTGGCCATGGAGGGTAGGGGGGGAGCACTCTATCCCAACAGGCTGGAATGGCCTCCACACCCATCCCCGTTTAATCAGTTAACTGATTAAGTTTAACATTTAACTAATTAAACAGGATTTTACATCCCTAATAAATACAAATATTAGACTCTTTATTCAGATATTGCTGTTGGCATTTCTAGAAGAAACATTTTCAACAGGTTGACTTGATCCCCGCCACTTTTTTCATATAGCCATAGGACCTGATTCACCATGGCCTTAAATGTCATCATCAGTTACACCTGTGCATAGAGGGTGTAAACGGCTACCATATAAGATAGTGGAGAATCACATCTGCAGCAATCAATAATCATAGGACAGGATCACGGTTAATATATTGTATTCCAGCTGGTAAATTGAATGTAGCTGCACTTAAGTAAGGATTTGGTCCATTGGTTGAACTGTACCCAAACTTTCAAAACCCGTGATGTTCAAATTAAGACTGAAATACGACACAGTGAATTTTCTCATCCCTCGATAATATTGTGCTTTGATTATTAGCAACCTTAGCTATAAATATTGCTCCCAGCAAAGCATGCTAATCCCTGTGTGCCTTGAAAATAAATCATGAATGGCCCCAAAGATGACACATTGTTAAGGAGAAAATATTGATCACATATTTCAGCTAGACACTGGGAAATTTTATGTGTGCACCTTCCACATTTATTTTCTCCCAGGTGAGCGGTGTTGGATACAATGGGCAAGGAAGCATATGTCTGTTACCATCAAAGGAAGTTATTAAGGAATTTTCCAATGTCTCCATAGGAAAGCTAGTGGAGGTGAGTATAAAATATGAATCAAACTGCTCCATTTTCACTCTGTCATTATTTATGATGCTCTCCTTATATGATTTTTATGGACCCTAATGGAACACGTCCTTGCTATAGCAAGAGGACCTACAGAAGGGTTTGGGGCAGTTACAATATCAGACATGAGAACGATTTAGAGCAGGTTACAATCATCAGAAATATCTAGGGAAAAGCCAGAGACATTGGCTTGCAGAAATGCTTTACAGTTTTGGATGAGTGTGCAGTGATGCATGAGCCTAAAGAGCAACTAGCATTGGTAGGTTTTGTTTTTATAAAGTAGTGGCAATTCCAAAATGCAGCCAACTGGTTAGGTAGAATCTCTTGTTAATTTCCAAAAGTACAGGAGGCCCAATTTTCACAGACAGAGCTCACCGAACCGCGGCGAGCCCCGCTTGCCAGCCGCACTGTCCGGCGATCTGTGCATGCGCAGATTGCCTGAACCCGGCTCTTCCGGGTTGCAATCTCCTCGCCATGGGTGAGTAGACTGCCTTATTTGTCGAGCCCCGTTCATAGACATTTGTGTGCAAATTTTAAATCCTATTTTGTGTACACAATTGTACATGAAAATCAAATATTTGCATATGCAAATAGAAAACTCAGATTTAATTGTCTTTCAATCTTGGGATGGGTTAGATTTATATTGCATGCTAGAACCATAGTTAGAAGGAACTAGTCTGATTTGTAGAGCTGAATCGAAGGAGGAGAGGGGATTCATGAAAATATAATCCAACTTTTTTTGTTAATTGGAAATATTTAAAATGTTTTGATTGGACTCTACTTGTTTGAAAGCTCCTCAAAATGATGGAAAAAGTGCAATAGCTCATCTGGTGAGATTGTTGTTATTTTGATTGGAAATATAAATGCAGTGGCTATGCCATTGAACTTGATTCTTAACCCTCATATTCAGCCTTGATGCCAATTTCAGATCCTGGATTTTACCCACCTTGAATCTGGACCCCAACTCTGTAGTTTAGCTCTACTTGATATGACCAGAAAGTTATCAAAATGTAGCCATTATAACTGCAATATTTTACCAGTTAATTAGAGGGAGCTATAGAATGGATAATGTTTTATATAAAAATAATTATGCAAATATATCACTTCTAGGCTGGCTGTGTAGCTAATAATGCTATTATCAGAAAAAATACTGTGATGGGTCAGCCAACGGAGGGAGCCCTTATTGCTCTTGCAATGAAGGTAGGGTGTCTTTTGTGGACTCTTTCAAGATAAGATCAGGTTCTGTGTAGGTAGTAAAATGATATTCCCTTGCAAACACTTGGAGGGGGTGGGGGAGAAAAAGTTGCAAAATAAACTGAAGCCAAATTCACTGAACATTATGAATTGCTGTCCGTAATTGAACAGACTGACTTCAGGTCAAGAATCTCTGTTCCCGCTACCCCAACTCACATACACACGCATCTATACTGCTGCCATAGGCAAAAACCTTCACGGAGTGTTTCCATGCTATAGCAATAATGTTTTGCCTTGGAAGTCATACATTTTTCTTGTATGTGTGCCCTAAAGTGGAGAACAAAGAACTCGATAGAATTGAATGTTCTATCGACCTTCCTATCTAGAATGTAAAATCCAGTCCCCCACAAATAATGGGCCTGATTTAGCACTGCATTGCTCCTCCTATGCTCACTTTCCCCTGTGTGAATGCTACCTTTGTGATTTGAAAATACCAGTGCTGAGTGATTTGGTTGGTTGTTTTTAACAAAGTGATCAAAACCAGACTGGCAGGAAACCTATCCCAAAATGGAACCTTTGGAATGTAACACTTCAGTGCAGAGCATGACTTATTTGACCTCATGACACTCAGTGTATTTAATACGAATGTGTCACAATTTTGGACACATTTTCAAATGACTTGTTTTTCAAATTGTCAGCTCCCTAGTGGAACACCCTGAGTGGGCTTTTTTGGAGGTCAGCTCTTTTCTGAGCCAAGGCTATAGGAAATAAGTGAAACCGCGGCCCTTTGTTTGCAGTTTCCCTCTTTTGAAAGGTAGAATAAATATGAATTAACAGAATTCTGGTCTTGTAAATAAAGCACAAGCTCAGGAGTCGGACATTTTGGTTTCTCTTCCGAGCTTTGACACCAACTTGAGAAAGCTACGTGGGCCTACATTTTCATAAATGTCCGTTAATTTCTGGAGGCCCAAATTAAGACACCAAGGCCCTGACTGTCAGAGCTGAATATCTGCAACTGCCAATGAAGACAATGAGCATCGTCGCTGCTTGGCACTTTTGACAATTAAGCGCTTCGTAAATTCCAAGGCCAGAAGGGACCACTGTGATTGTATAGTCTGACCTTCTGTATAGCCACAGAACTTCCCCAATGTAATTCCTAGCGCAGATCTATTAGACACCAATCCACTCAAGCTTACCGTCATGCTGCCAATGGGTGTGTGTGTGTAAAGGGAATAACTGTTAGGGGGTACAGTGATTCAAAGGGATCGGGAGTCCTGGGCCCTTTAAAACACCGCTGGAGAACTGCACAGAGCACTCCAGGCAGTTCTTGGGGCTGCCTGGAGAAGCAGAAAAAGGGGGACACTGTGCCAAACGCTCCAGGCAGCACTGAAGTGGGTCATACCACAATCCAGCCTGCGCTGAGGACTGGCTGCCCTCAGCTGCACCCCATCCAGGAGAACAAAGCCAGCTCCCCCTTGCCCGGGTCCGGCATGGCTGTCAGCTCCCCTGCTTATGGTATCTCAAATTAGGCATCCTACAAAAGCAAAAACTTCTGAAACTATAGGCTTTTCTTTCTCTTTGCTTCTCTGTTCAGTAAAACACCACTGCATAAAGACATGCGATTATTGTTTAATATAGGTAACTCACTGTACATAAAGATTCTTTGACATTGTTTAGTATGACAATAATATTTTGATTTTTCCTTGTCTTAGATGGAATTAAGTGATATAAAAGATATTTATGTAAGAAAGAAGGAAATTCCATTTAGCTCTGAGCAAAAGTGGATGGCAGTGAAATGTGTGCTAAAAAATCAGGTACCACTACTGTTCTATATACTGGATTCATGTTTCCTATCTGGTGTGTGAATATCAACAGAAACGAAGTGAAGTTTCTTAGGCAATAGTCGAACAAAGGATTTCAGACATGAGTAGACAGTGCTTTCATAAATTACATGAGCATTTTCAAAAGCCTTCATTTCAATGATATGTTTGTTTTGACATTCTGGATAGCATTTGAAAAAAAATCAGGATGTGATTTCCAGTGTAGATTTCATACAAAAATTCATCCTGTCTTGCAAACAGCTGTAAAAACAAATAAAAATAAAATAAAATTTAAGTGTTGGTGATGTTTTGAATCAAAATTTCAATGGGACGGAATTGACATCTGAGAAACTGCGTCCTTTGTTTCCCTACCTCCTTTAATTGTTTGAATTGTATTCATTCTCTATTTTTTTTTTTTTAAACTTATTACCAGGGCCACTCACATTCAGTACATAAAGGGTGCATCTCCACAGCAGGGCTCAACTGAAAATAAGCAACACAAATTGAGCTATGTCAATTGCATAGCTTATTTCGAAATAGCTTATTTTGCGTTTTGGTGCTGTCCACACAACACTTATTTCAAAATAGAGCACTCTTCCTCCGACTTCCCTTACTCCTCATAAAATGAAGGTTACAGGAGTTGGACTAAGAAGTCTTCCAGCTTGACAGTATTTCAACATTATGTTGAAATAACTGCCAGCAGTGTAGACGGAGACTATATTATTTCAAAATAACGCTAGTTATTTTGAAAAAATGTTGCTGTGCAGTCATAACCAAAGTGTGCACCACATAAATGCTGCATAACTGGTATGTGTCCATGTGTTTTATGGGACAGATAACAGTACAACCAACAGAATTTGCAAGTCTCAGATACAAAAGATTTATCATTGTCAATATTTTTAATGATGTAGCTTGTCTCCTTATTTTAAAGGGGCAGGAAGATATTTATTTTATGAAGGGAGCTTTTGAAGAAGTTATTCAATATTGTACCATGTACAACAATGGTGGCATCCCCCTGCCTCTTACACCACAACAGAAAGCTGTCTACGTCCAGGAAGAGAGAAGAATGGGATCGGTAGGCCTGAGGGGTCAGTTGGTATTAAGATTACAGGTTATTTTATCTGAATGTTTTACAGTATAATAATAATGATAAATAATAACTCTTTGTTTCTCTACTGCCTCATGCACAAATTGTAAGAGCATGATGATTCTATTTATTGAAGCAGCAAAATATGTACTTCCCAGTGAGAACTCTTCCCCCATTTTCACTGGCTGGATTTCTTCTCTGCCTAGCAATAATCAGGCATCTGCTAATGTCTTTGCTATCTCTAAAAGTACTGGCCAGGAGAGGATTTATGGTTGGGTCATTGGAAAAAAAGCATCAGGTGCAAATTGTTCATGGATAGTGGAACATAAAAGAATCAATCGTGTGAGCCTTACTCGTGCTAGTTGTCCCAAGGAAGGACGAAGTGTTCTAGGGAAATTTTGGCACAAATTGGGAGGCAGGAATTTCTGATTTCCAGGCCCATGCTGGTAGTGACTCTTGTCTTGAGGCAAGTCACAGCACCTACCTACTTCAGGTCTCACGGGTACAATGAGGGCAAGAATACTTGATGTATTTAACACTGAGGAGTGTTTGGGGGGATTGTTAGAAAATATTGGATCAATTATTGTCATTACTCATGAGTAACAGAAACCGGATGTTTTTATATTTCCTTTCTGTTTCCAAGGGCCCTGTCTTGAGTTTTCTGGCTGCCCACTTAATAATACAAATCTTCATTTCTTGGTGGTTCCTATCAGTGAAATGCAAAGGAACTGTATGCAACCACTGGAGAGTGTGAACAATTTTCCTCCGCAAACAATTGCAGTCATCTGAGACATGATGACTTCATATCAACAAGTGTCTCACAGACAGGCTACGGCCATTTGCCACACCGAAGATCCATCTTCTGGCATTTGATTTGCTAAATCAAATGCTATGGGCACCTCCAGTGGGTGCCGGTACTCCTACTCCTTGTGAGGAGTAAGGAAACCCAACAGGAGAATTTTCTCCAATCAGATTCTCTCTGTGAAGACGGCACCAAGCTCAGCTTAAGGTATATCAACTCCAGCTATGTTATTTATGTGGCTGGAGTTGCGTACCTTAAGCCAATCTGCTCAGTCTAGAATAGACCAGGCCTAAGTACTATATTTATATATGTATTGTGCAGAATCAGAGAAATGTGGAAGAGCACTCGAAGTCATCTGGTCCTTCCCTGTGTGGTGAGGCAGAACCAAGTATACCTCAACCACCCTGCCAGGTGTTTATCTAACTTGTTCTTAAAACTCCAGTGACAAGAATTCCACAACCTCCCTTGGATCTTTATCCCAAAACTTTATCCTTCTAGTTAGAAAGCTTTTCTAATAGCCAGCCTAAATCTTCCCTGCTACAAACTAAGGGTATGTCTAGACTACATGGTTCCGTCGACGGAGCCATGTAGATGAGGTTTCTAGACATAGGGAAATGAAGCGGCGATTTAAATAATCGCCGCTTCATTTACATCAAAATGGCTGCCGCGCTGTGCTGATCAGCTGTTTGGCGGCACAGCACGGGAGTCTGGTGCTCCGTGGTCGACAAGGGACGCCCTTGTCGACCGCCCCATTATGCCTCGTGGGCTTCCCTTGTCGACCGCGGAGCGTCCAGACGATCGCACTGTGCCGCCAAACAGCTGATTGGCACAGCGCAGCAGCCATTTTTTTATCTAAATGAAGCGGCGATTATTTAAATCACCGCTTCATTTCCCTTTTTCGAGTACACTAATCTGTCGATGGAGCCACGTAGTTTAGACGTACCCTGAGCCAATTACTTCTTATCCTGCAGTGGACATGAGAACAACTAATCACTATCCTCTTTATAACAGCCTTTTATGTTAAGGCTGTTAGCAAGTCCATCCCGCCCCTGGGACTTCTCTGTATATAAATATATGTTTATATTTAAATATTTGTACATTTCACAAGTTCCAAAAAACAAAAATACAGGGACCTCACCATGATCTCACAGTACAGATCTGTAATTACAGTCCTGCAGAAAAGTGATTGTCCCCTGGCATTTGTGATAGGTTAGAACAATGATGGTAATCTAGGCTAGAGAGTGGACCCTCCTCCATCTCTGTGAGTCACAAGATTGTTGCAGCCAAGGCAGTCTCCTGGGATAGGGCAGTTTTGCTAACTGCGCTTGTGTGCCTAGAATTTGCAGGTTGTGCCAATTGAACCGTAGCAGCGCTTTGGCTGCAGAAGGAGCACACGGCTCTCACCGTCAGTGGTGTGCGCAATTAGCACGCACCTCACTTCACGTGTGTGTCACTAGTAATATCACTAGGCAAACAAAATGTCTTGCAGGCCACACACAGACTCATGATGGGCCACTGGTTGCCCTTCCCTGGGTTAGAAGGATCAATTAAGACACTTTTTCATACACACATTTGATAAAATATCCTGCAAATTGTACTTGTAAAATCTAGAATTTAGATTTTTAGGCACAAACTACAGCATCTGTCTGTTGTCTACCTGGAATGGCACATGGGCTTAACTAAAGGTTAAACTATTTTAAAAGATTTCATTCAAATAATGCAAACCTTTGGGTGGATGCTCTTATTTTAATTTTGTTTTAGCTCCAGTCAATAAGCCTGGTCTGTGTGCACAGTTGCACCAGTTTAAACATATGATTTTATCCTGATTGAGTGAAATCGGTGCAAATCTCTGCATAGACATTCTCTTGCCAGTGCTGGTAAAGTTACACAGACTCAACTGACACCAAGAAACTGAGCTCTAAATTGAGATACGAGAATCTGCACACAACAGTTGCACTGATTGAACTAAACCAGTCTAATTAAGCTCCTGTAAATTTATGTCTCGACTTGGCCTAACTACCGAATTGGCAGCTGCAAATGTGGAAGACTGATTAAGAATCTTTGAAAATGTCAAACTAAATGTAATATGGATTCCTCTGTGGAATAACTTGGTCCTTTGCCCATCTCTCTCTCTCTAGTGCTTGCTCTGGCTTCCGGTCCAGAACTTGGCAAACTAACATTTTTAGGGCTGGTTGGAATAATTGACCCCCCAAGAGCTGGAGTTAAAGAAGCCGTTCAAGTCCTTTTTGAGTCTGGTGTGTCAGTGAAGATGATAACGGGAGATGCCTTGGAAACAGCCGTGGCTATTGGTAACAAAGAGCTCTTTTCCCACAAATGTACATTGTCTGTCAGACCAGTTCTAGATTGTATATATTTTATTGACCTTGTTAAGATAAACTGAGCCCATTTACCTTTCTTTTCATTTCTTGGAGTAGATTCTTTGAATTTCAGGTGTGACATATAGTACAGGTTGAACCTCTCTAATCCAGAACACTCTCATTCAGAAACATCCATCATCCAGTCCTGGCTCTCAGTGATCTGTGCTGTTATTTAGTGCTAATGTACCTCTAAATGTCTTCTAAGAGCTCAGTAAGCAGTTGGACGTGTCGGTAAAGCTGCTAGACAATATTGACCTCCTGTGATCCAGAAAATTCTCTCGTTCAGAACCAGTCAGGTCCCAAGGGTTCCGAACTAGAGAGGTTCAGTCTGTAGTACACTTTGTCCGGCTATGCTGGCAGAAGGACAGCAGACATTGGGTGTGGTTCAGTTAGGTTGCAGCTTCATCCCTACATGCCTTGGGGTACCTGGCAGATAAAACTGTACAGCGCAAGTAATCCTATTATCATTTACCTATTTCTGGGAGCTGCTGGGAACCCTCTCCTT
>JANRFK010001785.1:33819071-33839888 GCA_030068395.1 Apalone spinifera
TTGCAGATGAATTCTCGACAGGGCTTAAATTCATCACTCACCAAAGATTTTAAAATATTGGAAGATTTGATTGTAAAACATAAATAATGGTAGCAAGGGGTTAGGTTCAATTCCTCAGTGGTATTTAGGCGTCATTGAAATCTGAGATGAGTGCTAGCAGCAATGCCTGCCACTACTGTTCATTCTCTCTCTCTTTTTAAATTGGATTAGATTTCAAGTTGACTGAGACTTCTTTTGAAGCAAAGTGGCTATTTGTGAGGCTAAAGTGCTGTGTTAACACACTTTTATAAGGCCCCCGCCCTGACTTGTTTTAAACTAAGCGTGAATTGTACATGTATTTCCAGATTCCTGAAAGTGGCACAACTCCCAGGACTACAACGATGACTTTTACTTGCTTTGTATTCTTTGACCTCTTCAATGCCCTGACATGTCGTTCTCAGGTGAGATGGGCAATGGCCATGTCACCATTATCTTTAAATAACAGCTTAAATGTTTGCTTCCTTTTGGGTGGTAATCTAAATATTCTGAAGAGGAAGTGGCACATTTTCTTCATTGTAACCAAAAAAAAGCTTAGGTTATCCTATTAACCAAGTATGTTTTATAACAACAGTAACGATTAACCAGTTTATGATTAACCAAGGTTATGCCTGTCTGAGTTAGCACATACATAACTTTAATTTGTTAAAGAGATATTGATGTGGGCAGTTGGACAAATGTCTAGGTTCTTTCAGTCTTATCTGTATGTGATTTGACATTTCATCTCCCCCCCCCCCAGACAAAGTTGATTTATGAGATAGGCTTTTTCCGAAACCACATGTTCCTGTATTCCGTGCTGGGGTCGCTGTTGGGACAGATGGCTGTTATTTATATCCCTCCATTACAAAAGATCTTCCAAACAGAGAATTTAGGAGCATTAGGTAAGTTACAAAGGAAATGACAATATGCAGGGTGTGTGGGTTTTTTTTTTTTTTTTTTTTTTTTTAAGCTATTTCAGATGAATATGAGATTTGCCAGATCAGATTAGTCCTCTGTGCCAGTCAGTGCCACTCTCATTGTTACAGGATGACTCCGAAGGTGGGGAAATAGCACATCCAGCCAGTTGTGTTATGTTGCACGTTGCTGGGGAGGAGGAAGAGTCTTCCCTTGGGCAATCAGTTTGATTTGATTGTTCTTATTTCTGCTTGCCTAGGTTATAAATGTTTATGTTCATGCCTTGTATTGAAGCCCCTTCACATTCCAGACAAAATGTTGTGCATGGTCGTATGGACATGTCTGCATATTTAGATGTGTCAAGTTCTTCGCACAACTTTATACAGCAGCACCAGTCTCCATTAGAGAAATTTGCTGTGCTGGAACTACCTTGAATCGCAACACCAGTGCAAACCCCCAACGTACCTCTATAAAGCAAGTTTACATGGGTGTGTTTTGCTACCAGACTGAGGCCAGGTCTATGCCATTGTTGGCCATCGATCTAAGTTACCTATGAATAATGTAGCAGAAGTCGACATACTTAGGTCGGCTTACCAGGGTGTCTTCCTATAGGTACCTCGACAGCTGACACTCTCCTGTCAATTCTGTTTACTCTTCTTGTGCTGGTGGAGTACCGGAGTTGACAGGAGAGCACCCGATGGTTGACTTATTGCATATGTGATGCAATAAATTGATCACTGCTGGATCGATCATAGCCCATGGATCCAGCAGGTAGTGAAAACATGCCCTAAGTCTCAGCAATATAAACATTAACTAGTACTTTTACTCCTCTGAAGTGGTTGTGCCCACAAAAGCTCATGATACCATCTACATGTTTTGTTAAAGTGCTACCAGACCATTTGTTGTTTTTTAAGTTTTTCCTGTTACAGACTAACTCGGCTACCCCTCTGAAGCTTTAGTACTTTTACGTTGGTGCATAGGAAGTTACTAGAGTAGAACTCCTATTTAAGAACTAACTGGGAAGTGAGACTTTCGTAAAATCCAAAAGTGCAGAAAACTGAACATGTCCAAATGGCAGCAGGGCCAGAACAAGAGCTGACTTTTAATCATTCAATGATAGTGTAAATAACCACTGATAATAAATGGATACAATGTGCCTGATTCCTCTTTGTTTGAGTGAACTGCATCTCTTCTTTGCTGCCAAATCTCTTCGCCTTTTCAAACCATACAGCCGCTTAGCCATTAACCGAAGGATTAAAGTCATGTTTGGCAGCCAAAAGATGGGTTGTTTATAAAATCAATGCTCATAAAATCAGGGTTCATCAGTAGATCAAACTAGTTATTTCAGTGCAAATTTCTCTAATATGGTCAGGGCCTTCTCTGAATACTCTGGCCCAGCATAAAATACAGCTGACCCATTGTGTTCCACTTTCTTCCCTCACTTCTGGGCAGATCTGTTGTTTCTCGCTGGCCTCTCTTCTTCAGTTTTTATTGTGTCGGAGCTCATCAAACTCTGTGAAAAGCACTGCTGCAGAACAAAGAAAGTGAAGATTCCTCATGAAGTATAAGGGAGACAAGCTGTTCTTTGAATTAAACTTGCCTTTTTGTCATTCAAATGTGTCATGCTGGGACTATGCAAATCCTTGTGGAAACTAAAATGTAAATCTAGGTCAACAGCCCTTCCCACATTAAGTAATATTCCTGCCACTTTCTTTGTCCAGTCTATATCCAGCTTTTGTCTGAGGCATAAACACTGCCTCTGTGGCACTGATTTATATATATTTTCATAATATGTTGACCTGTCCCTTGAGTTGAAGCAATCACTGGGAACAATGTGGGTATGCACCTGTACAGAAAAATCTACCACACACCACTGATGTTTTGTTTATTTAAATCACAATGTTTTTTGTTAATAAAATCTGGATTTAAAACAATAACTAGTACTTGTCTGAGGGAGAATCTTGTTGTTACTTATGGAGTAATCTCTACTCTAAAAAACATCTTTCCATACTTTTGCCTTTCCTACCAGGACCTGTGTAGCCCACTTCTGGCTGGTGAATGCTGAGGCTTTAGAGCTCAGATCAGTTGACCTTGATTTAGCAAAGATCTTAAGCAAGTGTCTCGTCTGGAATGACTCACATTCATTCTTAAAGAGCTGTGCATAGAATCATAAAAGATTAGACATGGAAGAGATCTCAGGTCTCAAAGCAGGACCAACCCCCCAATGTTTAGGTACCTCGCTGAATAATGAGTTAAAGAGGGTTTGACTTTGTTTTTAGATTGTCCTCCCCTGCAGAATCTGGGCCTCTCAGCTGACTTCACTTTTATGATAGTGTAATGGAGCAAGATACCCAGCAGCTCGACCAATGACTCAGTGCTGCTTTCTCTGTCTTCTTTCACATCCTTTCAAGACCTTTAATATCAAAAGCTTCTTGCTTTACAGACTGTGGGCTAGATTTCTAACGTACTTAGGCATTGCTACACTCAGCATTACAGTGTCTAACTGATTTAGGAGCCTAGATCTCATTTTAACAGGGAGCCTAAATCCTATTGATGGTTCATGTGTTTTAAGTTCCTAAATGCTTATATCCCTTTTGAAAGTGAGATTTAGGGTCCTAAATCACTAAGATGTTGCAGTGCCAAATATGGTCATGGAACGCAATGACCTTGAATGAATTGCTCCTCATCATTCAAAGACCTTTACCATAAGTCAGTGGTTCTCAAACTGAGGCCCGCGGACGCCTTGCAAGTGGTCCGTGGCTTGAGCTCTCCTCCCTTCCCCTGAAATGGGGAGCCTGCTCTGGTGCTCCTGCCTCATGGTCCCTTCCTTTCCCCCACGAGGCTGGAGTGCAAGTGCTGGCTTCCCATTGGATGGGGCGGGGAGAAAGTCCTGAGCCTCCCCATTGGATCTGGCTCGCAGGAAGAAGCGGAGCCAGAAATGACTCGGCATGCTGCCACTCCCACTCCTCCTCCCCCAGCTGGGGGAAGAGCAACACATGGACACACTGCCTGGAAGCCTTCACCGCTGCTCCTATTGGCTGGAATCTGGCCAATGGGGGCAGCAGGAGGCTGTGCCTAGGACATGCTGTCTGGGAGCAACATGGGGTGCAAAGGCAAATAGGTGCCTCCCTTCCTCCTCATGCCCAGCCCATGGGCCATCTAAGGACTGGAGCTTATTTGCAATCCAGACTGGGAGACTCGGCGCTGGGGTGGGGCGTATCTGAACACTGCCCCCAAGCCACACCCTCTTCCCCTGGGATCCTGTCCCCCAAGGAACGTGACCTCAGGGATTACCATGGGGCCCTGGCACAGGGTGGCAGCTGCAGTTAGGCCCCCCTGCACCCTCTGCAGCAGCAGGAGACACAGGGAGGCAGAGTGAATGCACCTGCTGAGTGAGATCCTCTTCCTAGTCACTCCTGCTGCTGTAGAAAGTGCACGGGGGGTGGGCGATGACTGCTACTGTCCCACGCTAGCCCTCCTCCTGGTCATCCCTGAGGCCATGTCCCTTGAGGAATGGGGTGCAGTGGCTGGAAGGGCACGGTTTGGTGGCCAGGTTCGGACATAACCCCTTGAGGCTGTCAGGTTTCCTGAGCCAGGCTGAGAATACGCTACAGCCTGTAGATGGCCGATAGGCCAGGAATCTGAGGCCCCCCACGCTAGACAGGTAAGCCCACGGGGATAAAATACTAACAAAACCCACTTGCAAATGGACTGTCTGTTTTGTATATTGTCATGTTCAGTTTCTACACCCAGGCTACGCCTATACTACAGGGTTCTTGCGCAAAAACCTGCAGAGCATCCACACCTCAAATGCGTTTTTGCACAAGTAAATTTACAGTAAATTAAAAGAAAAGAGGGGTTTTTGCAGCGTAGGTATTCCTCTTTCTACAAGGAATAATTCCTTTTTGCACAAGAGTTCTTGCCCAAAAAGGTGTGTGGGGACAGGCAACAGGGGGTTTTGCGCCAAAAGAGCCAATCGAAAAAAGCACAGTTGCTCTGGTGGCTATTCTGTGAGCAGAGCTCTCTTTCGAGAGAGCGTCCATGCAGTTTGGATACTCTCTTGCATAAAAGTGCATCGCTTTTGTGGTGTGGATGTGCTCTTGCACAAGAAGTTTTTGCATAAGAACTTTTATGCAAAAAGCTTCTTGCGCAAGAAGCCTGCAGTGTAAACGTCGCCCCAATGTCTACGGCACAGCAGAGTTAAATTAGCTCTCAGGAAAAACTTCCTAACCGTAAGAACAGTTGGACAATAGAACAGACTGCTCAGGGATGCTGCAGAATCTTCTTCAATGGAGACTGAAAGGAGGCTGGAGAGCCATCTGTCTTGGATGGTTTAGACACAACAAATCCCAAATCTTGGCAGGGCCTTTGTGGCCCCTCGTAAGCCTTAAAATTCTATGCCAGTACAGAACGTGGAGTTTCAGCAGTAGCTTTTGTATGGAAATGAATCACTTCTTGGAACATCCCTCCATTTTCAATTTCACCCCCTCTGTTAAAGTTACACTTTGTGTGAGTTTATACTTTAGCAGGTCTGGGAAGAAAAAAAAAAAAAGCAGTTTGTTTAAAGAGCATGGAGAGGGCTGGGCAGGCTAAGGTTACTGTGTATATCTTTCGTTGTCCAGTAAGCATTCCATCAGCAATTACAAAATCCAAAGCTCCTTATTCACTTAGCTGGAAGTGCCTTGTTTCAGCATCGTCTTGCTGAGTAAGACTGTAACTAGAGCCTTCTTCAGATCATTCAGTAAGCTCCACACTATTGGCTGTGTCTACACTGGGCCACTTATTCCGGAAAATCAGCTGCTTTTCCGGAATAAGCTGCGAGCTGTCTACACTGGCCCCTTGAATTTCCAGAAAAGCACTGATGATCTACTGTAAGAAATCAGCTGCTTTTCCGGAAAAACTATGTTGCTCCCGCTCGGGCAAAAGTCCTTTTTCTGGAAAACTGTTCCGGAAAAGGGCCAGTGTAGACAGCACAGTAGTGTTTTCCGCAAAAAAACCCCGATGGCGAAAATGACAATCGGGGCTTTTTTCCGGAAAAGCACGTCTACATTGGCCACGGACGCTTTTCCGGAAAAAGGGCTTTTCCGGAAATACTTATAACGGAAAACTGTTCCGTTTTAAGCATTTCCGGAAAATCACGCCAGTCTAGACATAGCCTATCACATTCCTCTCCCCCCACCCACCCACACAGCCAACCACCTTCACGTTCTATGATCTGACTTAAAAACCAGCACCTCAATGATCACGAATCACAGTGCAGTGAAATGCTATGCTGATTTCCACTAGGATGTAACCCATGAATTTCCTTGACAGTACCAACCCCATTGGCTCTTTTTTGCTCTGACTCAGACTGGTTCAAAGACAAGTCAGGTCTTCATATGAAGTTTTTTGGGGAAAGCCGTTTTCAGTAATTCATTTAACAAAATTAAATACAAATAACCAAAATAGCTATTCGTCGTTAACCACAGCCTCTGCTTGTTCCTGCTTACTGTAAAATAGGAACTGGCTTTTTGGGGATTCATGTAAATTATAGCCTATTTAAAAAACTGCATTTTAACAGCACTCAACTCAAAGTACACAATCCTCGAGTACAGGCAGTGAATAATTAAATTAAATTGTTGGGGAAAGAGGAAGGACGTTAAATTTTTAAAAAAAAACAGTTACATAAATACATGCATGAATTTATTCTCTACAGCTGTTCTGCTACATATTATTTAAAGTGATTATAAAAACACTCAGAAAAAACAATTGTGTAAAGTTTTAGTGTAATTACTCAAGACAGAATTTTGAGCATATTAAAGATTCTGGACCTTAGCTTGAACATTTTAGACAAACACACAAGAATATTAAGCCATCTACAACCAGGGTTGTTGAAAAGGTACCACATTTACACTAAACATTTTTATGGATAAGGAATAAAATACAGCTGATTACCAGAGTCCACAGTAGGAGTGATTTCTCTGTTTTCCCCTTTCAACAATAATTGTATATATTGTAATAACGAGTAACACATACTATTCACATTATTAAACCAAAGGCTAATTTTAATGGCATACTTTGGCACCCTGTGAAGACATAGCTAAGGGTACACCAGAAAATACCCTTAGTAGCCAGCTAGCTAAGGGTACACCTGAAAATACTTTCAGGGTAACATTAGATTTGATTGGAACTTGATCAAAGTAGTAAATGAGCATGTACACTGTTAAAGTATATTTTATGCACCATGCAAGTGACAGCAGTGGAAACCTAGATCCTTTATATAACAATGAATCCACTCTAATAGGAAGATGCTCGATGTGATCCTCTGTCTTACTATGAGACAGTCCTCAGTTATACATATCAATAAAGAGTTAAATAATAATTTTCCATTTCCCCATGTCAGTTGCTGACGTGAAAATTCTAGTTCTTAGCAGAAGTGGGTTTTTTTGGGCAAGTATATTACATAGCTAGAGGGTTAGCAATACTCAAGGTACCAAAATATTGATAGCTGTGAATGGATTGTAATAGAAAAAGCTCTGAATGTGACTGATTGCAGCTACTCACCAGCACGGACAAGTGTTGTAAATAACAGACTACTTTTTGTGCTCCTTCTCTATTGGAGGTCGACATATTAAAAAAATCAGTAATAATTGATTTTATTGTGTAATAGAAAATATTTTCAAATGTTTTAGCCATGAATCCTAACATTTTAAGGCACTTGGATAGGTTTATAGCTGTATCCAAGAGAACATTCTCTAAAGGCATTTTCCAAAAGACTTTCCTTTGACATCCATGGAAGTTATGCCTGGGTTCAGAACCAGAGGACAGGCCCACTAGTAGGAGTCTTTGTGGTTGAATCCCTGAATGACTCCAAGATTGTTTTACAATCTGCCAAATTCTGTGCTGCCTTATTAATTAAAATTTCACTCAAATGAGAAATGTTAGGAGTTCCTAGGCTGGACAGACATTTGAGTTGATTTTGTTGCATATAAGGAATTATTTTCAGATGAGGTATCAAAAGCTGGTTTTGACATCTTTGAAATTCTACATCCAGTAAAAGTTAATACTCCATGGACTGGCAGTAGGGATGTTTGAGTGTAAACGACCAAGCATTTAACTGAGATGCGGATGCTTATCAGTTAACAGTGTCATTTATCCTCTGCAAAGCCTCTTCCCCAGGAACCAGGCGGGTAAGGACTCCACGCCCAGGGAAGAAGAGGTTTCACTGTGGGCGGTGCATTATAAAGCTAAGCTGCTTTATACTTGCAGAGCCCATACATGGATAACCATCTGACCACTTGAGATTTTCAGCAGTTAGGCGGCTACCCCAATACCTGATTTTTAACATCCCTACTAAACAATAATAATTACATTTGTGCTTAATATCAGTATACGGAGAGGAAAATTAACATATTACAAATGCTATCAAATTTATTTCCGGCTACAACCAGGACTCAGCCAGCTATCTAAATACTCATTCTTCCAAAAGAAACCACTTGTCGTCATGACATCTTTCTGGATCTATTATGCTAGTATCCTTTACATTGTATTCTTGTTTTAACTAATTATACAAGAGGAAACAGATGAGAAAATATTCTGTCCAAGGAGTATCAGCACTTGATGTGCTTAGGCAGAGCAATCCAAGTCACATGGGCCATATTAGTTATCATCATCTTCAATCGGCTCTCGCAAACCGTCGCTCTGACGACTTTTTCCAGTCATTTCCAACAAGGCCTGAGCCTCAGGGTCTGTATCCAGGATGCTCTTCTTTGTCTTAAATCAAAAAGATAGTTTGGAATGTCATCATAAACGTCAGATAGGTCAGGTCACAATTAAATTAAGCTTGAATTTCCAGAAGCTGGTTGGTTGGTCGTACAGATTGTTACGACGAAGGTGCATACTTTTCCAAGCACAGAACAGATTCACAATCACTTCATACCATCCCCGTGACATGAGACAGCTTTACATTGGCTTAGTAGGCTAGGTTACTGTTTATGGTTGCTTTGGGTCACAAACCAGTCACTACACTATACTAGAGAGAAGATCGACCTTCTGGAGGTCGATCTTCTAGCATTCGATTTAGTGGGTTTAGCGTAGACCCCCCCCAAATCGAACACCGAGGGCAGCTCCTACTGGCATTGTGTACTCTTCATTCTGTGAGGAGTCAGGGAAGCTGACAGGAGCACATGCTCCCATTGGCCTCCTGCAGTTCAGATGCTGTGGTGGCTTAGCTTCAAGTAAGCCAAATCCAGCTGTGCATTTTATGTAGTTGGATGATGTTCCTTAAGTCAACCTGCCTGAACTAGTGTAAACCAGGCCTCCGAGAACACTGGTTAATTTGACCCAATATTTCAAGTGCAGATATGAACTTTTAAGTGATTCAAATACAATTTGACAAGTGTTGTAAATAACAGACTACAATCTCACAATCTTCCTGACAGACTAGGTCTGTTTCTATTTACAGCTGTGTGCTCACTGTATAGCTTATGGGGACATTTACAAAATGTGAAAATAAAAGATCAGCTGCCTAAAATAGACACATTGACAGGCACAACTCAGGAAGACTTACTATAGAGTCCCCAGGCTGGCCTCAGGAGCAGAAAAACTTTCTACAGGTTGAACCTCTCCAGTCTGGCACTCTCAGGACCTAATTGGTACTGAACCAGAGAATTTGCCAGACCACAGAAGTCAATATTGTAGCGAGTGTCAAGGTTTTTTTTTTTTTTTTTTTGCAGAGGGGAATAAATGAAACAATACAATGTTAATGTACGATGGTACTGATCTATCCTATATAAGCCTATCCCAAGCCATGGTTTATCCTCTCTTTTCATAACAAAGTGTTGATGTTACACAATTTTCCTGTGTTGGCACAAGGAAATAGTAGATAAAGCATAAAAACCATGCTTACAATTAGTAGCATTACCAGCACTTCCACTGCTTGCTGGGCTCTTAGAAGACATCTAGGGTAAATTAAAGCTAAATAACAGCACAGGACACTGACTGCCAGGACTGGCAGCTGTAAATAAAATTTATGGGACCCTGGGAAACTTTGATAAGCGGACATCCGGCTAACAAAAATCATGCTGGACCACGGATGTTGTACAACCCTGTCAATGCACATCTTAGGCAATAAGATCTTCCCCACTGTTCCTATTGAAACCAAGCCCCACATCTCCGACTAAATTATGGCTCTCTAGATTTCCTTCTCTTTAACACCTGCAATAATCCCACTCTCTCCTTGTAATGTACATGCTTCAACTATAGCTATATCTTTTAGAGATGTGTGTGTCTGTCTGAATCCATTTGTTCAAGAACCCCTCCTAAATGGTTAAAGTTAGGACCATCACATTTGGTATGCCGCTTTCTCTTATAACTTAAAGCCAGGTTGGGGTTTGGTTGTGCTAGGAAAATGGGATGTGCCTGGAATTTGATTGTTTTCCATCATATGGAAAGAGAGGGGGGCTCTTTGGAGGGACGCTATACTGCAGTGTGACCACTGGAGGCCGCAAACATCAGAAAGAAAGTGGCCAGCTGGGGCCTGGGCTCGCCATCTTGCCAGCCACCGCCCCAGGTAACTGGCTCCCCTGCCCCAAACCCCTTCTCCCAGCCCTTGGCCACAACACTGGACTGGGTGGGAGCCCTGTTGCCCCCCTCCCTGAGCACTGCCTGACCCAGCTCCCCTCTACCCCCCTTTCCAAGAGCCACAGGCTGCCCTCCAACACGGCTGGGCTGCCTGCATTCCCCCCCACCCTCATCCCTCCAGGCCAGGCCCAGGGAACGCTGGGTAAGTCTTCTAGTAGAATCGTACCATTATTAAAAAGGATTACAATAGCACAGCCAATGTTTCATAGAGACAGCTACAGCACTCGTGGTTTGCTTCATTTATGCCTCTCGTTCCAGTTGGCATATGTGTTTTAAAATGACTGAAAGTACTTCGCTGCCATAGCAATGGGTGTTAAATGGGTAAAATGTGATTTCTCACAATATGGACAAAAAGCCAACCTATTTAAAAACATCTTAGAAATATGTGAAAAATAGTCCCCCGTCTATCTTTCCCCACACAGGTTCATTTTGCCAGCTTTTGAAACACCATATTCACTTACCACTGAGCTTTCTGGGAGCTCTCCCACTGCCCACACCTCCATGTCATCCAGTGTGAAGTTTTCGTTAGCTGACAGCTGAGGGCTGTTGTAGGTGGTACATCGAGGTTTTGCTCTGCTGTGACCCTTCCCATAGTCACTGTCTATCCAGAGCCCAAAGTAATCATGCTGTCCACCCATGCCCTGTAGAGTTAAATAAGCACATTAAATATGTTTTCCACACACATAAACCAGAAACTGATCCAGGGCTGAGGACTTTCTGTTTTTGTGGCCAAATTTCCAAAGTAGTGAAATGAGGCATTTCAGATAAACCTGTGTTTACATACCCAGATTGAATCTTTGTGCATGCAACAATCTACCTTGCATGTCTTGCAGGAACCTGACAGTTCTGCAGATACATCTGCTGTGCCTTGCCTTGGAAATGTAACCTGCTATGCAGTCTAATGGCTATTGTTAGTTTGACAACGGGCCCATTTTAAGAAGGCAATACCCATTGTAGCCAAGTCTTCCCATTTAAAGCAACAAGTACAAGCTGATGTGGCTTTCTGTAAAGCAAGATTATACAGGGATACAACTGAGGCAATGTTGACACGTTCTGTCTTAAAATATTTGCCTGCTTTCTTTAAAAGAACTGAAATCCACCATGGAGTTTTCCACCTATGAGACCCTGCGTGGGGCTGAAACAGAGAACTTCTAAGGGGTAAGCACAGAGAGACAAGCTTTACACCTTTGAGCATCATCTGCGATTTCTTTGCGCCAGCCATGCATAAACTAGCGAAGAGGGTGGCAGTAAGAAAAGACTAAAGATGGTCATCTGGATCTTCATGCTTTAAATGATGTGGACATGTTCACCAACTCTTCCAGCCAACAGTTTGGAGTGGCAGCATCTTGAGGGTGCTGAATTTTGTTCCCAGCCTAAGGATGGATTCTGCCCCTTACCTCCTCAAATCTTCACCCACACAAAGCCCAGTTACATAGGTTAGAAATGCATGAAATGGATTTTACCCTAAACAGCTTACTGTTTTCATACGGCTATCAGCTGTAAATAGTCAGATAAACTGGCTTCTCCACATAGCTACAGCTTTCATCTTCCTCTGAGTGAAGGTGTATTAAGGTAAGAAATCCTCATAGTAAAAGTGCTGAGCCAATACACAAGGTAAAAAGATGAAAACTTCCCTTAAGAATCACAGCATATTCCTCCTCTTCCCGTTTTCCTCCCTGCCTTCTCTCATTTATTCTTCGATCTGGACTTTTAATACTCCAGTCATCTGAAGAAGTGGGTTGTACTCACGAAAGCTAATGATGCCATCTACATGTTTTATTAGACTGTAAGGTGCTGCTAGACCAGTGTTTCTTAAACTTTTTAAGACTGAGAAACACCGAACAATTTTTTTTATGAGGAACACCAAGGATTTTTTGGTTGGGGGGGGGGGGGGGGGGGGGAGGAGAAAGTCAGGGGAGAGTAATTGAGGGGAAAAAAAAGGCAGCCATTTTGAACTCTGTTGTTCTCGGTAGCACACCTCCGACTGCCTCGCGGCACACCGGTGTTCCCCAGAACACAGTTTAAGAAACACTGTGCTAGACTATTCATTTTTTTAAGTTTTTCCAATTACAGACTCACTCGGCTACCCCTCTCATGCTTTTGAGCATATACAATGTCAGCTTAAAAAGGCAATGAAACAAATACACACACAGACCAGTCATGAATCTGATTTCCAAACTGGCATGGCTTAGTACTCACAAGTCCATTTGGTATCATTTGCTGCCCATGATTCAAGTACATGTAGTGGTCGTTATATCCAGTGTCCATGTGCACCGCAAGAGAGGGAGAAACGGAAAACAAAAAGCACCTGTTGTCACCTGCAAATGGCAACAGTGTAAAGTGTCAGAGAGAAAACAATGGATTGTTTGTGACTTCAGAGCAGCAAAACAGTTCAGAACAAGTGCTGATATGACAGCAGAGCCAATATAGAGAGCCAATATGTATATACTCCAGATTCAAAGCCAGAGTCTATTCTCTCTTACAACTGCGCAATATCCCCCAAAATCAACAGGACTGCATAACTGTACGTGAGGGCAGACTCTAGGGATTTGGGGTATGCCTGATTACAATGTAAGTACTGAACTAGCCACAAAATATGCCTGGGTACACCTACAGTCAGTTTTTCAACCCATTTAGTTAGACCAGTGCAAAGCTCCTATGTGTAGGCACACTTGGGATTTACCATCTACAACTGGGGTGTATCAGTAAAGCTTGATCAATGTAAACACACTTTTAGTTAAGTTTGATGCAGGCTTTGGATGTAAAGAAAGCCTCGGGGTTTGCTGCTTGAGTGTTTTCAACCACTCTTCTTGACACCAAGGATGTTAGAAGATGGGTAAGTTGCTAATCATGTAGTTGACAGAATTTTTATTGAAGAAGCGCTCAGTCCCAGCTCGCGCTGGGTCCGGGAGCTACCCTCACCGCGGCTGTGAAGTTTAATTGTAAGAGCCAGGCAGGCAGGCTACATTTAAATGGCAGAGCTGCAGCGGGCATAGGTCACTGACCCACCATGAGCCAGGGGTCCCAGCAGGCAGCCTCCCCTTACCTCCCCACACGCTGCTGCGACAGGGGAAGCAGTCCGTGGAAAAGAGACAGCAAAGGACTTGGAAAAGCGACAATGAGTGGCTGCCTACTGGAGGGTCCCTAGATTAGGAGCTGGAATAGTGGGCTGGCCTTTGTCCCCCCTTTCCTTTGCTCTACGTGCCCTGAGGGAAGTGGCCACCACAGACTGTAGCCTGCCCCTGGAGCCAGGGATAAGACGGGTGACTGCAACAGGCCATCAACAGGCCTGGCAGAGCCCACCAAGGCAAGTGGCTGGGCTTTAGACCGTAGGTTCCTCCAAAAGGGGGAGGCACAGTCAGTGGGTTGTGCCCAGAAGAGGATGCTGTAGTCCCAGGAGCAACATGGGTCAAAGAGCGACAGAGACAGCAAAGTGGGAGTAATGGCAAGTGAGACCCCAAAGGAGGGCACTCGGTGGGAGGACTGAGCTAATTCCCAGGACAGCCAGCAGGAGGCACTGCGTTGGGAGAGTCCACAACTTTCCAGCTGGCCATTTAAAATTCTTCAGATCGTCTCCTCAGCTAGCAACCAACCCAAAGGTACTGACGAAGCCATGTGATTAACTGGCATGCACTATATGTCTCAAAATTAACCTGCTGGAGTGAAATACAAAAATCATATTAATCTATTACCTCATTGATATTTTTTCTTCAGTTGCTTCTTTAAAAACTAAAATTTCCTCCTTCCCAAGTTTTGTACAGGGAAAACAGAAGGTTCAAGCTAGCCCAAGTGTGAGCTTTTGGATTCAAGAGAAACCCTTTTATTGTATTTTGAACTGGAACATAAATGTCCATCCATCCATATGCAGGAATATCCATCTGTTAGATTTCAACGCACTGAGACAAATTCTGGTAAGCTTCAGCAGTGTAAATCTAGAGTCATTCCAGTGAGACAGAGCAGAATTTGGCCATGTGCACTAGATGTCAAAGTGTAGCTGACTACATGATTAACCAATAAGCCTGGGCTTATCAGTTAATCTTTCAACTACATACACTCCCCCCGCTTATTGCCTCTGTATTAGAGGCTGCAAGGGTGGGGGGAGCAGGAGATGTTGCCAGTGAGGAGCTGGCTTAAAAGCTCCCCGTGAGCATTGGATCAGCTTGCTCCCACACCCTCCCACATCCTCCGGAGGGTGAGGGGAATGGGCAGCAGCCCATATGCGCAGGGAGCTGGTTTTCAAGCAGGCTCCCCATGTATGCCAGCTTTGCAGACCCGCCACCCTCCCCCTTTGCTGTCTCCTACAGAGGCAGCAGCGCGGGGTAGCAGAGGCTCCCTGCGAGTGGAGTTGGAGCGCACTGTCTGCCAGCCCTGCCCCCGGGAATTATGGAATAGTCATGTAGTGGCTAAAATTTCATGCAGTTATATGACTACCTAACATCCCTAATGTGAGTGTATATTGGAACATATTTCATTATGTAGAGCAGTGGTTCTCAAATTGTAGGTCAGGACACCAAAGTACGTTACAGCCATGTTCCCTCTAATTTTTTTCCATCCATGTGGAATAGATTTTGCTATATGCACCAAGGCAAATGCAGATGTGCACCACCAGTAGAAATGCATGCTGCCGGCTATGGACGCTCTGCTAATCAGCTGGGTGGCTTCTGAATCTCTCCTGTGTGGTCAGCGCACACTTTACAGCGAACACAGGTTGCAGTCCCATTTTAATGGGGTTGCTAGGGCTGGCTTTAGACTTGCTGGGGCCTGAGACACAAGACAAAGCCTGAGTCCCACTGCACAGGTCCAAAGCTGAAGCTCTCAGGCCTGAGGCAAAGGAGCTCGTGCTTTAGCTTTGGCCTTCCTGCCTGGGGTGGTAGAGCTTGGGCAGGCTGAGGCTTCGTTCCCCCCTCCTTGCGGCTGTGTAGTAATGTTTGTTGCCAGAATGGGTTGCGGTGTAATGACGATTAAGAACCCCTGATATAGACCAACAGCTGAACAAATGTAAGACTGCCATCTAGTGGACTCTTATTTTAATCTACTAAATAATGAAGCTTGCTGGACCATGTTCTTCTCTCAATTACACCAAGGGAGATCCAGTGAATAGAACTGAAAAGAGAATTTATTCGAGGGCATTTGTTCTGTGCTCAGTACGTCCTAGGGATTTAAAAATCGTCAATGAATAACAAACTATAAGCAATCACCAGTAACGGGTCTGAGTTTGCAGTAGAGCAGAAGGACTAGTCAGGTTTTAACCAATATACAGAATTACAATTTCATTTTGAATTTAAGAAAGAAAGCGTCTCCTACACTTTAGGCATATGTGTTATCCCAGTGAAATTACTGAGTTCAGGAAGTGGGTATAGAAAGTTATTTCTGCTGAACGACATGCACAGCAACAGATACCAGGAACCACCCCTCAACAACCAAGATGGCTACATTTTGCTTTTGTTAGAACAGGGATGGGGAATCTCAGGCCCGGGATGTTGCCTCCGCTTGATGAAGTGTTCAGTAATACATGCCCTGGTGCTACTCTAAACTATGGGATTTTTGCAGAAAAATAAAGAGATTCTTACCTTGAAACTGTGGTTTAACTTCCCATGACTGTGATGCAAACCCACCAAAGATATAGCCATCCATGTCCTTCAAGATCAAGATACAGGGACCCTTGTTTATGATGTGCCCACACAGCTGTGAAAAACTTTCTCCATGAACCCGAGAAGAAAACAGAAGCCTCCACTTGTGCTGTAGCTCCGAAGGCAGGTGGGAGTTGATGTATATGATGGATGGGATGTCAAGGAGACTAACAAATTCTCCTCCTTTGGTTCCCTTGCACTTTGGGACCAAACTGACTATGTCTTTAGCCTGATCTGGGAGCGAATGCAGGACAAGAAGCCCCTGTCTGATGATAATGCCGAGGAAAGCAGAGATCTGCGGAACTTGGAACATCCAATTCTCAATGGTACTTTGATCACATGTGGCATCCATGAGATGAGACCCTGCGAGTTTCTTCCCATCTACATAATGAACACATTAACACAAGATAGCTGATACGTTTTTCACAAGGAATCTGCAAAGCTGCTCATAGCCCCCAAGTCTACATCTTAAGGACTAAGACTTATCGTGAGAGCAAGGACTTGAGGACCTTGCTGGTTCCAGCATTCTGTGATCTTTCCCCAAGTACATGATTACTTGCCTTATTTGAACAAATCTTAAACTGCATATGGAAGGAGCTAATACAGGTTGTACCTCCCTAAACCAGGACTCTTTGGTCCAGCAGTACCACAGATGCTCCTGGGCCAGAGAGCCCAGGGACAGGGATACCTATGGCGGCCCAGGAGCCCCATGGTAGGGAGCACAGCTGGCACAGCCAGGAGCCCCACAGCAGGGGCTCAGGAGGTGCAGGGAGCCCTGGGGCAAGAGGGTCAGAAGTCTCAGGGCAGAGGCATCTGTCTGTATCGCCAGGAGCCCTGGGGTTGAGGGGTCCGGCCAGAGTCAGCAGCACAGTCAGCTGAAGGTAGGGTAGGAAACAGAGCCGGCGGGAGGCTGGGAGGCCGGTGGCAGGGACTTCCCCTGGCCTGGCAAATTCTCATTCATCCAGCAGATGCAAAGGCAGCCATACAGGGATATAGATGCACCAAAACATCAGTGTAAGCCAAGTAATTCTACCATGGTGACGAGGTAAAACAATAAGCTATAAATTTACATGACTTCAAATGAGACTGAATTGGGAATTGACAATATTTTTTCCTTCTCTTTCCCTCTCCATCTTCTCTCTTTCACTGCTATTTATTTGTACCCTGGACCCCTTACTTCATTCATCTGAATAAGGGGGTTGTGCCCACAAAAGCTACCAGCTACGATTTTTGTTAGTCTCTAAGGTGCTGCAGGACTATTTGCTGTTTTTTCAATTAGGGTGCATCTACACTGAAAATAAGATACGCTATTTGCACTACACAAATTGCATATCTTATTTTGAATCAATTTTGAAATCTGAAATTTGACGTGTCTACACAGCACCAAATTTCAAAATAACGTGCTATTCTGAGACATCTCTTAACTCTCATGGATCGAGGGTTACTGGGGTGCCAAAATAGAACAATATTTCGAAATAATGGGCGGCTTGTATATACGTGGGGTAGCTATTGTGGGATACCTCCAGTATCCCAAAATAGCCATGCAGTGTAGATGGACTCTTCCAGACTAATACAGCTACCCCTCTTAGACGTGCAAGAACAGTTGACCCTGAACAGATCTGTACCATTTTGGCATAATTTATAGCAGTATTTTTGCTGCTTACCTTGAAGTTTCAATTCCGATAACAGCTGAGAAGCCAGAGCCTTTACTCCCCTGGCAGGATCTTGAGTCTTCTCCAGATTCCAGCCTGCCAGTAGATTTCTGTAGCTCAGCACATGAACTACAGAGGTGATCAGATCCTCTGTGAACTTAAAGGGCATCACGTTACCATTACTACCTTAATTCCATATTTCAAAGAAAACTGCCAAGAACTCCACAGAGCACCCCATACTGTGGCCCCTAAGGACATCGATCAGTGTTTATCACAGTGGTCTAGGTGATCTGCACAGTTTTGCTAGATGTAAATGTTATAAATAATATCTGCTATAGTTCAGTGTCACAAATACTCAGGCTGTGTCTAGACTGGCCAGTTTTGCGCAAAAACTTGCCAGCTGTCTACACTGGCCGCTTGAATTTCTGCAAAAGCACTGACTTCCTAATGTATGAAATCAGAGCTTTTTGCGGAAATACTATGCTGCTCCCATTCGGGCAAAAGTTCCTTTTGCGCAAAAGGGCCACTGTAGACAGCTGAGATTTGTTTTGCGCAAAAAAGCCCCGATGGCTAAAACGGCGATCAGGGCTTTCTTGCGCAAAAGCGCGTCTAGACTGGCATGGATGCTTTTCTGCAAAAAGTGCTTTTCTGCAAAAGCGTCCGTGCCAATCTAGACGCTCTTTTGCGGAAATACTTTTAACGGAAAAACTTTTCCGTTAAAAGTATTTCCGCAAAATCATGCCAGTCTAGACAAAGCCTCAGAGTTCTCTTTTGTTCAGCACCATTCCCCCCAAGGATCTCTGCTATAAACCTTAAATTCTTCATCATATTTCCATGGTTTAATAACTATTAAACAAGCTGTACATATGGGTAAACTGGGAAGAAACAGAGGGCCAGATTGTAAATTACACTGCCCCCAGAGGAACTTGGCAGTGGTTGGGCTGCCTCATCCTTTTTAGTTTGTGCAGCCTGTTCTCCTTTTGGGCTACTCTGCACCTCCTTTGGGGATGTGAACCTTGAGTGTGCCTTGAAGGAGCAGTCCATATTAGGGATGTTAAGAAGCGAGTAATCAGCTAATTGTGTAGTCGACCAAATTTCTATCGACTTACACGATTAGTTGATAGGGTTAGAAGCCTCCGGGAACTACCCCCCTCTGCGGCTCTGCAGTTTAAATGTAGTAAGAGCTGGGCAGCCTGGCTCCTACTACATTTAAACTGCAGCCTGGCTCCTACTACATTTAAACTGCAGAACCACAGTGGGGGTAGCTCCTGAATCCGACACGAGCCAGGACTGAGTCAGGCTGGTTCAGTCCCGGCTCGCGCCAGGTCCAGCAGCCAAACCCAAAGATAGCAAAACAAGCCCGATGCAGCATCCCACCGCATCTCATTTAACTACCACCCCCACCCTCCGCCTTCCTGTCCGGGCCCTGGCAGCTGGGGGGATCCTCAGCAGGTGCCTGCCCACTGGGCACATCCTGGAGCCAGGAGAGAAAGCCGAAGGATTGTAGGCTGTCTGGATAGGCTCCGGGAAGGCAACACTGGGTTGGCGGAGGGGCGCCTTGCTGGAATGAAGCCAACGCTATTTATTTCCCTAGGAGGGTGGTGAAGCACTGGGATGGGTTCCCTAGGGAGGGGGTGGAATCTCCATCCCTAGAGGTTTTTAAGTCCCGGCTTGACAAAGCCCTGGCTGGGATGGTTTAGTTGGGATTGGTCCTGCTTTGGGCACAGGGGTTAGACTTGATTGCTTCCTGAGGTCTCTTCCAGCTCTAGGATTCTATTTCAGGACGAGGGCTCCCCCTCTCCCCCGGCGGAGGCTGCACACTGGCTGCCCAACGCACTGAGTAGCAGCTCCCAGGCACCGTGCAGGCTGGGGACAGCATAAAGCGGGACTACAGAGTTCAAATTTCGCGGCTCCTTATTCCAGAATAATAGGCTTGGTAGTGTGGACGCATGACTTAGAAAATCGACTTTGGGGGGCTAATTTCGGACTAAGGGCCTCATGTAGCCCGGGCCTAAGGTGCCACTGGACTACTCATTGGTTTTAAAGTTACAGGCTAACACGGTTACCCTGCTGAGACTACCTCCCCGGAACATTTATGAAAACAATGTTCAAAGACACACAAATGAGTTTTTTTCCTTTACCTCTTGGATTTGTTTTCCCGTCACAGGCCCTTCAGTGCTAGATATCATTCTCATTATTATGCCGCTCTTCTCCTCTGCATTGCCTTTCAAAAGGGCTGACATAAAAATTACAAACTGCTCCTTAACAATCTGTTCACTTGAGCCAGGTGACTTCCCAGTCAGGTCAACACATTTCATTCCACTGTAGAGCCGAACGGTCATTTGCTCTGGCAATGCTTCCTGGATGTGGGCCTGCCAGAGACAGAAGCGTTAAGGACAGATTTTTAATGAGGAAGAACAAGATTTCTATATCCAGCTAAAACATTCCAGCTACCCTATGCCGAGGTGTACGGAGTGGGACAATCAGTTTCTAATATCTAACTTTTTATATATATTAGAGTAAAACCCTCAGAGGATCAAACCAAGACAGACAGCATCATATTTGCATATGAAGGCTAATCCCGCACTCTCTGTAGAACAAAGACCTGAATGGGCCATTATAAAACCAGCTTTCCTTACGATCAACACCCAATTGACACCAAAAGCTAAGTATGGGACACTTCCAGCCCACTCAATTAGCCTCATTAGCACCAGCACTACAATTGACAGGCACTTCTCTCTTCCCTCCCACCCCTCCTTCTTTTTCTGTTATAAACTGTGAGGGTCCCCGCTTTTCTCTTCACTCTGCTCATCTGATGACATGTCCACGAAAGCTCATGATACTCTCTCTCTATATTTTTGTTAATCTCTAAGGGTATGTCTACACTACAAAGTTAATTCGAACGAACAGCCGTTAATTCGAATTAACTTTCATAGGCGCTACACATGCAAACCGCTAGTTCAAACTTCATTCGAACTAGCGGA
>JANRFK010001785.1:33863158-33873231 GCA_030068395.1 Apalone spinifera
AGTCACGGCAGGCAGGCCAAGAGGAGTTACCAGAGAAGCTGCTGAACTAGAGTGAGAATATGGAGAAGACATCTGCCACATACTGGTAGGAAGTAGCCCAGGGCAGAGAATTGATCCCTGAGTGCTCAGTGTGTTGCGCCAGGATTCCCCAATGGCTGGGACCGGTGTAGTGGGAGGGCCTGGGTCCTCCTACCTCCTCCGTACATACCCCCGTAGGGGTAATTTTTCCTGTGTCTATGGACCAAGGCTACTGGGACCTAATACCCTGAGTAGAAGGGACTTGCATATGGACTTAGGCTGCTGGGCCATAATACCCAGACTAGAGGGTCTTGTATATGTACTAAAACTGTCAGGCCAGAAGACCCTGAATAGAGGGTCATGTGCATAGACTGAGGCCACTGGGACATGATGCCCTGAATAGAGGGTCGTGGATACAAACTGAGACTGGTGAGCCGCCCTGTAAATAGACTTGGTGATGGTCAAAACACCTAATCAAAGGAGATTAGACTCTAAGGGCCGGACGCCCCTCAACAGTCACCAATCAGTTTGGAGTGGGGAAGTCGACCCTTGGACTCATGTTGATGGAAGTGTGCAGGCCCATCAATCGCACCCTGCTCCAAAAGACGGGTGACTCTGGGCAATGTGTGTGAAATTGTGGATGGCTTTGCACCGAAGGGGTTTCCTGACTCCAGAGGGGCGAGAGAGGGCCTGCACACTCCAATTCTGGCACCAGACCATCTAGCTTCCGAGTACATTAATCGGAAGGGTATTTCTCCAGGGTTCTCCTCTCTGCGTTAGCTTGGTCTAGGCCTGGCTGAAGGGAAGTGGGGGGCAGAAGAGGGAAGGGGGCAGGGACTGCCACCCAGTCCTGCCTCTGTCTGAGAGCAGCGTGAGATGCACACACACAGGCTGGTAATTCTCACACCAGAGCAGTTGTGGGAGGCATTTCGCAGCTCCTTCAATTTGACCCTGCACCGCAGTGTGTCCCAGTCATGGCCCAGTTTTCGTCATACGTCTCGATATTTGCCCGTAGGTGTCCTAATTCCGATGGCGGGCGTGCAGCAGGGACTGCACAGCCTCCTGTCCCAAGCACTGATGAGGTCCAGCACCTCAGCATCCCTCCAAGGAGATCACCTGGTGCGTGGAGCAGGCATGGTCATCTGGAAAGATGTGGGGAGAGCATGCTACACGTTGCCGAGCAAACAGGAAGGGGACTTCCAAAATTCCTAAGGAACGTAAAGGGCAGATCTGAGGGTTGGTCACCCAAGAGCAGGGCAGTAAAGTTAAAAAATTCTGACCAGAGAGGCGAAAACAGGCATTGTGGGATGGCTACTGGAGGCCAGTCACAATGCAGTACAGGTTGGACCTCCCTGGTCCAGCACCCTCGGGACCTGATGACCGGATGAGGGATTTTGCCAGACCAGGGAGGTCATATCTGCCCCCCTGCTACCAGCCCCCCAAGCCTGGACTAGCTGCCAGCCTCCTGGCTGCCTCCTCTCCTGCCAGTCCCTTCCCTGCTAAGCCAGGCAGCCCAGCTCCCTGCATGCCGGGCTCCTGGCCCCACCGGGCAGTCCCACTGTGTTGTACGTAGCAGCCCAGCTGCTGTGAGCCCAGCTGCCAGCCTTCCACCAGGACTCTCTGGGTTGCTGGGCCAGGGAGTCCTGATTAACGGAGGTTCAACCTGTACTACACCAGTGTCCACACTGGCACAGTTCTATGCTTCCTGTAGAGGTGGCTTATCTAGAGTGCAGCAACTGTGGAATTAGTGTGCACTAAGTACCTTGCAGTGTGGACACTTCTGGAGTTACAGCTCTGGGAGCTGGTTTATTGTGCCATAATGTGCAAGTGTGGGCTTGGTCTTTAAAGAATAGGTGTAGGACAGGATTAGCAATTGATAGAACCCCTGTGCTGCTCTGTCAGCTGAAATGGTGCAGAATCTCCTGAAATGAGGAAGAAGTGATATTTATGGTGCTTCTACTCTGAGGTAATCTGGAGAACATGGCTTTTACTTTTTATTGGCTCCTGCTTATAAAAACACTGCAAGTCATCAATCAACCTCATTAGATATTTTGTTTAACAAAACAAAACGCATGAACAAGAAGCAACTATAACGTTGTCAAAAGTAAATTCTACATGAGGGACAATGCCATTTAAAATACAGGCCCGTTGCTATCTTCCATGCAGGGTAGATGGGACATCAAAGTAATATTGTGGCCTATATGTTCACAGATGTGTGTCATCACCTATGCCACCAGTGCATATGTGCACACAGTTGTGGTTATTGTTTAGTTCAGGCAAGCTGGATGCACAGTAATGCATGGAACTGAGGGACTAGTTAATCTGCTTGAAACCGAAGCAGGAATTTACTTATCAGGGATGTAATTTGGCCAGAATACAAGCCTGAAGTCCCCAGCACCTCTGAAAAGAGTAAGGGGATTTTTAATGTCTGTAAGTGCTCAGAGTCACTATTTTTACATCTCATCCAAAAGCATAAATGTTGAAAGTTAGCAGAGGCTGTTGTCCTGCCAGGTCTTTTTTAGCTGAATTAGTCTGGTCTGATTTCCCTTCACGCTGACTGCAGCCTGCCCCTGTTGCTTAATGTGTCATGTTATCAGGCTGATGCTGCTGTGAGAAGGAAATGACTGTTCCAACCACTCCTTTTTTAAGTCTATTCATCACATTTTGTCATTTTCAGTTATAGAAAAATATTGGTAGGGAAGGAAATGAAATTAAATGCTGCATATTAGCTGTTGAGGAGAGAATCCCTTTAGAATGCATTTCCATTATGTTTTATGTTTCTTTTTTTCAAGGTAGAAACCATACAGGTTTTTATTCTTTTGCAAGAATCTCATAGAACAGGGGTGACCAACCCATTAAATGAAGAGAGCCAAAACAGCAGAGGAAAAAATGCGAAGAGCCACCCCAAAATTGTTGAGCAAAACAAAAAACAACAACAAAAAAAGAAGAGCTCTAGAGCTCTCCACCAGCAAAGTTGTTGAGCAAATAAACCTTCAAAAACCATTTTGCCATGCCGGACGGCTCCCCTGCCCCCAGTGAGCACAGGGGGCTGGGGGCCATTTCTAGGGGCACATGGGGCAGCTTCGTGAGCCGCACTTTCAGGGGTGAAGAGCCACATGCGATTCGTGAGCCGCAGGTTGGCCATCCCTGTCATAGAATCTTTCATGGTGTGGTAACAACACTGGCGATTTGATAGCACCTTCTATCTGAGGATATTGAGTAATATTTAACTATTAATGAAGGCTTGCAACACCCCCATTTGGTGATAATAATTCTCATTTTTAGGGAGAAACAAAGGCCAGGTCTACACTGTGGGGAGAAATTCAACTTAAGATATACAACTTCAGCTACAAGAATAGCTACAGGAATAGCTGGAGTCAATATACCTTAAATCAAATTTCTGTGGTGACCCCACTGCGGGAAGTCGATGGGAAAGTTTATCTCGTAAACTTCCCTTACTCCTCATGACTCCATGGAATACTGGAATTGACCGGGGGTACCATCAGTGTTCGATTTAGTGGGTCCTTATTAGACCTGCTAAATCAAACCCTAGAAGATGGATCTCCAAAGTGTTGATCTAGGTAATTATAGACAAGTTCAAAGACAGAGAAGTAACTTCCCCAAGTTTACAGGGAAGGGTTGTGAAAGAGTTGGTAACTGAAGCCTTTTCTCTTGACTCCCAGTCTTGGGCTCTAACCACAAACCATGCTTGCTTCTGGTAGCAAAAGTAATAAAACTTAGTCTTGTGAGATTATGAGAAAGCAACATTTTTATTCTGTTGCAGATATATTGCAACATTAGTTTACATTTACAGTAGTTACAGTTGTTTTATATCATGTAAAAATCAATGGAATTAATACCAAATATGATTTTGGCCAAGTGTTGTCTTGGGCAGGTAATTTAAGCTTTCTTTGTCTCAATTGCTTACTTTCATCTCAAGAGTATTGAGAGGATTAATTAGTGTTTGTGCAGTGCTTTGATGGTATAAAAGTGCTGTGTAGTCTTATTTATTACAGAGGAAGTACCAAACTAAATAAGTGTGAAGTATTCTTGCAGGAATATTTATGTATATAATAGGAGTGATGTTAACTTTGTTTCACTATAATTCTTCTGTGTAAGCCATCTCCCATTCAGAAGCAGTACTTCTGTATAGAAGAATAGTGATAGAGATGCAGCCATGTTAGTCTGGTCTAGCTGAAACAAAAGACAGGACTATGCAGCACTTTAAAGACTAACAAGATGGTTTATTAGTTGATGAGCTTTTGTGGGCCAGACCCACTTCCTCAGATCAATTGGCCCATGAAAGCTCATCATCTAATAAACCATCTTGTTAGTCTTTAAAGTGCTGCATAGTCCTGTCTCTTGTACTTCTGTATGGACACTCGTGGCTTTTGCTACAGTTAATGCTATGTGCCTGATCCTCCTGACTGGCCATAGCATTAACTGTAGCAAAAGTTAATCAGCGCAAATCTATGGGAGGGGGGCAAAGGTGACAAGCCGTTGCTGCAGCCCTCTGAATCTGGCGTTGGCAAGTCTCTGTGCTGCTGTGTGTTACGCTGCACACCATAGGGGCTGTTCTAGCCCCCGGGGATCAGCTGGACACAATGGAATGCTCACCGGGTTCTAATGCCCCCGCTGTGGGCACTGGATAGAAGATGGTATTAGGCACTATGGTGATGGCTCTGTTCATCCAACATGCACTAACTACAGGCCTGGTAGTTCTCTCATACTTGTATCACCCCCCTTGAGTCACTGAGCTCAATGTATCCCTGGTGTAAATCCATTATTGGAGATGATGAAGTAACGTCAATGCAGTTGTACTAGGAATGAATTTAGATCTATTCCCATGAGTCAGCATGGCAAGACTGGGTCTTTAAAGTGGTCAGATGAGGTAGTTATTAGAAATAGATGCTTAGGTGTCACGACAGTGAGAGTTGTATCAATGCCTGACAAACAGAGACATTATAAAAACCATGATCCCATTCATCCCTGACATAAATAGCTATTGCTTGGTTAAAATCTTTCACGCCAGATCTGAATTTGACTTAACACCTTGAAATCTCAGTTTATGCCACATTAATTGTGTCCAAAAGAAATTTACTCAGTTTATCGGTCAAGAGAGATGTGTCCAAGGCTGCATCTACACAGCACCCTAAACTCGAAATAAGATGTGCAATTTGCACTATGCAAATTGAGTATCTTATTTCGAATCTGTTTCAAAATAGCTTATTTTGAAATTTGGCACATCTACACAGCGCCAAATTTCGAAATAATGCACTATTTTGAGCCATCCCTTATCCCTCATGCAACAAAGTTTACCGGGATGGCAAAATAGCATGCCTGTTATTTCGAAAAATATTTCGAAATAATGGGCAGTTGTGTAGACACAGGGTTGCTATTTTGAGTTACCTCCGGTATCCTGAAATAGCCGAGCAGTGTAACCATACCCCAACGGTCAGAATTTGAGTTCCCACTAGGCACAGGCAATTTTAATTCTTTGAATGATGGCACACGTGCATTCCAATAGGTGTGCGCATGTTGCATGCATGATCATTGGAGAATTTTGTCCTTGAAGGCACCTTTCCCATGGTTCCTTCTTACCGCCAGTGACGGTCGCTGGAGTTTCGTAGTGCTCTTGATCTGCAAGCACTCTTGGTAGCCATTATCAGAGGGGTAGCCGTGTTAGTCTGAATCTGCATAAACCATGAGAACTCCTGTGGCACCTTCTAGATTAACAAATTTATTGGCGCATAAGCTTTTGTGGGCAAAGACCCACTTCATCAGATAGTAGCCATTGTTGTTAGTTCCATTCCCTGGATGTCAGGGTGGCCTGGTGTTTTACATTGACCACACATGATCATTTCATATATCAACACAACTCTTTATTGCAGTAGTGGACAGGGATGTAAAATCCTGTTTAATTAGTTAACTGGTTACACGTTAAGTGTGACCAGTTAACTGATGAAATGGAGGTTTGGGGGATGCTCCAGCCAACTAGGCAGGTACTCTTATGTGTACATGAATTTAAACAGTTTTAGCAAAATGAGGCTTTTTAGTCCTTGAAGGCTTTCTAGAATTTAGGGCAAAAATCTCATCAGTGATTTCCCCTAGTGGCCTAAAATTCATAACCTGACATATTTCCTCCAACAATATTTCACTGTCAGAAGTAGAGGATCCTTCTGTCCCCAATGGAAAAGGAAGGTCTAGTTTTCTCAGAATGCAGCCTACATTTTGTCCACTTCAGTTTTTGGTACAGAGAATGTCATGCATACTTGGCCCAGATTTTTAAAACTGGGCATGCACATATCTCGTTTTGGTAGGCAGTGATCATGATTGTGCTTACATGTAGCCGGCTAGCTATCTGACTGAAACTGTGCACCCTATTCCAGAAATCTGGGACTTTTAGTAACAAAGAAGGCTATGCTGTGGAAAGTTAGTAAGAAGTATAACAGTTATAGATGGCTGTATCCAGAAAAAAAAAGTGTGTGCGTGAGAAGAGCGGGGATTAGTGTAAAATTCCTGAACTCAGTCTCACCCTTGTTCACTTCTGTGACCCACTGGGAGACACTCTCGTTCTCCAAACAGTGAGGGGGAACCCATACAAACATTTGAGACTTGTGATTACAAGTAAAGGAAATCTTTCAGCAGGACAGCTGTGATCCTTGGCACAGTGTAGTATTTACATGCATCAAGAAACCAGTGTTTTGCTATCTGCTGAATGACGAACTCTCAAGCTTTGAACACAGATTACAGCCCTAAGTGCCAGTAATGTGATCAGTTTTCTATGAGCCATCAGGAAAACCTGTAAATTGTAGTGTTTTCTGGCAACTAATACTGCAAACCTGAAATAATTACTTGCTGTCATTTCTTTTCTACTTTACATACTCCAAATTTTGTGGGCTTTTATATTTTCAGATTCAATACAATTTATTTTCCAGGGGACTTAACCTTTTTTCAACTACTTTACACATTTTTTTCCCATATAGATAAATGTGAAGTATGTATCTCCAAACCTAGTCTACCAGGGTATGTCTATACCGCAACACTATTTCAGGATACTGAAGTATCCCAAAATAGCTATCCCGCATCTTCACAGCAAGCCCCTTATTTCGGGTTTGCTATTCCGATATCCTTGTAAACATTCTATGAGGAGTAAGGGATGTTTTGGAATAGCACTTTATTTTGAAATTTGGCACTGTATAGATAGTGCCAAATGACAAAATAAGCTATTTCGAAATAGCACCGAAATATGATACAGAATTTGCCTAGCTCAAATTGCATATCTTAATTCGAGTTACGGTGCTGTTTAGATGCACCCCCAGAGACCTGTGAATAGGTAGGGTCTTTTGGCTACCTAGCCTTTCACTGAACAAGTAGTGCTTAATGTTCTACTCCTTTCCTGTTGGTTTTTGTGGTGTTTTCACTCTCTTTCTCTCTCTCTTTTTCTTTCTTCCTCTCTCTCCTCCCAGCACCTCCCTTACCAAGTGAATCTGCAGTGACTTGGTCCTCAGCCAGGTCTCATGCGGTCAATAAGTGACTAAACAAACCCCTTCTCAGGTAAAAGATCCACCAGGGCCTATCACTGTGCCCTTGTTATAGTCAACCCTGTTTCTGGCTCAGTTCTCAGTTCCTCCTGCACTAAGTGTAAGGCCGTGCTTGCCCTGTATGGAGCCATACCCCCCAGGGCTTTCTCCTGGCAGATTCTGTGTCTTATCAGTTCTCTTCCTAGCTCGCCAGCCAGGTCTTTCCTTCCAGTTCAGTCCCCTTCCTGTGGTAACAGTCCAACAAATGGTTGGGCCTCTGCAGGGTCGCCAGCCCTATCCTAGGGCCTTTTAAATTTCAGCCTTGTGCTTGGGTTTCTACAAACAGCTTGTCCCATTCTTGGGGCTTTGGCCACTCTGCCAGTGGTTGGTGGGGGGACTGGGACTGCCCACTACTCCAGGTCCCAACCCAGGAACCCTACAAATAGCGGCTATACTCTGCTTTTTTTGACTCTGTTGTTGCTGATATTCCCCATGCGTATCTCAGGGCTAACATTCTCAGTCTATCCCCTGTTGAGCAGGGTCTCTTTCAGGTCTCCTCCTCTGGACAGCTTCACAGCCTTCCACTCCTCCTTCCCCCTTCTGGTCCCAGCCAGCAATTGATCTGTCCAGGCCCAGCGGCTCCTTTTAGCTGAGTCTGCTTCACTTTTGATTGGCTGCATCCGTACAGCTTTTCCAGACTGGCTGGGCGGATCACTGTTGCTTTTCTGGGATGGGATGGGGTGAAATAGGATCTGAGGCCTCCCGCAAGGGGCCTCATAGGGCCTGACACAGCCCATCACACCAAGCATTCCTTAATATAAGGGTGTTGGAAAACCAGGACTGAATTTTGTATCTTGGACTCTCTAAGCGGCAAGACCTAGGACCACAAAATTCAGTGTATAGCTTCCTTTTATCATAACTTAAACTGCAGGGGTGGGAAACCTAAGACCCAGGGGCCAGAGGCAGCCCCCAGCTTGCCTGGATCCAGCCCACGAGGCTTGGTGTCCCCCCCACCTCGACACTGGGGAGCCTGCGTTGGTGCTGCCCCTGCTGTCCCCCCTATGGGGTTGGAGCGCACAAAATCTACTAGCCTGGGCCTCCCAAGGCTATGGCGTGGAGAATGTTTTTCTCCGTCACAGATGCGGGCTCAGTGAGGATGGGGTTTTTTAATTTTGTTTTTGGTTTGTTTTGCTTCTCATTTGTGTGCAGCCCTGACCCAAAAAAGTTGCCCACCTGGCTGTGTGCCCCCACCCCTCCGCATCAGGGACTGCTCCAGCCTGAGCTTCCCTTTCCCTGGTGTCCTTTAGGAAGCGGAGGGAAGGGGGGGGGGGGCTGAAACTCCCTCCCCAGTTCATTGCTGGCGGTTCAGGGAACAAGGGGAAGGTGCACAGTTTGCTGCATTCCTCACTCTGGCAGGGGAGCTCCAGGGGCAGATAAACCTGAACCAGCTGGGCATGCACCCCTCCGCCGGCTGTGCCTGCTGGCACTGCAATGGCCATGGAGAAGTGCTTCTCACATGGCGCCAAGCTGCTGCGGTGAGGGAGGGCTGGGGAAGTCCTCTCTCCCCAGGGCAGCTGGCAACCTGAACCCCTCCTCCCCAGCCCTACCCCAGAGCAATGATTTAAGTGAAGAAAAACAACATTTAATTCAATTAAGGACTCAAGCAACGCTGGGTACATCGTCTAGTGATATATAATATCTCCAAATAGCAGAGTTGTTGACTCGAGTCCCACAACTTGAACTCGAGTCTGACTTAAGTCGCGTAGGTGACTTGACTTGAGACTCGACTCGGGTTCATTGTTTGTGACTTGAGACGCAACTTGAGACTTGCTAATTTTGTTAAATCGACTTGGTGAAAAAATTGTCCGAAAATGCCGATATTGATGGCTTGTACAAAAGTGACTTGATATTTTTTAAATTAAGACTTGAGACTCGACTTGGGACTTGACTCAAAAGTGACTTTAGGGACTCGAGACTCGACTTGAGACTTGAACTGTAGTGACTTGAGACTCGACTTGGACTTGACAATGACAGCTTGAAGACAACACTGCCGAATAGTGGAACAGTCACATTAAAGGAGATATCCCAAATGCAGCAGAGTGACGCATGTAGCCAAAAAACAAGACAAACCGTATTTATTGGTGGGAGTGAGGTCACTTGCAATATCGTCCTTTACACAATACTTTACACCACTTGGGAAGTATGATTTGTTTCTATGGCAACCATTTTCTCTCTCTCTTTCTCTCAAACTGACACAAAAGTGCCATTTACTCCACTGTAGTATAGAAAATAATCACTCTCCTAGTGCCCTACACGATGTTTTTGTGAGCGAGTGGTTCAAGTGTTTGGTCACCCCATAAGGGCATTTTCTGCTCAAAGCTTCATGTGTACCTGCACTTTCATAGGGATGGAAGGGGTGTTTCTCAGCACAAATCTCTGAGTACATCTGTGTAGGCTTCCAAGTCTCTATTCTGGTTTCCATGACAACATTCTTGATTTTGAGAGTAATGTTGCTGTGATGCCGCCCCCCGC
>JANRFK010001785.1:33897884-33915188 GCA_030068395.1 Apalone spinifera
GTTCTAGGTCAGCCATAAAGATATTAGCATACTGTGGGGCCATGCGTGTACCAAAGAGATGTTGACCATACCCTAGTAAGGAATTGTCAGGCTGCTTCTTGTAAGACTAGAAAAGGAAGTTAACCTCAACTTGACTGATAAAATTAAAAAAGGAACTTGATACCCACATCCTATTTCCCTACATTTCCTTTATTCACATCTACTCTGCCCTGCACAACAGTCATTTCAGTTTTACTGAGTTCCCTCTTGACAGTGATAAAGTTAGTCAAGCCTCAGCCCCTGAAACCTAAGGCATTTTATGGTGTCTTAGATTTGTTAGCTCCAAGCAGGTTCCTCAAATATAAGAAGCTTACTTAACCCAGGGTTTAAAACTATTTTTAACCTGCATGAAAATGTTCACGGAGAGAAAGCAACTGGAGTAACAGGATGGTGCTTTTCATTTATCTGTGGGTCCATTTTATCTCAAGGAGTTCAAGAGAGAGAGGGAGAAATTCTTGAGAAAAAGGCAAACCTGCCAACATACAGGGATTCAGAAAAAAAGCCTTTGTATTATCTCTCTCCATACACACTGTATCTTGTATATATCCCTGCAAGCCAAGCCATGCTTTGGGCCTCAAGCTTAGCTGCTGTAAATCACCATAACTCCACTGGCTTCAGTAGTGCTACACTAATTTACACTAATTGAGGGTCTGGTCCTTTGTGTTCTTGGTCATATTATTGGTTAGAACTGCCATTTCCCAGAACCATCCTGAGACAGCTCACCATCACCTCACTGCTGGGGTGATAAAAATTGCCATTGCAAGGATTTATTTTAAAAAACAAGCCTCTGGTACAGAATCAGTGCTTAAAATTGTCAATCTGTTGCTCCAAAGTGAACAGGGGCCTTTATGTCTCAGTCTCCAAAACAAAAAAATACTTTAGAACAAAACAGAAGCGTTCCTTTAAGGCCATCCTATAGGTCTGGGCTTTGGAGGATTAAAGTGACCAGGCAAACTCAGCACGCTTTACAGAGTAGCAGGGTTCGATATGAAACGGCAGGGTCATTCCACCTTAACGGGAGAAGCGTGGCTGTCACAACTGAGTGTTTAATCACTCCAATTACAGTCCTGCTCTTACCCTGACAGCTGGCATGCACTCAAGGTTCTTGGCAGGGCTTACATGAGAGGTAGGTTTGTCTCTTTCTCAAGGGAGTCAGTGACCACAGCACCAAATGCAATCCCAGTGCAACACCCAGCAATTTGCTCAGCTGGCGAGTTTGCTGCTTTCACACCACATATGTCTAATGCAGTGTTAAGTATAATGGCAACAATCACTGACTTTCCAGGGTGTCTGGCAACACAGAGCAAGCTGAATCCCAGGGGATTATTAAAAGGTTACCATTAAACAAGAGGTGCTTGGGTTAAACAAGAGGTGCTTTTGGTTATTTGGGATTGAGAAACATTTGGCTTCTGAGACAAAGTTTAGGCCAACTCAGTGGTGATGGAAGAGAGATCACAAAAGAACACACCTGAGTGCGAAGGAGAAAAGTGTGTTCAGAGATCTGCCCCAAAGAGTGTTTTTTGTCTCTGCTCTGGCATTATAGAACAGCCTCCTCAGACAAAATGTTCAAGCAGAAGGAGCACCTGTGGGAGACAGTGTCTTTCCCATTCTCAACATAACCCTGACCATTTAGACAGGACATTTCATTCGTCTGCCAAGTGCTTTACAAACAGCAAGTCAAAATTTGCTGCCATGTGCACAGTGGTCTTCGAGTGGATTTTCACTCACAGCCAGGTCTGCCATCCTCATTCAGGCAAAAGCATCAGTGGCCGATTTGCCTGAGTGTAAACTGCAGGATTTGACCCACTACGAGTGCTGCCCATTACTGATGGGACAGAGATTATGTGAATAGCCCAGAGTCACAGAGGGAATCCATGTCACAGAGAGATTAGAACTCTGGTTCCCATTTTAGATCGTCTCTCTTTGTTTCCTAGGAGCAGATTTCTGAGGTTTCCAGTTTCGAAATCGTACAAATTTTGGACCCTCATTACGCAACTCCATGCTGCCACCAAGCAGAGCTTTTAGAGCAAAGAGAAAAGGGCATAGAGGAAGTTTTAAAATAAAGAGCCAGATTCTCTGACCGACTCCTGAAAGTAGCTAGAGCTGAGAAAGCAACAGCAGAGCGGAGTGCTCCGCTGGCATAGATAGAACTCCCGCTTCAGTCTTCAGTGTGCGATCCAACTCTTGCTGTCTGGTGGACAGTCCATGGGCCCCTTTCATTCTGGTCTGCACCAGGTCTAAGACTAGTAAAGAACCAGCCCCAGCAAGCTATGGGCAGTTCCCTGGCAGACCCTTTTTCTGTTCCTGCTAGCTGTACTCTACAGACGCTCCAGGCAGATGAAAACCTGGTCCTATACTTGCTCAATATAAAATCCCTAGCTCTGAAGTTCCAGAGTCTGGAATGTCCTGGAGCTTCCTGCTCAGCCCCCTGGGGATGCAGCCAGGATGACATCCACCTGCAGGCAAACAATTGAAACTCCTAGAGCCAGGGAATGTTAGTGACACACACATGCCCCAGAGAGCAGTGTGTCATGGCTGTGATTGTGCATCCACCTCCAATGCTCTCGTTTGCTGTGCTGGAAAGGTTTTTCTCTGTAAATCACAGAATAAAAGTTGCCATGGGATACTTTTTGCTTTTTATAGCACCGCAGACTACAGACTTCCTTTGTGTGTGACCTCGGATACAGCGTCTGTGGGACCAGTCTTTACAAACTCGGAATGGGGAGCGCTGTTGATGAGCGCCTCCTGCAAGCTGCTGAGCATCCTCCGATCCTAGTGAAGGGAACAGGCATTGAGGGCACTCAGCACCTCACAGAACTGGCCCTCCGGCCAGTGTTTGTAACTAAAGGTTTTAGACTTTTTTTTTCAGTACAAGTTAACCCTCTCTAAACCAGCACTCTCTGACAGGTGCCTGGCACAGGGCAGAGGAGCTGAGAGCTTGGTATATAGCAGCAGGGGAGGTATAGAGCAGCCAGTGGGCTGGTGGCCAGGCCAGGGATGGGGAAGCCGGTGGCCAGGGAGGGGGAAGGGGGGACAGAAATGACCTCCCCGGGTCCAGCAAAATTCCTCATATGGGACAACTAACACCCTGAGGGTGCCGGACCAAGGAGGTCCAACCTGTATTTCACTCATCCAGGGCCTAATCCTGGTCCTGATAATTCAATAGGTTCAGGGATTGGTCCCTATGTTTGTTATAAGTATCAATTCTGAGGAGGCCATTTTGATAGAGCAAGGGAAGAACCTTCTCTCAGGCCGCCATTCTGCTAGGGGCTGAATGACCCCAGTCCCTTCTGACTGAGATAACTCAATGCTCAGCATGTCTAATGAATAGAGCCCTACCAAATTCATAGTCTATTTTGGCCAATTTCAGGGTCATAAGATTTTAAAAATCGCCAAGTTCAATATTTCAGCTATTCAAATCTGAACATTCATGGTGTTGTAATTGTAGGGATCCTGACCCCTACAGGGGAGGGGTTACAAATTTATTGGGGGTGGGAGGTTGCAGCGCTACTGGTGGTGGCACTGTCTTTAGATCTGGGTGGCTGGGCAGCAGCAGATGCTGGCTAGGAACCCAGCTCTGAAGGCAGAGCTGTCGCCAGCAGCGGCGCAGAAGTAAGAACGGCCTGGCAGGGTGTTGACAACCTTATTTTGTACTGCCACCTGTGGAGCTGGGCCCTCAGCCACCAGCTGCCACTCTCCTGCCACCCAGCTCTGAAAGCAGCAGTGCAGAAGTAAGGGTGGCAATATTGCAACCCTACAATAACTTCATGACCCCCTGCAATTCCCTGTTGGGTTAAGACACCCTGAAGAGAAATGCTGATCTCCCTTTTGAAATCTGTACAGTATAGGATCAAAGCACACAAGACCAGATTCCACAGGGGTACGTCACAGATGTCACAGGCCATGATGTGTTTTTCGTGTTTGTGTATTTGGTAGGGTCCTATTCATGAACAGAGCCTGAGCTAGGATTCCCTGTTAAAAAGGCTTCCTCAGGAGCACTAATAATTGACTTTGCAACAGACCTCTCACAATTACCATCACTGCAGAATCATCTGCTTAGAGAGGTCACAAACTCCCTGGCTGGTACCTAAATCCCATGATGATGTCCATGTGTCTTTAGCATACCCATCAGACTGATCTCATGCTCTGACAGATGTCTGTTACTTTTCCTATCAACCCTCATTGAAAAATCCTAAGTGATTGCCATGACAACCCCTTTTGCCAGCGTCAGAGGATTCATATACAAGCCCAGACAACAAGCACAAATTTTTCAATTGTTTGTCTTTCTTTCTTTTCCCCTTTGATAGAAATAACTGCAGAACAGATGGGCCAGAAACAGCCTTCTTGGGAGTCTTTTGTTTCTTGCGCTCAGGGAGTGTAATTCCCATTGAATCAAATTATCAGAGTCAATCAGCATCTCAGGTGTTTTCGCACCTGTCGATCAACAGGCTTTTCTCCCCAGAGATCGTGGAGTCATTTTAATCCTACCAGATGACGAAATAGGCAGTAGTGTTGTAGGCATATTGGTCTCAGGATTTTAGAGAGAGAAGGTGGGTGAGGTAATACCTTTTATTGGACCAGCTTCCATTGGTGAGAGACCAGCTTTTGAGCTATTCCAGGGATCTCCAACTCCCAGCCCATGGGCTATCCCCAGCCAGAGCAGTTGTGCAATCCGGCCCTGGAGGCCCGACAGGCCGGAGGGGACCTATGTGTTCCTCTCTCCAAAACTCTGCCTCCTCCCACCATCACCCTGCCCTCTCCCCCCGGTGCACCCTGTATCTTGAGGGACAAGGCCTCAGGAATTAGCAGGGGTGGGGGCCTAGCGTGGATGGCAGTAGTGGCCAGGCCACTTCCTGTGGCGGTGAGGGCCGTGAGGAAGCCTAGCGCACTTGAGAAGCACACTCGCTCTGCTTCCCTGTGACTCCTGCCACCATGAGGAGGGGCCCAAACACTGATGTCAGCTTCTGTAACTCTATAGATGTCAACGGAGTTATACTAATTTACATTAGTTGAGAATCTGGTCATTGGTTGAAACTGAATCTCATCTGGGTACCACATGGAATTGACGCTCATGGGCGTGGGGGATAGACATTATGAAACAATCTGTTTACACACATCCAGCCTCTTGCTGAAAGGGGAACCAACTGTGCTGGTGTGGATTTTATGCTTGACCGTGTCAGCTGAAACAGCAAATAGAGAAGTTCAGCCAAAAAGTCTTCGTCTTGAAGACATACATGGGTGGGTTTTCTTACTAACTGTCACTATCTTCCTTGCTTGAAAGGGATAAACGCGCACATGCTCAATAAAAGAAGCTGGAAATTAACACAGCAGAGAATCAATAGAAATAGTTTGAGGAACATCTCATAGGCTACGTCTAGACTGGCATGATTTTCCGCAAATCCTTTTAACAGAAAAGTTTTTCTGTTAAAAGTATTTGCAGAAAAGAGCGTTTAGATTGGCATGGATGCTGTTGCGCAAAAAGCGCTTTTGCGCAAAAGCGTCCATGCCAATCTAGACGCGGTTTTGCGCAAGGAAGCCCCGATCGCCATTTTAGCCATCGGGGCTTTTTTGCGCAAAACAGTCCTGAGCAGTCTACACTGGCCCTCTTGTGCAAATACTTTTGCGCAAAAGGACTTTTACCTGAACGGGAGCATCAAAGTATTTGCGCAAGAAGCACTGATTTCTTTCATTAGAACGTCGGTGCTTTTGCGCTGATTCAAGTGGCCAGTGTAGACAGCTGGCAAGTTTTTGCGCAAAAGCAGCTGCTTTTGCGCAAAAACTTGCCAGTCTAGACACAGCCATAGTGTTTTCTCCTGGAAATTGTATTTAGGTTAATAAGTTAGGTTAATAAGTTATCCTATGACAGCCTGAGCTATCTTCATATAATAAATTTAAAACCACTTCTCCAAGGATCCTGGTGGTCTTGCTACACCAATATTCATCTTTTACATGTTAGTTCAGTAACACTCTGGCACAAAGAGGTGGTTTGGGTTTTTTTCTTCTTATATGGTAATAAGCTTGATTAGTCTATCCTGGCAGCTTGATACAGTAAACCCTCACGATTCACAGAATAACTATGTGCGATTCTGTGAATCACAGGTCTCTCCCGGCCCAGCCTGAGGTGGGCAGTGGGGGCCGGGAGATGCTGAGAACTCACCGCAGCAGCCAAGAGATGTGGGCAGAGCCGCAGTGAGTTCAGAAGTCGTGGGAAGCTCACCACAGGGGCCAGAAGCCATGGGTCCCAGTACTCATGAATTTCGCCATTCGCAGTGGTCCCAGGAACGCACCCACCAGGAATGGCGAGGGTTTCCTCTCTTGTTTAGTAGGTGAACTCTGTTGGCTACAGAAGGAGTACTTGCTGCAAAAATCAATAATTAGAATTCATATTTTTAGAGCAGTGATCCCATTTACTGTCTCCAGAGTGGATGGAACACAGCAGCTGTTTATCAGTTCCCAGCAACACCGTAATAATTGAAGGCAAGCTATGCGGAAGAAAATTGCATCCATTTGAAACTGTGAGGGGAGGGGGGAAAGTCAGGTAGGCAGAATATTATCCAGAGTTTGTTCAGGGCACAGGGACTAACATCAGTATTGTTATGGAAAGTCCTAAGAGATTGCCAAAGCATGATTTTCAATTATGAGAGCCACATTCAAATTCTGGGCACAAGTGAGTGTCTAATTTGTTCATACATTAACCATGCCTGTTTGGATTGGATCTTTGCATATGCAAGCACCTAGTTAGACTCCCAACAGATCATCCGCCTTTGCAAATACGCAATTTGCTAACCACGGCTGCAGTACTTAACCCACATATAGGTTTATGACTGTTGGGCTTCTGTGCTTCTGAAAAGCAGAGCCCTGCAGGACACAAAACGTGAAGGTGTTGGTTTTATGTCTCAGCCAAAAGTAGGAAATTCAGGAGTCAAATCATCATTGATGCAGCACTATTTGGAGGTGAATACCACTCATCTGAATAGCACTTCCCAGGACACCAGCCAAGGATACCTGTGAGGCTCAGCCCTGCTTGTGAAATCTACAAACACATTGCCCAAATGTGGTGGATACAGGCAAACCAACTTCTTTGTTGATAACTTCTCTAAGCTCAGGGAGAGTCCGGACTAGAGCTAGAAACCTCTCCACCCCTCCATGCTGGGGAGAACAGAGAGCAATTGGATCTGCCCAGAGTTCAGAAAAGGACAACAAAAATGATGAGGGGTATGGAACAGCTGCCACATGAGGAGAGATTAATAAGAGTGGGACTTTTCAGCTTGGGAAAGAGATGACTAAGGGGAGGGTCTATAAAATCATGAATGGCGTGGGAAAAGTGTCTAAAGAAGACTTATTTATTCTTTCCCATAAACACAAGTACTAGGAGTCACTGAATAGGTAGCAGGTTTAAAACAAACAAAAGGAAGTATTTCTTCATACAACGTACAGTCAACCTGTGGAACTCCTTGCCAGAGGCTGTTGGGAAGGCCAAGACTATAACAGGGCTCAAAAAAGAACTAGACACGTTTATGGAGAACAGGTTCATCAGTGGTTACTAGCCAGAATGGGTAGGAGTGGTGTCAGAAGCTGGGATGAGCAATGGGGGAAGGATCACTTGATGATTACCTGTTCTGTTCATTCCTTCTGGGGCAGCCGGCATTAGCCGCTGTGGATATGTCTACACTACAAGGGGAATAATTGCTTTGAATGGCCCTGGGGAGGAGCTATTTTGAAATAGCAGCAGTGGAGCATCTACACTACCGCTATTTCGAAATAGCAATTTTGAAATGGGCGTTAAACCCTCATTTCACGAGGAATATTATTCCGGAATAAGAAGCCCGCTATTTTGAAATAATGGGCTTACTGTGTGGCTGCTCCCCTTGTTGTTTTGAAATAACGCTGCAGTGTAGATGTGCCCTGTCCGAAGACAGGCTACTGGGCTAGATGGACCTTTGGTCTGACCCAGTATGGCTGTTCCTATGTCTGCCAGCGTGGCCGTCAGAGGGACCGAGAGAGGGCATTGGGGGAAAGGTGAAATAAGCTCTGCGAAGCCATTATATGCACCTGGCCAACATGCAGGGGAGGGGGGAGGAAGTGGGAATAAGAAAGGAAGTGGGGAAAGGCTTGACTGTGGTCCCCCAACGCCCTGGTGATGTAACTGTGCTCAGGGGCGGCCCATCCACATAGGCGAACTAGGCGGTCGCCAAGTTAAATGGGGCGCCAAATGGTGGCACAATATCATTGAGGGGTTTGGAAGTGGGGGCGCCGATTGCATGGTTTGCCTAGGGTACCAGTTGCTGGCAGCTAGTCTAGGACTGCCCCTGGTGTGCTGGTGCAATGGGAAGCATACAGAAACAGACTCAACCTAGCCTACTGTCTCCCCGTGACTGACTCTCTCAGTCACAGTTTCCTACCTGGGCTGCTTCTTGTTCAGGAAAGTCCGTGTGGTCACCATAAGCTAGGTTCTTATTTATAACCGTCATAATGAATCATACTTAATAAAGTGTTCTGAGCAATGGCTGGCAAGTCCACCACTGACCCCAAGAAGACAAAGTTATCAGGTTCTAGGGGGTCCTTACACTAAGTCATTCAGTGTGGCCGCACAAAAATTAACTAAGCATGGCTATTGTGATTCACCAAGGCAAACTAGGGTGGGTAGGATTAAATGCCCTTGCTGAGTGGCAATGGTAGACTAGCCCTATGAAATAACCAGCTGAGAAAGCCTGTCCAACAGATGTCAGATAATAAACCTATGCACTTCACCCCCCTCCTAGTAGAAGGTAATAGCGTGCAAGAATGGGTACTCCTGGAAGGAGCTTAGGCCCTAGCAGTTGTTAATGCTCAGATTACTGGGTAAAGACATTACTGAAGGCAGCCACGTGGATGGATTTGTGAGTCAGCAAATGTGGAAAACTGCAAAGGACAGGTTAGTCCTAGCCAGAAACATGCTGAAGATTATTCACCCCTGAAAATGCCCAGGTCTGGCTGTACTTCCTTCGACAGGAATCCTAGTTCTACACAGGAGGTTTCCCTACTAAGCCAGGTATGCTGAAGGCAGAGAGATGCGGTTTTTGCACGCTAGTAATAGCTAAGAGGGTAAGCCTGACTGAGCTCATGTCAGCTCAAAAGGTTATAAGGGGCAGTCTCCAAACTCACCTAAAGTGTAAAGAATGGCCCCAAATACTCCCTCTTACGTTACATATAGAAATTCCTCCAGCTCAGTTGAGTTTTGTGTCGCGAATATACAAGGGTACGTCTAGACGGCAAGGCTGTTTCAGGATACCCCACGTCCAAGGATCACGTCTGCTATTTCAAAATAATTTTCAAAATAACGGACGCACTATTTCGGCATCCCTGTAAACCTTGTTCCACGAAGAATGAGGGATGTCTCAACATAGTGCTTTATTTCAAAATTTAGCACTGCATGGATGTGCCAAATTCCGAAATAGCCTATTTCGAAATAAAATTAAAATAAGAGACGCAATTTATTTTGATTTTAGAGTGCAGTCTAGACGTACCCCATTGTAGGTTTTTGGCAACTGAATTATCTTCCAGTAGGCTGGACACCTCAAACTAGGACTGATAGGACCTGATTCTGCCCAATGCATCAGTTCCCACAGGGTTTTGCTCAATACCTTGCAGGATTGGACCCATATCAAGGAAGCAGGAAGCTCTCTAAAAGAAGAGAGAGACAAATACTGTACTTCTAAATCTATTGAGTTCTGGTACATCAATAATTTACATATATAGATTCATATTGTGACATGCCAGGGTTTAAATCTAACCTTGCATTCTGCTTTCTCTAGCTATAAAGAAAAATAAGGAGGAAAAGTTTTAAACTGAAAACCTTAAAAAACCCTTTTGCTCTAAAGGGGTGGGGGCCACTCACCAACAGAAAAATCAGTCAAGGGCTGCACACAAATGAGAAGCCAAAAACATAAAAAAAACCTACACCTACACCCCCAACTAAGAAGGAGAAAGACACTCCCCACGTTCCTCGCACACACAAGAGCCTGAGAGGGACCCGCCAAGTAGATTTTGTGTGCTTCTGCAGTGGGGCAGGGGAGGGTGGGGGGCTGGAGCACCAGCACTGGTTCCCCAAATGCAGGGGGGAGGGCCCTGAGCCTCGGGGGCCAGATCCAGGCAAGCAGGGGGCTGCATCTGGCCCCCAGGCCTGAGGTTCCCCACCCCGGCTTAAAATATAGTTAATTACAATGAACGTTTATGACCAACTGAATGTCACCATGTGACACATTACGGGAGATTTCTAAAAGCAGAAAAATCAAATGCCCAACAAAACAGCAAGTCAGTTGGAATTTGTACCTAACTCCCCCTTCTCCTTATAAATCTCTCCTTAAGCACAGGTTTTGACCACTTGTACAGATTAAAAGTCCCACAGCACTTTTCTTAGCTGTAGTAATCCAAGTGTCCTGGTCAAATTCCAACTTGGGTAATTACATTCTGCTGGCCTAAATGCCTCCTGCTGTTTCAGTTGAATACTGTTCTTGGGTTGCTGTCTTAAATAGACATTTAATAGAGCTGCACACTGTTAAAAAGTTGCCATGTTTCACTCCGGCGTTGCCTGTACATTTGTGTGTGAGCAAAGCAAATTCTGTGTAAAGTTCTGATACAGTTCAAGTTTTCAGAGTGTTTTGGGGATAAATACACTATGGTGGCATTAGGAAATATAGTTCACCACCTATTAGTACACTGCTTCAAGCAAATACTAAATAAGTCAGTGATTTGATCCCTCTGGAATATATGGCTGCTAAGCACAAATGCACACAGTATACTCTGAACACTGTAGGTGTTGCATCCATTACTTCATTTTTACTTTCTGTGGAACTGTTCAAGATCTTGGTGAGAGAGAACGTTACCTGATTTGACCACATACCTGGCCAAATTCTCTTTTCGTTTATACTCTCCCGTGGAAATTCCAGTTGGAAAACTTCAGCCAGTTCCAGTTGGCCAATTAGTTCTTAGATCAGGGCAGTGGTTCTTTTGCGTGCCTGGTCCTGCAGCAGAAACCCATCCGAGACACCTAGGAAATACCAGTGACCAATAGATAGCATTTTCACTGGGATTCCACCAGCTGCAGTGGGGTTGCTAAGAATACAGAATGATAACGTACTGACATAATTGTTAAAGGGTGAAACAGATACAGTGGATGGACCACATTTATCTCTGGGAGGGGGCTCTCTGTACATCAATGGAGTTCACAAGGATTGAATTTGACCAACCAAGCTTTCTTCCATACTTCAATTTCACAGTGGTGGGGCTATAAAATATACATTACTCTTAGCTGGTGCTTTTCCCATCATACCTTAGATTATAATCAGGCAAAAGTTATAGCCACACTGTTCTTCAGTTTGTTTGTACAATACTAACCCTAACCTTAAACCCTAGCCCTTCCCCCCTTTTATTTTATTTATTTATTTATTTATTTTGCCAAAGTCAGGCACAAAATAACTATACACAGGACAACATTTCAGATACAAAACATTGTCAAAGACTAGTACCTAAGATACAGAGAAGACTGAGGTAGGAAGGACTGGCAAGGAAAGTCCATCTTAGGGGGTATTGAAGAGGAAAGGCAGAATGGTTGGACAGGGAGGGAGAGGCTACTCCAACCAATGGTAACAAAGCTTGAGAAGGTTATATGGAAGAGAAAGGAGGAATATAGAAGGTAGGAAATGAGGACAATCCTTGGATGAAATGAGATCAGAATTGCAGACAGAGCCCTGAAGGAGGGGACAAGGACCTGGAATCTGATGAGGAAGGAGAAGGGAAGCCATTGTGGAAATCAAGTTAGCAATTATCCAGCCCATCCGAAGCCCAGTCTCATAGACTTGAGCAGCCTTAGTATTCTCGGTATCATTACATTCCATGCTACTCCTGTAATAAATGGAAGTTACTAACAGTAAAAGCGCAGGGTTTTATGTAAGGTCACAGCCACAAGGCCATTATGTTTTCATTAGCGCAGTAAAGTCCATGAATTATATATGCTTGGTTATATAAATCTGTTCTTTTGCAAAGAGACCTGCACCGCTGCTTTTTTTACACAGTAAAACAAATTGAGAAGCATAAAATGGGCCAGATCATTCCCTGATGTATTAGCCAACGATGAACTTGGCCCAAATGGTATTTACTTCTTCCTGACTGTAGAAATGGCTGCGTTATTAATCCTGAAGCTAGCAGAAGCCACTAATGCTTTGAAATACATACCTTATGGCTTTCAAGTCACTTGCAATAAGCACAGCTAGCATTGTTTTATACCTTGAATATAGCACTCCGGAGGCTTATGGGAAGCGCAGATCCTTGTACGCTTATTTCAGTCGTGCCATTATCATTGCTAGAATGTAAATGCTTGTTCCATTCAGACCAGGACTGGCCAAGGTCAGTTTATCAGAGGATGATCATGTCGTTAGGATGAGAGAACTCGCCAGGTACTTAATTATCCCAGTAAAGGTGGCTGCACAATAAGATTTGGTTCTTCTAGCATTGAAGTTGATGGGATGTCATAGGGAATCAAATAAGGTCCTAACCAGCCTTAAGTAGGTTAATTGCTTTCCACTATGTTTCATGCACAAGTGAAAAAAAGGCTTAGGAAACCCCTATGCAAATGTATTTCTTTTGAACTCAGCTGATTTCTTCTCTTTGGGCATTTCCCTCCCTCTTCCTCCCCCTCTTCCCCCCCTCCCCCCCGCACTTTTTGCCCTTTGCTTTGGGTTAATCACATGGTGTGCTCTTGAAAGCCCTCAGGGAGACCTCCTGGTCTCCCAGGATGCCTGGGTTAGGTTGAATTTCCCATGGGTTGGCTCAGACTTGTAATAACACAATCACCTTGCAGCAGAGAGTAGTTTCCAAAAATAGGAACTCCTCTGTGAGATGGTGGAGAGACTCCCTTAAAGGTGGAGAGGAGCAATTAAGGTAGGAAAAAAGCCGCTCACACACTTAACACCCGTACTGAAGCAATGCGGTGAGGTGCCGCATGACCACTTCACAGGAACATGTTTGTAGATGCACTAGAGACAATAATAACTATGAATAAGAATTACAGTAATCATAGACATTAGTGCCTTTCTTTCGAGCAGTTGAAAATGCCTGGCAGACGTAAAGAAACCTCACAGCAGTACTCTGGAGCACATAGATGTCCATTTCTAGGAGTGGTTAGAAAAAACAGGTGCATTTAACTTCTGGATACCTCATGTACCTTTTTTTTTACAATGGGGATAAAAATACCTACCTCATAGGCTTATTTATTTAGTAATTGATAATGGAAGCCAGGAGGGATGTCAACATATAGTTTTTTAAACGATTAACCGATAAGCCTAAGCTTATCATCCAAACGACTACATGTAATCCCTCCCCCTTGCTGCCTCTGTATCAGAAGCAGCAGGGGAGGGGGGAGGAAGGGGCGGAGGTGGGAGCCAGTGCCTCTAGGGAGTAGGCTTAAGCCTTTCTCTCTCCACTGTCTCTCAGCCTGTATCAGAGGCAACAGCACAGGGAAACAGATGGGAGCCGGTCTGAGTGGGAAGCCGATTTTTAAACTGGCTCCCCTTGTGGACTGGTTCCGCCTGCTACCTTGCATATTGTGATTCCCCCACATATTATGATCTCTCCATGAGAGAGGAATTATCCCTACTAGTGGGTCTTCACATGCACTCCTGCAAAGCACTTCATACAAGCCAACAAAACCATACCGTCAACATCCCTGAAGGCTGCTGCTAAGTGACGCAAAATCAGCAAAGCCGCTTTGTCTTTGCCCGTTGCTAAAAGGCTGTCTTCCCATCAGTATCTCCATTCTACACCCACATTTAAGAATAGTAAGTGCATGGGGACAAGGTGCCAATATGCGACCAGAGGCAGAGTTGGCGGGATGTCCAACAGCGACCCAGAGAAAATTCCAAGTGGCAGGCAAACGTCTCTTTTCAAGGCACATCCATCTAACCCTATAGAGTTCAAGGGAGATTTGAGAAGAAGGTCAGTATGGATGCTCCTGGGCAAATGACAGAAGAATTTTACCTGTGACCCTTGCTTACCCAGCTGCTTAATAAAAGACTGTCAAGGAAAATAATTTCATTAGGCAAGTTGGCCTCAAGAGTTACCTGTGAAATTAACAAAAAGTCCTATGGTATCTTGAAGACTAACAGATTTATTTGGGCATCAGCTTTGGTGGGCTTTGTCAGAGGACTCCTCGTTGTTTTTGCTGAAACAGACTAACACGGCTACCCTCTCTAAAACTTGTCACCATGTGAAATTAGAGAAGTACGCCCCAAGAGAACATGTTTGTTTCTTCCCCAGCTATTTGTCCCATGTGCAACTGTAAAATAAGACACAGAACATAAGTCAATAGTCTCATGGCAGTCTCTGCATATGCTTCTTTAGCAATGTGATCAGGATCAGCTACCAAAAACATGGACAGTATGTACCCTGTTATACAGGGTTACCATAGTGATGATGCATTAACAGTAAGAACTCCTCAGCTCATCTGATATTGCTGTTCTAGAACAGATGCAATTAACACAACATTCTAGCCGATGTTTTTTTTCTACTGCATATGAGCACATCTCATGTACTGGTGCCTTGATCAAATCATCCCATTTAGAGCTCATGTTCATGTAAACATCCACAACTCTGCTGAGGACCAAGAATGAAAGCTCAAACTCTAGGGCTTCGTCTACTTTGGCAAGAATTCTTGCCACCTGTCTACACTGGCCATGAGCAGGGGCGGATATAGGGCAGCGCCCCGCACTTCAAAAAGCCCCGTGCGTGCGCCATGGCGCCACCGCGCATGCGCCGTGGCAAAGGGGGACCCCGCAAAATTGTGCTGCCCTGGGCCCCGCAAAATGGTCATCTGCCCCTGGCCGCGAGTACTGGCGCAAGAACACTGACGTTCTAATGTATAAAATCAGGGCTTCTTAAGCAAATATTCTGATGCGCCTGCTCAGGGATAAGCCCTCTTGCGCAACTGTTCTTGCATAAGAGGCCAGTGTAGACAGGCAACATGAATTTCTTGCGCAAGAAAGCCCGATGTTTAAAATGGCCATCGGAGCTTTCTTGCGCAAGAGAGCGTCTACACTGGCACGGATGCCCTTGCACAAAAGCACATGCCAGCGTAGACGCTCTCTTACTCAAATACGCTAACGCAAAAACTCTTGCGTTAAAGAGTATTTTGCGCAAAATCTTGCCAATCTAGACGTAGCCTAGCTGTATACATGAGTTATAATCTCTCTCTCTCTCAGGAGTTGGGCAGTGTGTGAATCTCATAGTGCTCCACTTTGTTCATTAAATAGTCTTTTGCATGATTTCCCTTTTAAAATAAAATGGCAACGAAGAACCATTTTGGTTTCCTTTTGCCAGGCTTAGTGCAGCCCATCACATTCAGAGCAACTAGCTCTCTGAAGGCAATGAGTAGTCCTGTGGCACCTTAGAGATTAACAACAACATATATAGTAACATGAGCTTTCATGAGGAAAAAACCCACTTCCTCAGATGAGCTTGAGTGAGGTTCCTTTGGGAAGCACTTGTGTGACTATTTCACACTCTTAATCAGCTGGGATGGCTCATTTACAGGAGCAGCTTCAGAATCCATTTCAAGAGACCCTCAAAAGCCAACTCAATGAATTTTCTGTGATTTTTTTTTTTAAAGCATTAACTAACGAGATCTGTTCTTGGCTCAGGCAGGCAGGAGGCTATTTCAGATGAATTCACCTGGGAAAAGGGGACAAATTGAACTGCATTTTGGTGAATAGCTTAGAACTCATCTTGTCCAGTGAGTTTCTGATAATTTGCTATGCCCGGTGCCGGTCTAAATAGCACAAGTGCTGTAAGGGCTGTTTCCAAAGGTGAAAGTAAGCGGACGCGCCCTGGTGCACAGCTCTGGCAAGAGCTGGCTGAGCTGCAGCAAAAGCCAGCAGGGAGCTATTGAAAGAGCTGGCAGGGACCCAGATTGCAATGGGACAGCACCTGTAAGAAATTGTAAGTTCCTTTCACCGCTGGTTGTTGCATCATCCAAATAAGGTTCAGGCTAAGAGCCCGATGTGTTATTCTGATGAGTTCAGAGTCAAGCAGAAAAAGAATGAAAAACTGCTACCCGTTGTGATCTGTCTGTGGGGACGCAGCATGCAATACAGCACCTGGAGAATACACAGATATCCCAAATCTGTTAATACTCCCATGTCCCTTATTTTGAAACTCTAGCAGATGAGTACACTGCCTCATTAATTTCCTCTTATTGCCCAAGGAGATTAAAATGTCACAGCGACCGATGTTAATGGAGACAGTAAAAGGTCAGCCAGAGATGTCATAGGAGAGCACTCTCAGTTGAGTCCCCTCTGTTGTTCAGACTGGTTTGATTTAAAATCTTTCCAAGATGACAAGTCTAGGGGGAAACCTCTAAGGAGGAAATACAAAGCACTTAAACGTGCTGAGGATGGGATAGGTCAGGGAATTTAAAATAATTATTATTTATATTGCACTAGGTGCAAAGGGTCTCCATCAGGATCTGGGGACCCACTGTGTAAGTCACAGGAGGACCTGGGCTTAGTCCCCATATCTATGTCTACACTGCGGGTGTTTTGCAAAAGAGGAAATGCAAATAGAGTGCTCATTTGCATATCTCGTGCTCTCATTTGCATATCTTCTTCTGATTCTTTTTGCGGAAGCGGTTTTTGCAATAAAAAGCCCTGTGTAGACGGGGCCATTTGATGCAAAAAAACCCTTTTGCGCAAGCGCCTGTAAACCTCATTTTTTGAGGAATAAGGACTCTTGCACAAAAAGGCTTTTTTGCGACAAATAGCCCCGTCTACACAGGAGTTTTATCGCAAAAACTTCTCCTGCAAAAAGGATGGGAAGAAGATATGCAAATGAGAGCATGAGAGATGCAAATGAGCACTCCATTTGCATTTCCTCTTCTGCAAAACCCCCAGAGTGTAGATGTAGGTGTCTGAAGTTGAAGAAACAGAGAGAAAGCCAAGTGGTCACATCACAGTAGTGTCTTCCTTTAGCCTCACCCTATGGTTTTAATGGCTACCCCAAGCTAGGTTCTGTTTTAAATTTTATTTTTCCTCAGAACTTGTTTTTCCAACTACAGCATGACGGTGGAAAATCATCCTGTTAGTTTTACTATCTAGTTCCATCAAGACTCTGGGTATGTCCACAGTGCTCATGCTTGAGCCCAGGTTCAAGCCTAACTTCCCTTTTATCTACACTGCAAGTGTGTTTACCCACTGTTCAGACCTAGGTCATCAGGACCCCACAGAACTGGAGAGGGTG
>JANRFK010001785.1:33943879-33959315 GCA_030068395.1 Apalone spinifera
GGGGACAAAAACCACACACAGAAAAGATCTTTGTTTGGTAACTGAAAATTGTGTCCATGTTATTTAATTAATTCCTGAATGTTAAGCATTGACTTACTGCTATTGAACATTGCATTCCAAATGGGCATTACGCTCTGCTCCATCTCTTGGGTTATAATCTAGAGCAGCGATGGGCAACCTAGGCTAGTGAGTGGGCTGTGTGAGTGCCCCTCTATCTCCATGGGCCACAAAATTGTCAAAACCAAGATGGTCTCCCAGGACAGGGTATTTTTGCTGACTCTGCTTGCGTGCCTGCAATTTGCGGGGTTTGCCGACTGAACCGTAGCAGCGCTGTGATTGGATGTAGAGGGAGCACATGACTCAGTCAATGTTGTGTGCAATCAGCACGCCCCTCGCTTCACATGCCCTGGCTTCATGTGCATGGCGCTGTTGTAACAGCAATAGGAAAAAACGAAACGGATGGAAACGTCTCAGGCCACACACAGAGCCCCGATGGGCCGCAGGTTGCCCATCACAGATCTAGAGCATCAGTGAGCTGCCTTAAGGCCCCCAACTGATTCAAGATGTTTTTAAACTGACCTTTGCAAGGGAGAAACATTTTAAAAAAGCTGCTTAGATGCTGCAACTGATACTTTGGCAGTTGCGTAAGAAAAATCTATGATTTGAATTTCTCCTCCTCATCCATTCACCAGCAATGTGTTTTTACACTGGGAAATTCAGGGTATAACCCCAGAGATGGACATATACAAAACAGTGAACAAATTTCCAGGCATTTTACTTTTTTCTCCTCTCCAGTTTACTGTTGCCAGAACCTCAAACCATTCAAATCACATTGGATCAATTTTTTTTTTTTTTAAAGGGGAAAGGCGGAAGTGCAGCACAGAGCACAGCAACCGTCAAGCAATTTTTAAGGCAAATTTATTTCTTCCCATTTATTCAGCGTTGAGAATGAGATTTCCTTTTGGAACTGCTAAGCATCATTAGCACTACTGGACGTTTCCGCTCAGGGTATTTAATCAAAGTTTAACTGGAGTCAGCTCAAGTAGATGGTAACGTCAAAGAAGGAAAGTTATGTAGGCCCAAGAATAGCATCCGAACCACAATTCCTAGAGATATTTCTCCTGATGGTAATGGGAGACCATTTTGAACCTCATTCAAATGCAAACACACACAAAAACATAGACTTAATAGCAGGCCTGTTAAAGCAGAAAGGCTGACTAGGACAAGTGCAGGGCCAAACAGAAAGGTAACACATCAGCATCTGTTTGGGGACTGAGTTACTTGTGCAACTTTTGTAAAAAATAAGAATAGCTCCTATGGACGAGGGAAGTTTCATTAAATGGAATGGAAAATAAAAGTCAATTTTGGGAGAAGGGAAGGGACTTCTTAGGTGCATACAAATAAGCCATGTCTTCTCTCGTTTGCTTCATCACATTTTAGGTGGGTGGTTGTGCTTTGCCCCTCCCTTCCTGATCCAGGCAGATGGTACCAGGTGGCTAGTGCATTTACTCATTCTGGGCATCATAATTAGCACCTCCTGCTTTCTTCAGCTCATTCTTGATGTACTCCTCATCCAGCTCTTTGTGGTCGCTGATCACAAATTCTTTGGCAAAGTTCTAAAAGACAGAGAGAAAAGAGTAAACAGAAATGACCTTATCTGGGAGCCAGGATCTGTTCAGCTGTGTAAACACTGGGAGGCTGTTTCCACTGGAACCTCCTTTTTTGGCCCAGGACACTTCAGGTTAATATAGATGCAGATTGCAGCTCATTCGCTCACACTTTGTCAATTTAGCCCACAAGCTTTTTGGGGTAGGGACTATTTTACCACCCCTATGCATAAAAGCACCAACTGAGGTTGGGATTCCATTAAGTGCTATTGTAAGAGAAAGGGAAAGGTAGTTTTAGAGATATGGGATTTTGGAAAAGGACTAGTTCTTACTCCAAGTGCAATACAGGTAAGAGTTTTCACTGAAGCCATTAACGACATTGTGCATAACCATATCTAAACATTAAGATTGTCCAATGACGCAGACCATAAATGCCTGAAAGCCAATATGACCGAGAAGAGAACACAGGTTCCCTGGCAGAACAAACTTCTTGCAGATATTTTTGCAAGGACCCTCTCCCCCTCCCCTCCCCTCCCCCCCCCCACTACCTTTTCCTCCGCCCATCATGGCAAGAACTGGCAATTGTGCCCATTGTGCTATATGGAGCTGTTTGCAAATGGAAAAACAGCATAAGCAGCACTTGTCATCACGAATGAATGCGAACCGGCATTTGAAACTGACGTTTTAACTGGTATTTCTGAGACCATTAGCAAGAGGTCATCCTGATAAAATCATTTCATGAGCTGTGTGGGAGGCTAATTTCCATATCACTGGGCTGTGAATTAAAAAAAAAAAAAATCAAATCCACTGACTACAAGTTAATACTCCTCCCTCCCCCACTTTTTAATTGCTTTACAGTCAGACACTGGGCTCTGACAGTGCCAGCTTCACCAAGGCTCCTTTAAACTACTGCTGGCATCATTCTGCTCTCATCACAGGCTGGCCTAGGCCAACGCAAGAGAAAAGCTGTTCCCAATACATTCTGCAGATGATTTATGAGGAGCAAGAACCCTTGCCATTCAATCCAGGGCTGAGGAAGGAGGTTTCAGTGGTAGAGGCACTAGCGTGGGACGTGGGAGACTAGGGCCAAGTCCCTGCTCTGCCACCAACCTCCTGCATAACCTTAGGCAAATCATTTAGCCTTTGGGCCTCAAGTCCATCTCAACTGCTGTACCTCACACGGATGCTGGGAGGATAAAAATCTATTGACCCCATGGTGTCCAACACGCTAGCCACTAGCCACATGTGGCAATTTGGCCAGTTGAGCGTGGCTAGTTGGCTATAGCCAGGGCTCGCCGAACCACGGCGAGTCCCTCTCGCCAGCCACACTGTCCGGCGATCTGCACATGCGCAGATCGCCCGAACCCGGCTCTTCCGGGTTGCAATCTACTCCCCACGGGCGAGTAGACTGCATTATTTGTCAAGCCCTGGCTATAGCAGTAGCTACATTATTTACATTTTCAGAATAGTGTGGATAGTTCACTATAGCAGTAGGCACTAGAGTTGCTACTGCTTCAGAACTAGACTAAACAGGCCTTGAGTCCGAACTAGTCTCACAATCCCTAGATTCCAGAATGTTTGGATGTCTCTATTACAACACAGCATAAACTGTTCTTTGGGACACTGGCTGTTAAATATGTGCTGGTACAGAGATTCAGAAGAGCTGCAGAGCTATATGCAGCTCACAGGAAGGTCAGTTGTGAAGCCAACATGAGTTTCACACAAGAGATTCTTTTTTTCCAGAATAGACTAGGAAAGAGGTTCCACAGCACCTGTGGGAAACTATTACCACTATACTGGAACAAGTCTACTGGTGGTGATTCAGCATTCTCAGATCACTAGTGAAATGCTCTTGTGCAGGGATGGTATGCATGTGTAACCGCCACCAGGTGGGTTTGAACCTGGGACCTCTGAAGCTGAGTATAGGAGCCTCTACCCTCTGAGCTAAAAGTCAGCTGGCTCCCAGCCCATGCTATAGAAGCCTCTTGATCTTAATTGTTGCTGTTGTCTAGGTGCCACTTGCATTGCTCAGTAACCACGCTAGGTGTGTGGGTCGGTCGGTCGGTTGGTCACACACACACACCCTCTTGCTTCCTACTTCCCCTTCACTCCTTAAATGGAACAACTTCCCACAGCTGAAAACATTTCATTTATCCTTTCCCATTTCAGACACTAAGATCTATTAACATACTACAAAGGCAATTTCCCCTGCCTTTGAGACTTGCATTTACACATCAAAAGCTATGAATGGGACACATCCAGCCTGACTCAATTAGCATCATTAACACTGGTCCTACAATTGACAGGAAACTACTTTTGCTGTTCTATATACTCTGGCTTCTGTAGTTTCCAATCATAGGATAAAGTGGGTTTTACCCACCCACAAAAGCATATGATATATTGGTTAGTTTCTAAGATGTCACAGGACTGCTCATTATCTATCAGACAATTAACCAAAAAGTTATGTTCTCGTCCTCTGTGTGGCCCTGGATGCTTATTAGCAGCAGCATGGTCAACAAAAAGCCTGATCTCCCAGCTGGACCACACCAAGAAGTCAACAGTGCCAGGGTTCCTAGTTAACAAAAGCCCAAAACCCCAACAGAAGAAACCTAGAAAATGAGGCAAGGCTTTCCTGGGGAAGCAGTCATCTTGTTTGTTTGGGTCTAAACTGTTCTGGAACAGACCAGCCATGACAATCCATATATGTGTAGGGAAGAAGGGAGTTTTATATTGGCATCAAATTCTACTCCACATGGAGAGCTTTTATTTGGCAGTTTCTTGAGACCTCAATTTGTAGTGGGTGAGAGAGAGAGAAAAGGGTCGGTTTGGGAAAGATTTGCCACTTTTTTCATGCAGTGGAAGAAGAAAAGCATGCAGGCCATGACTGAGCCCATGTCACACTGCAGGGAACCCTCAATACTTAAAAGGAAAAGCTTATATCAGCTACGTGACACTTGGTTCTCTCTGCTTTCATTTAAATCACATCCAGAAGGAATACTGGAAAATGTCAGTGGCTTGGCAGCACTTCAGACTCCCAGATCAAATCATTACTCCTTGCCCCTATAATCTGTTCGCTTCCAATACAGGGACACTACATTGCAGCGCTTTGGCTGAGCACGAACAGATTGTCACTATTTAAAATGAAGTGTTTGTGGTTGAAAAGGGAGAAACCCAGAAGCACTTAATCCAGCCATGCTCAGCAGTCTGGAATAGAGAAGGGACTATGAAAGCATTCAAAGTTCCCCAAGCACTTCCCCAGCTAAGAAACCCAGCAAAGAGCCATTATACTTCCAGTTTCCTACGTGAAGCCCTGTGGAGAGGCTCAGCTTTTGTTAATTCCAAGCAAATGGAGACCTACTCAGAAGCTGTTCACTGGGCTGTATTACCACCCCCACTCGTGAGCCGTTTCAGTCGGTTTCACCTGGGGGCTAGTAAGCTTTCCCCTCTGCAACACAAAAGCTTGTCAATGCCAGGATTACAGTAAAGTAACGTAAGGCACTAGACCTGGCAGCTTGGCTTAAGGTACTCAACTTTAGCTACATACAATACGTAGCTAGAATCGGCTTACTGTAAGCTGAGTTTGGTGGTGTCCCCATAGCGGGAGGCTGATGGGAAGCAAATGCTCCCATCCAGTTCCCTTATTCCTCATAAAAGTAGGAGTACTGGGCACGGGCAGGGGTGCCCTCTGAATTAGATTTAGCAAGTCTAGTTAAGACTCACTAAATCGAACTCCAGAGGATTGATCGTGGCCGTGGTGATCTTCCTTTTTGTGTAGGCAAGGCCTCAGTCTTTACATAGACATTAATGAGAACTGTAGCTGGCCCACATGGCTTTTTTTTTTTTTTTTTAAACTGTGTCTCCATGCAATCAGAGAATCAAAAATTTAGGATTTGAGGGGAGGGACCTCACTGGGTCATCTAGTCCGACGCCCTGATGAGACATCTACTCAACTGCCAGATCTCCAAGTTGACCCTAGTTAACAGTGAAATTCACACTGGGGTCTTTCCTGCTCATGCATCATCAGGATCCCCGAGCCAAATGATGTGCATTATACTGTTAGGCTGTGTCTAGACTGGCCATTTTTTGCGGAAAATCATCTGCTTTTCCGCAAAAACTGGCCAGCTGTCTACACTGGCCGCTTGAATTTCTGCAAAAGCACTGACTTCCTAATGTATGAAATCAGTGCTTCTTGCGGAAATACTTTGCCCTTCCTGTTCGGGCAAAAGTCCCTTTTGCGCAAAACTTTTGCGCAAAAGGGCCAGTGTAGACAGCTGACATTTGTTTTGCGCAAAAAAGCCCTGATGGCTAAAACGGTGATCGGGGCTTTCTTGCGCAAAAGCGCGTCTAGACTGGCACTGACGCTTTTCCGCAAAAAGTGCTTTTGCGCAAAAGCGTCCGTGCCAATCTAGACGCTCTTTTGCGGAAATACTTTTAACGGAAAAACTTTTCCGTTAAAAGTATTTCCGCAAAATCATGCCAGTCTAGACGTAGCCTTACAGTTTAAGGCATTACCTATGAATCACACCACAGATAGAACAGAATTTGTGCTAAGGATGTAAAATACCACAAGCTGTTTGTAGCTCTTTGTCAGTTGCCAATGATTGGAAAGAATGTAACAGAATGACGCATTGTTCCCTCCGAATTGGAGCTGAAGAACAAGAGCAGAAAAGAAATGCAGGGGGAGGGTCTTACATTGCTCCATCTACCTTAATATTAGCATGTTAGTGGACGGGAGAAGGATAGAGAAGGTAAGAATAGGAAATGAAGATCATCAGACTGGAGTAAAACCCCAAACCTAAAGTAACCCAGATTGCCAGTTGAGCTGGTCAAAATGGTTTCAGTCAACCTGTGGAACTCCATGCTAGAGGATGTTGTGAAGGTCAGGACTTTAATAAGGTTAAAAAAAAACAACACACTGGATAAATTCATGGAGGATAGGTCTATCAATACTTATTAGCCAAAATGGGTAGGAATGGTGTCCCTATCCTCTGTTTGTCAGAAGCTGGAAATGGAGGACATGAGAGGGATCATGGAAATGGATGACATGAGATGGTTACCTGTTCTGTTCACTCCCTCAGAGGCATCTGGCATTGGCCACTGTCAGAAGACAGGATACTGGGCTAGATGGACCTTTGGTTTGACCTAGGATGGCCATTCTTAAGTTTCAATCAAAAGGTTGTTTACCCAAATTTCAACAAAAAAGGGGAAGGAGAAGGGACATGATAAAACACACAATTATATTTCCTTTGGGACCTGCGCTATAAAGCTAACAAAGCTAAGCAAAAAAAATAAGTGAGATTCCATCTACAGCAGTTGGCGGAACACACTTTTGAACATATAATACCTTTGCCATGAAACAGCTGCCCAAAGGATACAAGGGGATTGTTTTGTTCTAAATGGGTACGGTTTGAGCAGACATGCAAGACACAACCTGCAGGGTGAGAATGACTTCCCATGAATTATCAAGGTATGACATAACTTGGTGAGACAAGTTTACACCCGCAGTTTATTCTGTGCTTCTTAGCTATTGCTATCCTATTTTATGTCTGAGATGCCTCTTGTGTTGGCTTGTTTACCCTAAAAGTGTAATCTGGGTCACTGCCATATTTAAGTCTTTACTTTGTCGCTTTCTGGGTGCAGACACTGTCGGCAGAAGGGTACACAGTTCTTGTGCTTCCTGTTCACCTCCACGTGCAAGTTTGATTGTTGGTATCTTTAAAGGTCTGCATAGCCTGGCATGTAGGTGCTAGAGAAACTCTGGTTCGATGGTTTGAGTACTTGCCTGGAGACCTGGATTCAACTTCCTGCTACCAAATATGCCCTGTGTAACCTTGTGCATGCTGTTTAGAAGCATAGAATACTAGAATTGGAAGGGACCTTGAGAGATCATCAAGTCCAGTCCTCTGCCCTTGGGGCAGGACAAAGCACCATCCAGATTATCCCTGATAGATTTTTATCTAACCTGCTCTTAAATATCTCCAGGGATGGAGATTCCACAATCTCCCTAGGCAATCTATGCCAGTGTTTAGCCACCCTGACCGTTAGGAAGTTTTAGGGCAAGGTTAAGTTGGGTACCTAAATACTTTCAAAAACCTGGCCCTTAATCACTCTGTGCCTTAGCTCCCCAATTGTAAAATAGAATTAACACCCTCCCCACATGGGGGAGGGGAGGAGAAATACATTAGAGATTGCAAGGTGCTCACATGTTACAATAATGGGCCCATACAAGTATCTTAAATACACCACCTCTTGCCCTACATTCCTTCATGCCAACAAAGCTCATAGCTGTTAGTTCCTAGGATCAGACTGAGAACAGGGCCCTCCCATCTGAAATTCACCCGCCTCCTGACTGTCGAGAGGACACGAGATGATCCTATTTGGTTTAGCCTAGGAATGATTTTTGCTTCATTTAATGCAGCTCATTGTACTTATCTGTGGTTTCAAGTAGTTTAGCAATAAGCGAACTAGCTCCTGTCTTCCCACTAGAGTTACAAGATAGGAATCCACAAGCATCAGGCTTTAAGCAGATTTCTGCTCTAGCTAGCATCAGAGCTGCCTTATTTTCCCTGAGGAGCTGGGGGGGAAGAAAAAGGAAGATGGCAATGAGGAACAGGGGAGAAAGTTTTTACTCTCTGCCCCACACCACACAGAGTTTTCTCAATTCCTTTCAAATGAATTTCAGAGCAGGCGCAGCTAATCCAGGCACAAAGTTGACCTCTGACTCTAGCTCTCAGACCTCTTGATTTGCCACCCCCCCCACAAAAAATATATTTTACAACATCAGCAGAGCCGTTAGAGTGAATTGCAGCCTTTGTATTCACTCCAGAGCCACCAGCGAGCCTATGGGTAACACAAACAATGTGGCTGTTCTCTCAATCGACAGCGGGACTCAGCGATAACCGGAGCATCTTTGCTTTGCCCCTTGAATCATTGTACACAACACACAAAATAAAGTGTATCCAGTGCCCTGCAACATGGGAAAACATCACCCGTTTTGCCTTTGAGTGCTTAGAGGAGGAGAAAGAAATAGTGACAAAGGCGCCAACCCTGCAAGCTGATCCATGCAGGCAGGCCCTTCTGCTTGCGTGGACCCTCGCCCACTTCCACGGGACTTTGCATTGAGGCAAGAGTCCATCCACGTGGTCAGAGCCCAGGACTGGGGCCTGTGTCTCCCACTTAGAGGCAGGGCATTTATGTACTATTTCTGTCTTGCTCTCCTCTACTAAACATTGTATGGAAGAAATATATCCCTCCCATATTGCCCCGAATGCTCTAATACAGTGGCCATAAAAGCTCTTTGGCCAACCAGGACAGAATTTGCTTGGCTGCAGGTATTGCCTGGGCCTTAAGACTGCTTTGCTCAGGCTTCCTTCTATACCCTGGCATAAAAAGGATTGCAAGCCATTGCAGGCCAAGGGCAGGAGAGTCCTCTCATGCGGATCCTCCTGGTCTATGCACTGAGTTACAGCAGCTCCTGCGAGGAGGAGGAGGAGGAGGAGGAGGAGAAAGTTGCAATATGCCCCACAGCAGCCCAGAATCCTCCCTGGATGCACAGCAGAGGGAATTCCACCCCTTTTGCCAATTGGAGGCAGCTGCTGGTTTACATCCTGTTCAGATGCATCCTAGAGGAGACATATTGTGGGTGGGCATGTCTCATGCTCTCTCTGTGCCTCAAGTCCCCATCTGTATGAAGGGGGATAGACTGCTTCCTTGCTCTCCCCCTTTGTCTGGTCTATTTAATTTACCAGCAGCTTGGGAGAAAGACCACCCCTCACCATGTCTGGGTGAGGTGCCCCTGCCTAAGGGAGCCTCAATCGGGAATGGACCTTTTAGCCACTAGAGTAATATAAGCGAGTTATTGCCATTCTAGCCAGTGCCACAGCCACAAAGGGCGTTTGCCCGACCCAACAGGTGGAACCATTTTGAATGCAACATCCCCCAACCTTGGACTGTGTCAATTCTGACTGTAGGGAGAAGCCAGTGCTATCCTCTGGGAAACATGGACCCAACCAGTGATAATTATATGTGAGCTGATCTCTAACATTTTCCAAGAGATCTAACATGTAAATAGAAGTCAAAAACTGGCTTACGGATACTGTATATTCTGGGCTGAGGAAGTCAGGCTCTGAACTATCCCAGGATTAGGAGATGGATGGATTACATCACTATTTGATACAGCTATTAGATTGAAACACCAGGGCTATGTCTACACTGGCGGCTTCTTGCGCATGAACATCTTGCACAAGGGTTCTTGTGCAAGTAGTATTGCGCAAGAAAACTTCCACACTGCCACGTGCGAGATGTGCTCTTGTGCAAGAGCGCCCATGGCAGCGTGGACGCTCTCTTGTGCAAGAAAGCTCTGATGGCCATTTTAGCCATAGGGCTTTCTTGTGCAAGAAATCCCTACCGCGTGTCCACACTGCTCTCTTGTGCAAGAGCTCCTGCGCACGAGGGCTTACACCTGATTAAAAAATAAAAAATAATAATAATTTAAAAAAAAAGAGCGTCACTCTTGCGCAAGGAGCCCTCTCTTACCACGCCGTACTGTAAATTTCCTTGCGCAAGAGCGAGCGAGCAGTGCGGAAGAATCTGCAGAGCGTCCACAAGAACGGCCGTACTTGCGCAAGAAGCTGCGAGTGTAGACATAGCCCAGCAGTGACAAAAGATGAAAAATGATCATGCTAAGAGAGATGTTAAACTACTGTTTGAGTGACAAGACTCGGTGAATCAGTGTCTCCCAAGAGCGACTGGATGGAAGGGCACCAGAGGCAACACAGATTATGCAGAGGGCTTGGTTATGAGACTGTGTCCCATTAAACAATCGTGCTAGAGTTTGAACACACACACACAGAGCTCAGTTCAGAGTGAAAGCCCATCACTGCCACCTTAAAAGGAAGCAGCTTCCATTTTGCACCCCATTTTGAGGATTTAAATCTCAGAGCTGTTCTCTGCTATACAGGGGGGCAGACAGACTTGCCAGGCCCCTGGGCAAGGTGTGTGTGTGGGAGCCCGTGGCAGAAGGGGCGGGACTGGAGCAGGCTGCGCTCAGTGCTGGCCGGAGCATAGCACGCTGGCCCTTCCCCCTCAGCCAGCCTGCCCTGAGAGCTGCCTGGAGCACCACGCAGCGATTTATATGACCTGTGCTTCAGCCACTGCCGCTCCTGCAGTCACAGCGGCTGAGAGCCCTGGGCCCTTTTGAATGGCTGGGCCCCAGGACAACTACCCCCTTTGCCCCTCCAGGCCTGCTGCTATATTAAAAACAAAACACCACAAAAACACATTGCGTGCCATACTGCCAATTCTGAGGTCAGCCCTGTGTTGCCCATAGTAAGGGTGGGTAGAATACAAATAAGCTTAGATGGAAGCTAGGCTGCAAGAGGAGCCACAAAATTGAGACGTTCACCCAGGCTTGTTTTTTTTTAAATGGTATTTATCTTTTCAGAGCACCCTTTATCCCACCCAGGTAACCAAACTAGATATAACTTGTGAGGTCTTGGGGAAAAAAGAAAAAACACATGGATTTTAATATTTATGCTCACCTTGAACATTTAAAAACCCCATTTAAGTGGTTAAATGTCTTGTTTAACCAATTAAAGCCCTCCCCGCCCCCCAAGTCAGTGGCTGCTCCGGACGGCAGAAGCAGCCCCTGTCTGCAGCGGGTTCCACAGGGCTGGAACAGCCCCTCTCTCACGGCAGGCAGGGATCGCCTTCAGCCCCCACCGGTTAACCAGAACTAGTAAGCGTCACCTGTAATGCTTACCAGTGAACCCTTTACATTCCTAGTTCGCCTCCCACCAGAGCTTAAGTCAAGGGGATAGATACTGAATTTGCACCCATATAAACTAGCAGCAAAGCATGGTGCTGGTTTGCAACATTCATTTTCAGTATGCCACTCAAGAGCGCCAGGAAATATAGAAATGCGTCCAATTCATTATCCCACAGTTGAAAAAAGCCCGGTGGGCTTGCTTTTTGTTTAAGAGGCCCTGCCACAGTAATGCCCTTCTCGCTCAGGCCATACTACAGAGAACGAGGGGGGAGTTGGGAAGGGTGGGGAGCGGACACATCCATGTCAACAGGCAGCTGAACCATGGAGTGGAAAAATCAGCCCCATTTAAATCAAGAAATGTAACAAAATATTGTTGTGCAAAACTATAAAATGGAGTGATTTCATAGGCTAGGTCAGGCCTGGGCAAAAGATGGCCCACAGTCCGGATCCAGCCCACGGAGGCAGAGGGGAGCTCCAGGCAGGCTCCTCTGCTTGCCCCACATGCTGCTCAGCAACAGGATTTGAGCTAAGTGGGACTTGGGCTAAGACCCACCACCTGGCTTTAAACCCAGGACTTGAGTGTCTGGTGACCTGAGCTTGATAGATTCATGTGGGCAGAAGGGGGCATTTGGCTCAAACCTAAATCTGAGACCAGGTTTACACTACAGCTGTGTTTAGACTGGCCAGTGTTTGCGGAAAATCAGCCGCTTTTCTGCAAAAACTAGCCAGCTGTCTACAATGGCTGCTTGAATTTCCGCAAGAACACTGACTTCCTACTGTATGAAATCAGTGCTTCTTGCGGAAATACTTTGCCCTTCCCGTTCGGGCAAAAGTCTCTTTTGCGCAAATCATTTGCGCAAAAGGGCCAGTGTAGACAGGACGGCATTGTTTTGCGCAAAAAAGCCCTGATCGCGAAAATGGTGATCGGGGCTTTTTTGCGCAAAAGCGCGTCTAGATTGGCACGGACGCTTTTCTGCAAAAAGTGCTTTTGCGGAAAAGTGTCCGTGCCAATCTAGACGCTCTTTTCCCGAAAATGCTTTTAACGGAAAACTTTTCCGTTAAAAGCATTTCCGGAAAATCATGCCAGTGTAGAGGTAGCCCACAGGTGTAGAGGGCCACTAAAGGCATGTCATTTCCAGCATAACTGAGCACTTGACTAGCCAACTGGGGGCTTCCAAGCATCGGGCCTCTGTCTCGCATTCGTCGGTCCAGCAGCTGGCTGCTTCTCCAGCCCATTGTAGAGTCTGTGCGGCTTTTCGCAAAGTAAAGCCCAGGTAAACATGTGTGTTTAATTTTCTGCATCAATTCCATGGGGCACAGCCCCCAGGGCACTCGTTACATTTGTTGTTAATTATCATTAATCACAAAACCAGTCCAACTGCCTTAAATGATCCCTCTAAGAGCTGCCCCAAAGAATTTGCTGAATGGAGGTTAGTTTTCTGAAGGAGGAGAACTGTCAATGTTTAGAGACAGTTTGAGGATGATCTCAAAAGAGAAGGGTGTGCTAAAGAAGGTTGATTTATAGCAGGATTTCTCTTGCGTTCATAATTCAGTTTTGGAGCTTTTACTAGGTGTATATTGATTAACTAGAAGATCAAGGCTTTATGCAAATGTCAAGAGCGGTTAACACTCCAGTTGCCTATTAAATCAAGTAGGCTATTAAACAGGCAACCAATCATGTTTTAAATGACACACAACAGGACGTTATGGACTATCCTGTGGCTTTGTTGTGAGCATGATATATGTTCTGCTTCAACTTCAAATTACACAGTTTCAGCTACTTCATAGTAACGGAGCCTTGCTTTCATCGCAACCATTGAGAATGATAAACGTCTTGTTTCAGCATGAATCCTTCAGGGTAGTTCCTGTGTTGGGAGGTGCAGCATAAATGGGTATTTCCCATTTCAGTTTGAATTTTAGCAGGCCTGTAACATTTGACCTGTGTAGGTCAGACTCATTATGACAATCACCGCTCATTAAACTGAAGGAGCCTTTATCTTCCACACTTGCCTTTCAAAAGAAATTTCTTAAAATGTAAACAAATACTATGGGACAAAGTTGTCACAAGGAGGAGAGTAAAAACCTGTTCTTGTAAACCTCCCAGGTTTACAAACAGCAATGGTCTTAAATTTCAGCAATGTAGGCCAGACATTAGGAAAAAAAACTTCCTGTTAGGATAGTTAAACATTGAAACAAATTGCTTAAGGAGGTTGTGCCGTTTAAGAACAGGTCAGACAAGTGTCAGTAATGGTCTAGTTATTACTTAGTTCTGCCTTGAGTGCAGAGAACAGGACTGGGTGACCCATGAGGTCCTTTCCAATCCCTTGTAGGATTTTCAATATTCAGCCTGTTTTTGACAGCCCAAGGAATAGTGGTTTGCTTAGGCACCAAGAAGAGGCAATACATTTAGGGAACTTGTTTATGAGATGGGTTCCACCATAAACATTTCTTCAGAGGAAGCATATACTGAACTGTAAATCTATTCAGGCATAGTTGTGTTGCTGTTGGCTATGATACTCTTGCGTACAACAGAGGTAGGGACATTTTGGTGGTCCCTTGCCTTAAGCTTTAAGACTGTTTTAATGCCTAGCTCTGATGGAGCTTTCAGCAGTAGATCTCAAAAGTCTTTAATAAGGAGGTCAGTATCATCATTCCCATTTTACAGATAGGAAAATGGAGGTACAGAGCAGGGATGTGACTTGCCCAGGGCTACTCTATAGGCCAATGAAAGAGCTGGGAATTGACCCCTTCCGTCCATTGCCCTCTCCACTTCTAAGAGATGATTTGGTATTGCATTCACAGCATTCCACAGTGCAGTTCTCTAACAAATCTAGGAGGGAAACTTCAGTTAAGTTTATAGGAGTTGAATTTTGTGGGAACATAGTGCTGCACCAGAATGCCCTAGCCATGCATCTAAATGGTTTATATATTTAAAAAAAAAAAAACCACCACACTGGGGAAACAGAGCTGTGCTTAGTACACACATTTCCATGTTCCTGTTACATCCAATGCCAAACAGGAAGCTATCCTAATCTAGTTAACTATTGAAAGTTGCTCGTTAATTAATACCAATTGGAAGCCCAACCTTGCAGTCCTTTGTCTCCGCACAGTGAAATCTGAACCCTTCAGATTGTCTGAAGTAAGAATCACTGTAACAAGAGTTACGGATGGCAGCACCTTCCCTTATTAACCTTATCCAATTTAACTATCCATGTGCTGCTAGACATGCCTCAATATTAAGTTGTTTTTGTATCAGGGAGAGAAAGAAGAGAGCTGAAGAGAGAAACTTCAGTCCAGTCCGTGCCTGGGCTGCAAACTTTTATCGTTCCATTTACAGCCAAGAGCTCTGGTAATAGCTGAGAGTCCAAAGGTCGTCATTTTTAACAGATCGTTCAAAGGGCAGCCGGAGTCTTGAGGAGGTTAGAGTTAGAGCTTTAAAGAGAAAATCATTTTCCAAGGATGACCAAGTTTCCCACCTCCCACACCACATCCACAGAGGCTAGAGGCAGAGAAGATCAGAAAGGTGGCGTTACCTGTACTACTTCTTTGACCAGAGTTTTATCAGTCCCGGTTTTGGCTCTCTGGAGGCCGCTGACGCTCTCTCCAATCCAAGTGATGAGGGCAAATTTGACTCGCTTGCTCATGGCATCTCCAGTGGTAAATCGGACAAAGCCAAACAACCGGATATCATCTTAAACAAAAACAAAGAGGAGACTTCATGAAAAGAGAGAAGAAAAAAAATATATATTATTAACTCGCTAGAAGTGTTAGTTTTAGTCAATTCTGAGCACAGCCAGAATGTCTCCTGATCTGAATTTCAGGTATTGAGACCAACACTCTAGATTAATAAAAATATACAAACAATTGTAGGGTTGCTAGGTGTCCAGTATTGGCCCGGACAGTCCAGTATTTGTGGCCTCTATCCGTTAAAAAAAATCCAGAAAATACCGAACATGTAAAATGTCTGGTATTTTCTGTTTCCCGGGGACAGAAGGCTGCTTAGGACATTCTTCCCCTGCTGCATCTGGTGGGAGGAGAGCGTGGGGATTTAAAAGCACAGTGC
>JANRFK010001785.1:33959325-33970519 GCA_030068395.1 Apalone spinifera
AGTTTGGTCCCCCCCCCCTTTTTTTTTGGCTCAACCAATTTTTTTCCTCCATGTTTGGTATTCTTTGTGAAAGTATCTGGCAACCCTAAGCCATTGTAATAGAGAAACATGTGTGCATACACAACACTCTCCTATATAGGATATCAGAATTTACCCAGCGTTGAATTTTTGGTTTTGGAAAATAAAAGGACAATATACTTGCTTCATTTAAAAATCATTGCTCTGGGGCGGGGCTGGAGAGGAGGGGTTCCGTATGCAAGCTGCCCCGGGGAGAGGGAACGACCCTAGTCTTCTCTCATGGCAGAGCTTGGGGCCAGGTGAGAAGCACCTCTCCATGGTCACTGCAGCTCCAGCGAGCACAGCTGAGGGAGGGCAGCATGTCCCACAGCTGGGGCAGGTCCAGGTTGGTCTGCCCCGGCCCTCCCCTGCCAGAGTGAGGAACGCAGCAAACTGTGCACCTTCCCCTCACTCCCAGACAAAGGGGAACAGCCAGCAATGCTTTTGTACAAATTGGAGGGGGGGGGGGGTTGCAGCCATCCCATACTCCATCCCCCTAGGGTGCCCTTTATGGAGCTGGGCACCCCCAGCCAGCCCCTTTCGCCTGCCTGCTGATTTTGTCTTTTCTTAGAAGCGATCCCATTCTCGGCATATCCTATGTTCCTGACACAACCAAACCCTGACCTTGCTTTACGCTAGGTTCTGAGAAAGCTGCATGCCAAATTTGATGGTCCTAGTTCTTCCTGCTTAGGAAGGGTTCTTCAACAGACAGACTCTCTCAGGTATATAGTAGATGTGCTTCCCAAGTTAGTTCTGCCATTTGGCTTTGGACTCTCACTGGCTAGGAGTTACTTGGCAGCCACAGCTGTACCAAGCCAGCTGTTTAGCTGTTCAGTTTGGAAATGAAAACACTTGAAAGCTTGCCAGGTGAAGTCCACACCGCTTGCTTGAACAATGCATGCAGGAAAAGGGAAGACACTGATCACTGGTCCCTAGGCATAAGCTGCTCTGGGTAGGCAGGAAACCACCCATGCAAGGCAGGACAGGAGACCTATGACCACACTCCAGCCTGAGTGGATGAGCAATGAGACACAAGTCCAGACCACAAGTCACCGTAATAGCTGATGGTGTTACAGCTCAGCCACACAGGCCAAGGAAAGAGCTGACTGAACAAAAACTAAGACCAGTAGTTACTGAGTGGCAGATACATCAATGGGCTGGAGTGCTGCTTACCCAGCACAAAAAAAAGAACAGCAGGTTCCTTCTTCCTGGGGGAACAAAACAAGACACGCTGTCTTTGCCTCCTGACAGCTGTAACTACAGCCACCTGTCTCCACACCCACCCACCTGCACTCAAGGCTCCAGTTCTCACCAAGCAGTTCCCAGGCAACTCTTCATATTTAGTCTGCTCCCATTAATATGTCAAGATTCACGGATGGCTGCATTAACCCATTAAGGTCGGGGTTAGTGACAACCTTTAAGCCATTTCACAGTATCTCATATTGAAGAGAATGTGCTGGATGCCTGTAGATCAACTCTTCAGTACTATTCCCTATTAGTCCTGAGACATCTGTAGAGTCACACAGCAAATGGGTCTCGTCTACAAAGGCGCTGCTATGCTGAGCGTAATCCAAAGACCGAGACCTGTGGATGCTCCAGTTAAGTGTCTGACCTGCAGACATTCACTCCCTGCTGCTAAAAACCCCACAGGAGGGGAAGAACTTCAAAAAGGCATCTCAAACACCTTTGTTTCCTCCGCTCCCTCACTTGGTTATGGTAAAGAATCCTAGAAAGACACTTCTCCCCCTCAATGGGGCAAGGCACTGTTCCTGGAGTAAAGCAAACAAGTGTTTTCAACTCCCAGGTTTCAGAAATGAACAGTCAAGCCGCCCAAAAATCAAGACTGGGTGAAGAAAAAAAAGTCAGGAGATTTATAAACAGTAAATTGACTCCATTTGAGAGCCTTTATTCATCACATTCTCCAGCTTCTCTGCAGCCATGAAGGCTACACATTTAAATTTAACTCAATTACAGCTGCAACTTTTACAATTCCAGAAGCTGTATAGCTTTAAGACACATCGGTTGGCGGGAGGGGGTGAGGGAGAATCACAAGAAAATGCTGCACCATCTCTCTTCTTCCCTGGAGCGCTCCTAGAAGCTTCCCTAACTCCCAAAGGAGAGAAATGGTCTGCACTACTGTCTCTGCTCAAGGGGGAAGGGGCTCGTTACCTAAAAGAATTGGCACAACCTTCAGAGCCTTCTGATCTATGGGGGAAAAAAAAATCAGAGATTAGTAGAACAGGAAGAGACCTCAAGAAGTCATCAAGTCCAGTTCCCTGCCCTCACGGTGGCTAATGTCCAACCCAAGCCTCCCTTCCTGCATTTTAAGACCATTGCTTCTTGTCTGAGCCTCAGATGTTAAGGAGGAGGGAGAAAAGTTGTTTTCCTTGTAAAACCTTTTAGGTATTTGAAAGCTGCTATCATGTCCCCTTTCAGGCTTCTCTTCTCCAAATTAAACAAACCCAGTTCTTTCAGTCTTCCCTCATAGGTCATATTTTTTTAGACCTTTAATTAGGTTTGCTGCTCTTCTCTGGACCATCTCCAATTTCCCCACATCTTTCCTCAAATGTGAGGCCTGGAACTGGGCACAATATTCCAACTGAGGCCTAATCAGCGCAGAGTAGAGCGGAAGAATGACTTCTCGTGTCTTGCTCACAACACTCCCATTAATGCATCCCAGAATCAGGTTTGCTTTGTTTTGCAACACTGAGTCAACAGTGTGACACCTTTAGTTCGTGGTCTACTACGAACCCCTAGGTTCTTTTCTGCCGTACCCCTTCCTAGACAGTCCCTTTCACACATGCAGAACGGGAACAGATTTTTCCTTGCAAAGTACTCCACTTAACATTTGTCCTTATTAAACTTCATTACCGCGGACCATTTCTCCAGTTTGTCCAGGTCATTTTGAATTATTACCCCAATCCTCCAAAGCAGACACCAAATGTGTGGATCCATCTTGGAATCTTTCAAGCTTCCTGTTCTCTTCCCCATTGCAGCACATCTCTTCAGGGAACCATACTGCCCAGGCATAAACCCTTGATGACCCTGTGGTGCTGCTACAACAGGATTGGGGAACCTAAGGCCCAGGGGCCAGATCCGGCCCCCAGCTTGCCTGGATCCAGCCCCCAACACTCATGTTGGGGGTTTGGAGTTTTTTGGGCTTCTTGCTTCTGTGCAGTCCCCATCTGATTTTCTGTGCATCAGTGGCTTCCAACCCAAAAAAGATTCTCCACCCCTACACAACAAGGTGTTGTTTAGCTGTATTACCTACCCCTGGGAGTTCCTGATGGAGATTCAACAATGGCCACCCCACCCTCTCAACCAGCTAGCTCCCTTGCCCACAATCTGCAGCCTCTAAGAGTACGTCTACACTGCACAGCTAGTCCGTGCTTATTTTGAAATAGCATGTCTATACTGCAGGGAAGCCTCAACATGAGTCTGAGGCAGGCTTCCCTAATGGAGATGTGCAGTCTCAATTTAGAGCCCCAGGAGGCACTGGAGAGGAATAACTTCAAATGGCTCTGGTAAGGGGCTATTTCAAAATAGCAACAGTGGAGCATCTACACACGCCTTATTTTGAAATATCTATTTTGGAATCGGCATTATTTCTGGTAGAATGAAGTTTACAGATTTCAGAATAAGCCCTCTGTTATTTCAAACGGACAGAATGGCTATGTAGACGCTCGCACTGTTATCTAGAAATAACGGGTGCACTGCAGATGCACCCCTAATGCGCAACCAGTTGCAGCGGCATTTCATACTCACTTCCAAAACGTATCCCCTTTCACTGACCTCCACCTACAGACCCTTTGATTTTAAGATCATTGTAGTGCTTGTTGTAGGGCATGGCTTCAACTTTGTTAAATAACCTTAGTTTGGCCTATTTAGTGACCATCTACGTATAATCATGCTGGAAGGGGCATACCAAGCGGGGTGCCGCAGGGATCTGTTTTGGGACTGGTTCTGTTCAATATCTTCATCAATTATTTAGATATTGGCATAGAGAGTACACTTAAGCGTGCAGATGACACAAAGCTGGGAGGGATTACAAGTGCTTTAGAGGATAGGTTCATAATTCAAAATGAGCTGGACAAATGGTCTGAGGTAATGAAGTTTAATAAGGACAAATGCAAAGTACTCCACTTAGGAAGGAACAACCAGTTTCACACATACAGAATGGAAAGTGACTATCTAGGAAGGAGTACTACAGAAAGGGATCTGGGAGTCATAGTGGGCCACAAGTTAAGTATTTGAGTCAGTGTGACACCATCGCCAAAAAAAAAAAAGGGGGGGGGGAGGGGCAAAACATGATTCTGGGATGCATTAACAGGCGCATTGTGAGCAAGACACAAGACATTCCTCCACTCTGTGCTGATTAGGCCTCAGTTGGAGTATTGTGTCCAGTTCTGGGCACCATATTTCAAGAAAGATATGGAGAAACTGGACAGGGTCCAGAGAAGAGCAACAAGAATGATTAAAGGTCTAGGGAACGTGAAATATGAGAGAAGACTGAAAGAATTGGGCTTTTAGTTTAGAAAAGAAAAAACACAGAGGGGACATGATAGCAGTTTTCAAGTATCTAAAAGTGTATCACAAGGAGGAGTGAGAAAAATTGTTCTCCTTGGCCTCTGAGGATAGGGCAAGCAGCAATGGGCTGAAACTGCAGCAAGGGAGGTTTAGGTTGGACATTAGGAAAAGGTTCCTAACTGTCAGGGTGGTTAAACATGGGAATAAATTCCCCAGGGAGGTTATGGAATCTCCATCTCTGTAGATATTTAAGCACAGGTTATATGGACATCTATCAGGGATGATCTAGACAGTGCTTGGTTCTGCCATAAGGGTAGGAGACTGGACTCGACCTCTCAAGGTCCCTTCCAGCTGTCTCTCGAGTCTGACAGATTCCACATTCTTTCTGTAGTTCGAATCACCAATCCAAGCTGTTGGGTGCATTTGCAACCCCAAACATAAAAAAACCCACCCCTTCCCATCTTATCTTGTGAGCATACAAGATATTGAAACCTACATCAATGCTCATCTTCCAGAGAAGCAGAGCAGATGGACAGTCCAGCTACCACAGACTACATCGAATCACAGCTGCTTCATCAGTTTGTAGGTCACCTGGTGTCCTTTTAGTGCAGCATATAAAAGAACCATGGAGTATTATAAAAACAAAGGCTCTTACCACTCTCCCCTGCCTTCCGCTCCCCCCAGAAAATAAGTACCGGGGCCAATGCAAGAAGTGGCCTTTGAAAGCCAATAAATATCACTTGTTTGGAAAATGGAAATTTGTCAATTTTTCATTTGCTTGATACTTTTGCAAAGATATTTTTACCACATTCTCCCCACCCCTCTTCAGTGTTGTTTCTTTGGTTTTCCTTTTTCACTTCCATGTTTTGTACTTTCCCCATCCTTTGCCACTGAGCTGGGGTGGGGGTGGGGGTGGGGGAGGAGAGATATAGGGAAGAGAAGGAATAACAAAGTTTTCCTGTTTTGTCAAAACTGGAAAAAAAAAAAAAAGGAACACCCACCACTGTTGGACATTTTTGCAGTTTCAAAAGAGGCCATTTTCTAGCAAAATACTTTCTAGTCCGGAGTTTGATTGGCTCTTGTGAAAGACACCCCAAAAGCAGAAGTGCCACATCTACCAGCACTTTGTGCACGCAGAGCTTCAGTCTCTCTTGAAGAGGCTTTATTACTGGCTGGTATGAAGAATTTGCAAAGAAATTCCAGCTGCAGGTGTAACCCACACACATAGTGGATGTGGTTCCCTGTCCCCATGTAGTGAGTGGCACTTAGAAGAATGAGTGAGCTCTACAGTTTAAGCAGAGTGCAGCTGGTTTTATAGCTCAGGCTGTAGGGGCTCCAACACTAAGCTCCAGAGGTTCTAGGTTCAAATCTACCTGCAGGCAGTTACACAAGCACCAATTTTTCAACTCAATAACTAATTGAGACTAAAGAGGCAGCATGAAAGATGGGGAAGTAAAGACAAACATTTGTGTGAAGAGTGAGCACAAATAGCCCAGTGTGATTGTCAACATGGATGGGCAGATAAAGCCCACCCACTAAGCTGCTGATCTGGCCCATGGGCTGCCCAGCTGGGACCCTCAGACACAGAGACAGCCACAGGGAGCAGCCAGCTGCTTAAAACTGCCAGTGGCTATCTGCTCGGGGGAGGGAACAGAAATTGGCCAATGGGAGCTAAGGGATTTTGCTGGGGGCATGGGCAGTGCATGAAGCCTTTCCCACCCTCCAAGCACCTACAGTAGAGAGAGTCACAGGGAGCTGCCTAGGTAAGCACCTCTCAGCCAGAGACTGCCTCTAGCTCTCCAGCCCCTCCCTGCCCCAGGTTACCAGTCAAACCCTCTGCATCCCCCAGATCACAACTCCCTCCTTCTTCTAAACTCCCTCCCAGACCCCACACTCTGTCCCGCATTCCAGTCCCCAACCCTGAGCTCCCTTCTGAACCCAGCCTCCATCTCAGGCCCCTCCCCCCCATAGAAAAGTATGGCTCTTGACCACTTACCAAAATCTTGGAGTGACACTCCCCCCTCCCCCCCCAAAAGTTATTGCCCACCACTGTTGTAGAAGACACTAAAAACAGCCTCCTTCCCTTCCTTCAACTTTACTGTATGCGTTTTTGAGCCATGTTTTTGCTAAGCACTCAAAGTCCCCGTTCTTATACAAGCCAAAAAAGCTTGGTCCACATTTTGAGGAAGAGCCACGCCATCCGACAGTGCGAACTTCACTTTGACCTGTGACCCACAGATGTGGGGCAACCTGGATTCTCAGTGGAAGGGCAGGAGGAAAAGCGCTCATGCTCACTGAAAGCTGCTGTTAGCATCCAGCATTCAGAGCCAAGGGGACAAAATGCAATTCATAGGTGACTCCATGGCCGGGTTAGCAGACCAACTGTTCCACCACCACATGAAGTTTTCATGGGTTGTCCAGCACAAGTTATCCAATGGGCCCAGGCCAAATGGAAGAAGTCTGCTAGCCTGGAGTCCTAGCAGAAGCCAGGGGGTGGGAAAGGGAAGCTCCAGCACCTCAACTCCCGGCAGAAGTGTTGGGAGGTCAAGATGGAGGAAGCCCTAGCACGAGTCGCCCCCAGACTGAAGGAGCGCTCACATGGGACCCTCTCCCCTTACATAGCCTAGGAACCCAGACTCTAATCCTAATCTGGACTGCCACACTGCAATTTTGCAACCCTGCTACAGGAGCCAGCTGACAGACCAGCCATGGGTGTTTAATTGCCTTGTAGACCCATTGTGTTTAAGCTTTTACCTTTGTGTGACTTAATTATACCAGCTTTTCTTCCAACTGTTCACCCACACGAGAAGCAGATTATTCTGGCAGAGGTCAGAGTGTTCAGTCAATCCTGGAGCCGAACCGGTCGAGTTTCACAAACAGTCAGAAGTATGTTCAGTGACAAATTGTCAGTAGGGATTGAATGGTTAACCAGTAAGAGCTGACCCAGCCCAGTGGGACCCACCCCGAGTACGGGGCGCTCCAGTCTGGCCGGAGCAGCCTCCACCCACGCCTGTTTAAGTGGATAACCAGTTAAGTGTTGTTCAGCTGATTAAATGGGATTTTACATCCCTAGTTGTCAATGAAACAGGATCCAAGTTTAAATTCCTGTATATTCATGGATTTCCTCTTCCCGAGGAAGTCCGTGCTACCCCGCCAAATCCTCTCTCTGCAGCGACCAAACAAAAGGAAGTCGTACATCACACAATATTGGCAGTCAAGCTGTGAAACTCGTTGCCTTGAGCAGTTAGGAAAGCCAAAAATGTAACTGGATTCAAAAATTAGATTATCCATGAAGTTATCTATCAACAGCTATTAGACAAGATGATTAGGGATGAACCTCGTGCCCGAGAGCCCCTAAACCTCCAGTTGTCAGAAGCATGGTACGGGACAAGAGGGGGATGGATCACTTGAAATTGCACCAATCTGTTAAATGCATCAGAGGCAATGAACATTGGGTTGCAAGAGTTTCTCCTGATGGTGGCCAGTTTAAGGAAGTTATATCTTGACTAGAGTGTGGGTCCAGGATGGGCTGCAGGGATGAGAGGTTGAGGGTGCAAGGGGTGAAGGCTCTCGGGTGGGGCCAGAGATGGGGGTTTGTGATGCAGGCAAGGGCGCGGGGGGGGCACAGAGGGGTTCGATATAGATGGGGCCTCTGGGATGGGGCATGGAGATGAGATACAGGAAGTGTAAGCTATGGGATGGGACCAGAGATGAGGTGTTTAGGGTGCAGGAGAGACTCAGGGGATTGCTGGGGCACCGGCTTACCTCTGTTGGTTCCCAGTCACGGATGCAGTGGGATGGTGAGGCAGCTCCGCCGGATGTCCCCACCCCAAGCTTTGGCTCAACACCCTCACTGGCCAGTTCCTGGTTTGTCGCCAAGCACAAATGGACGGTGCTCGTTTCGGGCTTGGTTTGAGATGGGATGGGCTCCATGTTTTGGCTTGGTTTGCTTCCTCCCCCCCAGTCTTGAGTTGGCTACTCACCTCCATTAGGAGCCGGGCCTGCTGCTATCAGCTTCCAGGGCACAGCAGGGTCTGCAGTGCCAGGACAGGTAGGAAGCTGCCTTAGTGCCCCCGCATGGGTCATTTGGTCACTTGACAGAAAGGCAACCCAGTGCCTGACTTTCCATGACCCAATATTGTGTCATGACCCATACTTTGTGTGTGTGGGGGGGGAAAATCACGGAGCTAGAACAGCCTGTTTGTTTTACGCAATATGGCCATTGTTACGTAGAAGTAATCAGTGCAGAGTCAGCTCCAGTTGCTCTTCCTTGTCCAACTAAAAAACCCAAGACACTTTAATTCCCTCCTCCCCCTCTCCAAAAAGGGGCTTAAATTGGCTTTAGAAGATGGAGGCCTATGTCTGCAGGGGCATTTTCAACAAAGAGATGGCAAATGTCCTCTGAAAGAAGAAATCCTGCCCTAATTCTATAGAGCCATCTTCCACGCCACTAACCCTAGACCCAGCATAGACAATGACTATAGTTAGGAAGATTTTACAAGGCTGCTGCAGAGTCTGCTAGAGCTGCCAGCAGTGTTCCCTCTAAGCTGTGCAGCCGCACTGCCCTGCAGCTGCTTAACGAGCCCGGCCCAGGCAACGGCTCTGGGTTCTGCTCGCAAGGCTGCCTGGCTGGAGAAACTGCACTTCTCCCACAGGGACAGCAGCAGCTACCTGCTGAGGACAGAGTAGCGAGTCTCTCCCAGCTAGTAGGGACATGTCACCTCTCTACTAACAGAGAGGGGCTTCCTACTTTCTCAGCAGGGAGCTGCTGCTATCATTGAGGGAGAAGTGTTCCTCCCCCAGCCAGGCAGCTCTGTGCATAGGACCAGGAGCCCCTGGCGGGGTGTGGCTCATTAAGCAGCTGCAGGGCTGTGCTGCTGCACAGATTAGAAGCTAGGTTTATTTTACAGTGGTATGTACCAAGGGTGGGGTAGGTGCTCTGTACATAATGAAATAGTACAATGAACACCTCAACAATAAAGTCACTTAATCTCCCTCTCCAAAGTTCCTTATCAGTAGATAATGTCCCCCCCAGTGATTTCCTTGATAGCAGGACTTAATCTGAGCCACCTAAGCAATTTTATGCAATTGAATCAAAGTTTCCCCACCAGACTACAAAGCTGTATCATTTCACACTGACTAAAATAAGGAAAGTTATATTAATGCCAAAAAGCCTTTTAACTTTAGTCCTATTGCTCTAACACAGGGGTAGAGAACCTAAGGCCCAGAGGTTGGATGTGGCCCCTGAATACCTGGGTCCAGCACCTGAGGCTCAGGGCTCCCCTCCCCCAACACTGGGGAGCACACACTGGCACCATAGCCTCCCTGCTAGCCCACCGCATAGCTGGAGCGCACAAAATCTACTAGCCTGGGTCCCCCTAAGTGCAGGTACATGAGGAGAATGTGGGGAGAGTCTTTCTGCTTCTCAGTCCAGGGCCACATCAGTGAGGGTTTGGCTTTTTGCTTTGGCACTTCACTTGTGTGTGGGGCCCCTGACTGATTTTTCTGTGGGTCAACAGCCCCTGGCCCAAAAAAGGTTCGCCCCCCCCCCCCCCCGCTCTAAAAGAACCAGTCATTCTTAGATAAGGTCACCACTCCTAGTTTTATGATCCTCACATTACTGCACCCAGGGATTGCTAGGAAGAGTCTAACAGAAGGCTTTGTCTTTTCCTACTATGTATTAGGAATACCTGGGCCCAGAGTATGTGGCAGATTCCCCCCAAAAGTATCCTGGCTCCTATCTGGCTTTCCATCCTGGCTTTCCATCCTGGCTTTATTCATTTTTACTTGGAAAACACTGGGTTATTTAATCCTCAAAAAAGGCATGTCTGGAGAAAGCGAAAATTCTTCATTATGTGATCAATGGAACCCTGGATTAGCCAGTTTTTTCCCCTATAGGGTTTGTAGCACCAATACCATCTTACCACATTTTGTCAGGACATTACAGTAGTTGCGCAAAGTTTAAAAAAAAAAAGGGGGGGGGGAGGCGAGGAGGGAGAAGGCAGATTTAAAAATGAAGTAAAATTGCTAAAGAATTTCTCTTACTGCTCTGAGGAAAGCAACTCCACTTTTATAACTAATTAAAACCACCTTTAAAAACCTAAGGTCTCACCTTTAACTTACTGTTAACTGATATAGCCAAGTATATTCATGAGAACAGGACAACTACAGTTGTGCTTTTCAGGCTGCGAATATGGGGCCAAATCCTGAGATGGTGTGAACTGTTGAGTTACAGCTATTTACAGCCATAGACTTTCTACATCCCTTTTCCATAAAGGCTACCACTGACACATACTTGCCAACATTTTGGGATACCCCACTTTTTCTCCCTTGGAAGCAAGAATTGTAGCTCTCCTCCTTGAAATGATACCTCCTCTATGTACATATTTTGATTTGTGATTAATTTGCTGAGGGTAAAAGTTATAGAAAAGAAAAAGCTCACCACTTTTCTAACCCAACTCTGCTGGGAGAAAATAAAATCAAACTCCCAAACGAGGCAATATACAGGAGGTTCATTCCAGTTACACACTATTTTTCTGGAATGCAGCTTTCTGCACACATAACAAGACACATCTGCAAAAATTTTAAAAATCTTTGGGGGGGGGGGGGG
>JANRFK010001785.1:33979442-33994455 GCA_030068395.1 Apalone spinifera
GGGGGAAAGGCGCAGTTAATTTTTGAGAAGGAAGGGGGGCCAGGTAATATTCAGAAGCCGGAGTGTGAGCAAATTACCTGAGCGTGTTCCATGCATGCAAACCAGCAGGCCATTCTGCTGATGCTAGTCTTTTTAAAGAGTCTTGTAAGGGTGAAATAATGGGCTGCCTATCAACACTGGCAGGAAAGAAGGGAAGCCAGCCAGACGCTTTTAACCATGGCAGGAATACTGAAGATCTTGAACTCTGGGTGTGGGTAATTTCGCATTTCCCCTTAGTCGGGATTACCCTACGTTTGAACTTGGGGAGGAAGGGGGCGTGCCAGCGTCCTGTGTCTTTTTAGGCTTCTGGGGGGTGGGGGGGAGCTTGATTCTGTATCAGATGCAGCTAGCTCCCCCTCTTGGTTTGCAAATTACAATCATTTCAAGAGAGTGTTTCGAAAAAACAACACAAAAATAAATGCATCTGACAAAGTGGGTCTTTGCCCACGAAAGCTTATGCTCCTACACTTTGGTTAGTCTATAAGGTGCCACAGCACTCCTCGCCGCTTTTGCAGATTCAGACTAACACGGCTACCCCTCTGATACTAAAAATGAAATAAAAACAGAATAGATGTTGGCGTTTGGGCCACAGACTTAACAGGGCTAGAGAATAAGAGGATTTAAATTTTGGATCTGCATTTCTGCACCCACAAGAATAGAGATGAATACCTGAGCCTGTAGTCCAATGAAATTAACCATTAATCAGAGGTTGTAATTAATAGTGAAAAAAATCTGAGTTCTGAAAACTCTTACTTGTTCCCATAACATAAGACCTAGGGTTCACCAAATGAAATTAATAGGTAGCAGGTTTAAAACAAATAAAAAGAAGTATTTCTTCACAAATCCATGCTGGCTGTTACCTGTCACCTTATTTTCTTCCAGGTGTTTGCAGATGAATTCCTTACTTACGTGTTCCTTTATCTTTCCTGGCACAGAAGTTCAACTGAAAGGGTATTAATGGGCAGGGCTCGACAAATAATATAACCTGGAAGAGCCGGCACAGAGCGATCTGCGCATGCGCAGAATAGCGCGGCTGGCGAGCGGGGCCCGCCGCTGCTTGGCGAGCCCTGTTAATGGGTATTAGCCAGGATGGGCAGGCATGGTGTCCCTAGCCTCTGTTTGTCAGAAGCTGGGAATGAGCAACTGGGGGGAGATCACTTGATGATTCCCTGTTCTGTTCATTCCTTCTGGGGCAGCTGGTATTGGCCACTGTCAGAAGACAGGATACTGACCTAGATGGACCTTTGGACTAACCCACAATGGCTGTTCTTATTTTCTTAACTAGATAGTTACCATAGAATCTGACTGATTCTTAAAGAACTTGGAGACCCATTGTGAATGACTGAATTTTTCAAATAAATGAACAACCTCAATAAAAAAGAGCCTATTCCATCCTATTGTAGGTACCATACTTTGTTCATTTCCTCTGACAACTGTAAATAGTTTCAATGGAAAGTGAGACAAAGTGGGTGAAGTAGTATCTTTGACTGGGCTGACTTCTATTGGTGAGACAGACAAGCTTACACAGTAATAGAGATGTAGCTGTGTTAGTATGGGAAATCTCAGAACTGTCATTCATGCTTAAAATTGACACTTTACTAATGAGCCTTAACAAAGATGCTAACTACCTTACCCAGTACAAAGATAGCTTCCCCAATTATCACCCCTAATATCATTATCTCATAGACACTAACCTCCCCCCCCACACACACACACCTCCTCTGTTCTGTAATCTGGTTTGTCAATTTTATATGTGTTCACTTTTTTTGATTGTATATATGGTCATGCCAATGTTCTTCCACAATTTGATCTGAGGAAGTGGGTCTGGCCCACGAAAGCTCATCACCTAATAAACCATCTTGTTAGTCTGTAAAGTGCTGCATAGTCCAAGCTTATACAGGGCTCTTTCTCAGGTCTGGGGAATTTACTCAGAGTATCACAGCTAAATACAAGGTAGAACAGATTGATTAGCATTGGCAGTGTGTGAACTGTTGGCTTGGGGAGACTTGGTATGTAATAGTATAGTCAGTTGATTAACCGATAAACAAAAGCTTATAGGTTAATGCTACAGACTACAGGCATTTCCCTTCCCCAACCCTTGCCAGTAAATGTTTTAGCAGGCTGGCCAGCAGCCCAGCTGAGTTGTGGCTCACTGAAGGTAGGGAGGTGGGGTGGCTTCTGGAGTGGATAGGGCATTCATTCACTAGGGGAGCTCAGGGTGATAACTGAGTCCCGCCCACCCTGGGAGGAGCAGCTGGATGTCCAACACAGGCTGCCCCAGGGATGGAGCTGGCTCCCGTACTAGGATGGCAGGATAAGGAACACAGGCTGGGTTCTGCAGTGGCTTAGCGGATAAGGCATTTGCTTGGGGGCCATAGGGTGGTGGGTCCAGAACCTATTTCTGCTGCGGCTCTGCATTTAAAGTGTATTTGGAGCCAGGCAGGCAGGCTGGCTCAGTTCCGGCCCCTGGGGACTATTCTATAGTCAACTAACCGATAAGAATTCATGAGGTTATGCAACTATACAATTAACCGATATTTAACATCCCTAAGGGAGGCTAGCCCCCGTCCCTTGTGCCTGAAGCTCTGCTGGAGCCTCTGCCCCAGGCTAGTACCCCAGCCCCAGAGAAATACAGGGATGGTGGGCAGCCCATGGCCACAGCCACCCCAACACTGGGAAGGCAAGTAATGGGCAGTGCTGACACTGGAGTGTGGGGAAGGTGGGTGGCATGTGGCCCCAGCCTCCCCAACTCCCGCCAGAGCACAGGGGCACTAAGAGCTGCACCAGAGGTGATAAGTGGGCAGGGCGGAGTGTGGGCGGGGCCACGCCTGGCTGTTTGAGGAGGCATGGCCTCCATCACCCATATTGTTTAGCATACATAGTTAATCATGGGCCGCGTATGAAGGCCCAGCTGGGGAAGGCAGCTGAAGCCCCGCCCCTTCCCCCGAGATCATGCCCTGTCACAACCTTTCCCTTTCACCCTCAGCCCAAAACCAGCTGAGGGCTGGGGCTGCCGCGAGGCACGTCCCCATCCTTCCCCAGCCACTGGTGAGCCGAGCCAGCACTTAGTGCAGCCCCAACCTCTCCCAGGGGGCTTGGCAGTGTAGGCGATTTTGGGAAGGCAATACCTTCCCTTGCTTACATTACCCGCCACCCATGTAGTTAACACATGTAGCCAGATTGGTCCCTAGAAACAGCAGCACTACCTGTACATTAACTATCTGTAGCAGATAGTTAGATTTCAGAATATGCTGTTGTCAATTTTGTAGAAGTGATGGAGTCCTAGCCACAGAGAGCCCCATCAAGCCATTCAGTTAGTAAATATTTGCTGAGGAAAGGGGGGTGAGTTCACTAATTGATGTGTTAATTATAAAGTATGTGGCTTACCACTAGACAGCAGGAAGCCCTGATCCTGCAAGAAGACCCAGGTAAGCAGAGGCCTGAGCAAATCATAGTGAATCAGGCTAATCTCAGCAGGTAAGCTCCATGATAAAGGTAAAGTCATTGGGAGTAGAGAGAAATCCCTAGGTCAATGGGAGTTGAAGGCACTCAGAATCTGGGACAATCTACCTGGCAGTCTGGTAGGATGCATCCACTAGGTGGCAGTGTGATCACACACTTTCCATCCTGATGGACCTGTTTGAAAGTCTGAGTGACCTTGTCCATTTTTACTTATCAGAGAATTGCTCCACTGTCACTAGAATGGAAAGAAAAAAAGTGCAAGCTTGGCTGAGTCTCAACCACCCACCATTTAGCTGTACACTTCTCTATTCTTCTGTAGTTGGAGTGTGTGAAGCCCCAAGGGATGTGTGAAGCCCCAAGGGATGTGAGTCATTAATGTAGATAGCACAATGAATCAGGAACCTCTGTGACCTTCGTTAGACATGCCAGTGACCCCTGAACATTATGTAAGTCCTGGAAATTTTGGCCTTCCCCGCTTGTCCGAATCCTGCATTTCAAGTGACACACTTTTTTTCCTTTTCCTCTCTTCCTTCTCTTTGGCTCCTCTCTCCTGGCAAAATTTTTAAAGGCCTGTAATTATGGGATAAAATGCTGCTCTCAGCTGCCCCAGTATGAATTAGGAGGGGGACAACAGTAACCACTTCATCTGCTTTGGTAGATGGCACCAAATTTGCACCTATGTAACTGAAAGGAGATGTTGGCCCATTGTCTTTTTTTATAGTAATTCTGGGGCCTGTCTTTTTTTATAGTAATTCTGGGGCCTGTCTTTTTTTATAGTAATCATCTTCCTCCCCTCTTCTCCCCCGTCCCTCCCCGTGAATGGATCCTCCCCTCCTGCTGTCCCATGTGGTTGGGTGAGGGGGAGTTCGCTGCAACTCCAACAATATGTGTGAAGAAGTTGATGGGCTTGGAGGGGGAGACAGAGATGCTATTGGAAAGATAATACAGCCTCAGGCCATTTTTCCTCTAATCTTCTTCCATGTGCAGTTTTTCTTTCACATGCGGAATAAATTTTGTTATTTGCACCAATACATGCCTTATGTGCACCACCAGGAGAAACACAAACCTAACTATGGGGCACAAACCTAACTATGGGGCACTCTATGCTCTACAGCTGGAAGGCAATGGAATCTCTCCTATGTGCACAGTTTACAGGGAACATCCAAGTAATGTGGACGCATTGGAGAGGGTCCAGCGGAGGGTGACCAAAACGATTAGGGGGCTGGAGCACATGACCTTTGAGGAGAGACTGAGGGATTTGGGTTTATTTAGTCTGCAGAAGAGAAGAGTGAGGGGGGATTTGATAGCAGCCTTCAGCTTCCTGAGGGGAGGTTCCAAAGAGGATGGAGAGAGGCTGTTCACAGTAGTGACGGATGGCAGAACAAGGAGCAATGGTCTCAAGTTACAGTGGGGGAGGTCTAGGTTGGATATTAGGAAAAACTATTTCACTAGGAAGGTGGTGAAGCACTGAAATGGGTTACCTAGGGAGGTGGTGGAATCTCCATCCCTAGAGATGTTTAAGTCTCGGCTTGACAAAGCCCTGGCTGGGTTGATTTAGTTGGGATTGTTCCTGCCTCGGGTAGGGGGCTGGACTTGATGACTTCCGGAGGTCTCTTCCAACCCTATGATTCTATGTTATGTGGCGTTCCCCCTCTGCTGTTCACAGCCACTGATAAAGAGGAATTCTGGGAGCAACTGGCTGTAGCAGCCCTATTAGTGAAGCTTGATGAGCTCAAGGGAGGTGGGAGCCCACAGAGACCCAGACCTGGGGCCAAGACACTGACCCAGATCCACAAAGTTACTTAAGCATCTATGTCCCAATTTTGTCTGCACTATCATGTAACCAAAACCAATAGTCTCTTATGTTTCTGCCTCTGGGAATGTGCACTGCTGCCTCACCCTAAGCACCCAGCTACCTATCTCCCATCTAAGCCAGAAAGCAGTTCACAGACCAGTGGAAAAAAGGCTTTGCAAGTAGAGTCCGATCCACTGGGAGTGCTGAAAGACTGCTGACTGAATAAGGTCCCTGTTCTAGGGCCATCACCACTGCCCACCTGATAAGTTTTTCCAGTGGTTAGAGCACTTATGTGGGAGATTCGGAGTCAGCTGTCAGAGGGCGAGAAAGGACCTCTCAGGAGGATGTTTTAGCCCTTAAGCTAAGGGATAGTCTGATGGGAGGCTCCCTCGTTCTCTTCTGTGGGGGCTGCTCTCTGGGACGAGTGATTGGAGCTGGAGACTGGACTAGGGATGTAAAACTGGTGTAACCGGTTAAATGTTTAACCACTTTAATGAGGTGGGCGCGGGGGGGGGGGAGGGTCCATTCTAGCCTGGCGCGGCTGGAGCGACTCCCCTCTCGTGGCGTGGTGCGACAGGCTGGAGCACTTTTCCCACCCCCACGCCCACCCCGTCCACGGTGTAGTGGGCTACTCTGGTCAGGCTGGGCTCACTGTGCTGCACTGTGGGTGGGCAGGGAGCTGCTGTAGCCTGTCCAGGCCACGGGTTAACTGGTTACCCATTGACATCCCTAGACTAGACCTAGGGTCTTTCACCTGGGTGTCCTAAGCACTGGACTACAGAGTCCTGTCACACTTGCACCCTGGCCCAATGACTGTGCAAGTATTTATCCATAGCAGAACAATCATTGGACCAGAGAGAGGAGGTGGGAGGGACGGAATGCATTGACTGGGTTCTCTAGTAAGACTAGGGATGTAAGAGGTTAACCAAGTAACTGGTTATCGGGGAAGCAGTAGGCTTATCAGCCTGCTTGCCCAATAACCAGTTAACCAGCCCAGTTGGGGTAGCCCACCACCCCCGGCTGTGGTGGGCCCGACCGGCTGGGCCCCACTTGTGACCATGGTGGGCCACAGCAGCTCCCCGCTGACAGCCAGTGGTTAACTGGTTAAACAAATGGTTTAACTGGTTAACTATTTTAATAGTTTTTTACATCCCTCATTAAAACTCCTAGAGGCTTTTGGCTATGGGAGAATAAGTTAAAATGGATCATTAGTAGCTTGCTGCTGCTCCTTCGCCGTTCATCCATCATACGTTTGTGCTTTTCCTGCCTCTTCTCTTCCGCTGGACCATCTTTTGCTTCTAGCTCAGCAGGCAAAGCTCCCTTCAGGAAGTGACGCTGCCATGATGGTGTACACATGGGCCAAGGACAGAGGGGAGGGGAGAAAGATCCCTGCCCCTCCCCTGAGAAGGGTGGAACCCATAGTGCAGGGAGGGGTGAAGCTTTGGGCAGTGTTCCCTGTAAGATGAGAGCTTGAGCAGCTGCCCAGGAGAGATTCAAATGCTGTCCCGCTAATTAGCTTATGCCCTCCCACAGCTGGCAGCATGTGTTTCAATTGGTGGTGCACATCTACACATGCCTTTGTGCTCATAACAAAATTTATTCCACCTATGGATGAAAAAAATTAGAGGGAACACTGGTTGCCAGTCTGTTGCATTCTCCCTGTTCCCCCAGACTCCCCTGGGCCCCTGCTTGCTCTGCCCAGTACAGCCTGATAGGAGAAGGAACACATGTGGAATGGCTGCTTTCTACCCCTTCACGTGCAGATTGACTCCAGAACACCAATCAGCCCAGAAGCTGGTGCTGGTCAGACGGCAAGTTCTCCCTGTCTCTGAGTGTGTTTACTCAGGAGTGGTGGATATTGTGGTCATTGTGGGGTACCTGCTCACAGCAGCCCATGAGGATGTATGGTTTCATATCCAGATACATAAAGAGATCATGTGGTTCCGGGATTGTTATGAACATATTTTGATGGCCTGGCTATGTGTTAAGTACACCCACCCACCCATATACATAGAATCCTAGGGCTAAAAGAGACCTCAGGAGGCCCCTGCCCAAAGCAGGACCAACCCCAACTAAATCATCCCAGCCAGGGCTTTGTCAATCCAGGACTTAAAAACCTCTAGGGATGGAGATTCTAGCACCTCCCTAGGGAATCCATTCCAGTGCTTCACCATCCTCCTAGTGAAATAGATTTTTCTAATATCCAACCTACACCTCCCCCACTGCAACTTGAGACCATTGCTCCTCATTCTGCCATCCGTCACTATTGAGAACAGCCTTTCTCCATTCTCTTTGGAACCCCTCTTCAGGAAGTTGAAGGCTGCTATCAAATCCCCCCTCACTCTTCTCTTCTGCAGACTAAATAAACCCAAATCCCTCAGCCTCTTTTCATAGGTCATGTGCTCCAGCCCCCTAATCATTTTGGTTGCCTTCATTGGACTTTCTCCAATGCGTCCACATCCTTTCGATAGTGGGGAGCCCAAAATTGGACACAATACTCCAGATATAGCCTCACCAGTGCCAAATAAAGGAGAATAATCACTTCTCTAGATTTGCTGGAACTGCTCCTCCTAATGCACCCTAATATGCCATTAGCCTTCTTGGCTACAAGGGCACACTGTTGACTCATATCCAGCTTCTCATTCACTGTAATCCCCAGATCCTTTTCTGCCAAATTGCTGCTTAGCCAATCAGTCCCCAGCCTGTAACAATGCTTGGGATTCTTCAGTCCTAAGTGCAGGACTCTACGCTTGTCCTTGTTGAACCTCATCAGATTTCTGCAGAGATTTTTAATATTACAATGTTAAAGAGACCCTAACTAATAATAATCATCACCCAAGTAATCATGTAGTGTCTTATAGTGATTATTTTGTGAATATTTGCAACAGTTATCTTAGTGGCATTACATCCCTACTGCTGCTACGTGCTAACCTCCAAAACCATTGTGGAATTATAACCACAGTTGCAAATATCACACGTAAGAAGTGCTGGAGAAACTGAACAGGATGTGTTATGCTTGGCTGTATTTAGCTATTTGTCAGACAACCCATTACCAAAGGGTAACTTTTGAATTGGCAATGATTTGGTGTAGCGCGTTACCCCCAAAATGGGCATCTGCTAAGATAATAAAAGAATAATTAGCCATTTTGAAGGAAGCCTCCAGCTGTGTGCTGGGAATGAAGGCTTATTCCAGCTAACTGCTTGCTAGGATCTACTTTGAAAATGCCCTGGGTCAGAGTGTACATTTCCTTCAGGTCCCGATTCTGCAAGTTTTGAGAACCCCCTGCTCCACGGGAAGTCAAGAGACTTCCCTGCTACTAGCATCCCTGGCCAAGAGCTGGCCAGTAAGGGTGTGCTGAGATCTGTTTGGAAGTGAGAGTCCAGCCTCCAGATCCAACCCTTCAGCAGCCCTGGCCTTTACCACAGAGCCTTAGCTTTGCCAGGTGGGAAGAGAAGAGAGCAGGATAATTGGGTGTGATGAGTTGAGAAGAGCAAAGGAACAGTAGTAACTTAAAAGTCATTAACTGATCTCCCTCGGCAGGAAATAACTGAACAACACAAAAGCCTGGTTGTGCAAAAATCAGGGCATCCCGGTAACTCTCCACTGACTTCGGGGATCAGGTGATGGCAGGACTGGGCCCGAAGAAGGTGATTAGAGGTTGCCCTGAGATCAAGAGGAAGTGTGCCAGCTGAGACTGGGAGCAGGAGACCGTAGTAACCTGTCCCTGTGCCTCTCCTCCTCCCTTCTGCAAATGCTGAACCTTTTCCCTGGGCAAGACAGGAAGGAACCAGAGTCCTGCCTGAGTGGAATATTAATTCTCAGAGGCTACCGGAGCAGCAGCTGCCTGTCTTGGGGGGGGGCTGCTTGTTGTTTGTTTGCAGTAATTTGGCCTGGTGTCAGGCAGCCTTTCCTAATCCCACCCCGTTTATTATCCCCTTCTCCTCCCCTCCAAACAGCACCGCTTCTGCCTCCCTATTGGCTCCTTCCCCTTTCAATCCAGCCAGCATTTCCTGGATGAGACATGGCTGCAGAGGGAGAGGAGAGAAAGACACCAGCAGCAGCCAGGACAGCCTCAGCACCAGCCTGCGGCGCTGAGTCCCTTTGGGGCAGCTGGCACTCCAGCCTGGAGACTGTAGGGACGCTGCACAGTGGTAAACTCCCCTTTTCTTGGTACCTAGCCAGCATTGGGTCCCAGCCTTTCCTCTGTCCCAATTGCACTAAACAGGAACATGCCTCCTGCTTCAACGTGGAGCAGAGCAAAACCTTAGAGTGCTTAGTTAACTCCCACCCCCTTTAGTTAGGGGGACTCTGTGCCCCTTTTTCCTTTCCAGCCCCGAGCTAGTGATCTGAGGCACTGCAATGCAATGCAATCGAAAATTCAAGTCATCCAGGTTGCTGCTTTTCTCTGTGCTTTCAGGATTTCAGTGCCTCTGGTCAGATTCTTGCTTGGCTACAGCTAAATTGTGAGGGGTGTCTGTGTGTGGGGCGGTGTACCCCCGCAGCCCCAGCAGAAGGAGGTCTGTTGAAGGGCTCCTTAGGTTATAAATGTGTGTGGGAAGACTGAGCCAAGGTGGGTGAAGTAATATCTTTAAATTCAAACTGACGAGGAATCTCTGAGCTGTTACCAGGGCTGATTCCCTCAGAAATGGGGTGTGTGTGTGTGTGAGAGAGAGAGAGAGACTGGGTGAATATCTGTAATAGAAGAAATCCTGAGCCAAATGAGGCAGTGGTTCCTTTCCCTCACCTTTATGGAGAGGCCCAAACCCCTAACGCTCTTTCAAATGACGGCTCTGCTCAGGGCAGCAGGCGGAGGCCTCCCTGGTGGAGCCAATGGCATCCTTCCACTGAGAAGGGGTTAAATCCTGGAAAGCAAGCAAGCAGACCTCTGCAGCGACAGGTGAATTTCCACTAGTCTGTGGAGAAACAAAATGTCTTCAGTGGGGGGGAGGTGTGTGATCTTGATCTGGGACTGAGTTCAAAAATAATGTTTGACGTAGCCGCATCTTGCTATTTAAGTCCATACCCCCTACCCATCCCTGTGGCTGAATTGGCTTATAATAGCTCAGTAGTTCAGAGGGATTCTCCCACAGGTTTTTGGCTCCAAACTGTGATGTAGCTTTAGAACTGTAGGAGAAACTTTTTGTGTCATACAAGCTCCTAAAATAAATAAATGGACAAATATGTCTGCTCAAACTCCATCTGCCCCTTCTTGGGGAGGAGAATCCCAATACAGTGGTTTTGGGTACTTGTTTTCTTTTATTCATAAAGTGAATTTACTACTGGTGAGAAATACTGTATTAATAGCACTAGAAAATGATCTATTTATTCTGCCCTGGCAGTGTGCCTCAAGGACCATCTGTAGATCTAATCTGGTAGATCAGATTTACTCAGTCTCTCAGCTAATATGGGAGCTAGTTGTGGTGATTTTGGTGATACAGTCACAGTCTGAATGAAAAACTAGATTGAAACGCACAAAATTCCCTTCATCTATGCTGGGTGGCTGAATTGGAACCAGCAACCAAGAGGGGGAAGGCTCACACTTTCTCCTGGAGGAGTAAGGACTAGCAGTGAACCAATAAGCAATATTTTCAGAGTTGTGATGACATCAATAATACTGGTACCTAACTAAAAGTGTAATGATGAGCTATGATAATACATGAATATGTATTGATGTTACCAATAAACTTGGTAACACAAGTTGTTAGCCAACTAATACAGTAAGACCATTAGAGGGGGTTAGAGAATATATTTTCAACACTGAACTCTTTTTAATGTATAGAATATATATAGTTGTATGTAAGTGTTCCTATTGTCTATTTTTTTATCAGGGTGTGACTGTTTAGCCCTCTTTGAGAGGCTGGTGTTAGACTCATATGCTGAGAACTAATTTTCTGTTTTCTGTTGAAGAAATATCACAAATCATACTATAATGGAGGCCACCAGACAAACGAGAATTTCGCGACCGCACAAGATTAGTGAATCTTCCAAGGTTAGTGAATTGTGTATTGCTCGCTAACACGTTTCATTAAAATTGTGATTACTGACTTTGAAAGAGAGGCCCCTCCTTTTTAAAGGGGGCAATAAGAAAACTGTGATGAAATACAGGATATTAAGTTCATAGGTATATTATGTAGCTAGCATGTAACAAATTGATTTTAAAGTGCAAACTTATTCCGCTGACAAAAACTAAAAATTCTGTAGCAAACAGATAGGTATCTGTTCAGAGTGACTCATGATTTTTTTGAATGACACATACTGGCAACACACAATCCTTCTTTGTATCAAGAGGTTTTTTTTCTCCAGGTATTCAAAGGGGGTGTATTTAGTTTTGCTACTGAATTGAAATTTAAGAGTTCTTAAAGAGACAAGTTAAATTTTAGACCCCAGATTTAGGTTTTGTACAAAGTAGAGGCCTTATTCCGCAAACACTTATACACGTGAAGTCTCTGTGAACTCAGTGGGATTACTCACATGCGTAATGTTCACTTTCTGTGTAAAAGTAGTATTGGGATCTGTTTCTACACCAATACACTGCTGCATTGACTTCACTTGGATATACGCTGTAGTCTGTACTACTCTCTCATCTGGCACCCCTGGAACCTGACCAATGCCAAACAGCCAGTCCAGCTAGGACTGGTGGCTGGAAACAAACTTAATGGAACTACAGGAAATTTGGCCACACCCAGGATAAGTGGACCTCTAGCTAACTAAAATCATGCCGGACCAATGATGTTGCTGGACCAGACAGTGCAGGACTAGACAGGTTCAACCTGTAGTAAATTCTGATGCAGAAATGGGGGCTAAATATTGTAAAACCTTATTGTAAATAATGATTTCATAATTTTGTTTAATCTTACTGAAAATGGGGGAGGGTTGCACTGCAATATTGCTTTGCAGTTTTTGCTGTCTGAATGTTGCAATCTGATTACTAAGAGCTCCTGCTAGTAGTAGGATGGAGCCAGTAAAGCTAAAATCGTCAGTTTCAATTTTTTTGTTGTCAAAGTTGAATGAAAAGCAAAGAGGAAATCATTAAGAGTCCAAAGTAACATGGATCTTCACATTTTTCACATTTTTCTCAGCTATCTCAATGACAAGTGTTGAGAAACAGGTAAATTTAAGATACATGCCTTTCAATCTTGTTTTTTTAGCACTGCACAGATCACATGTAGCATTTAAAAACTAGCATGATAATAACTTTACAAATCTGTAATCTTAACAGCGTTGTTTTGTCTTTTTTGCATATGCCGTTGCTGTCACCATTTCACTTTAGAATGACTAGTTAATATTAAATCTGTATTAGGGTATGTCTACACAGCAAATATATTTAGAAATAACAGCCCTTATTTCTAAATAACTTTCCTAGCATCTACGCAGCCAAACCGCTATTTCAAAATAAATTCGAAATAGCGGAACATTTATTTTGAATTTGGTAAACCTCATTCCACAAGGAATAACACCAAAATTGAAATAGCTATTTTGAAATAAGTGCTGTTTAGACACTTATTTCAAAATAGGGGGCCTCCAGCTTTCTCAGGGTGCCCTGGTGGCCACTCCAGCCTCAACCAAGAACACTCCACTCCCTCCTCCCTCCCCAGAGCCCTTAAAGGGGTAGACTCTGGCCACAGTGCCTGTGCCAGCTCCAAGCCTGCCAGCCCAGAGCCAGCAGTCACTGCCCCTGACCCAGTGGCCCCAGAACATGAGCCAGCAAGCTACTGGCAGCCAGCCCTTCACCGCTCCCCAGGAGCAGTCTGCCAGCTCCCAGGAGCCTGCCAGGGCCTGGAGAAGGCAGGTGCCTTCCTGGTCCAGGGAGGAGATCATGGACCTTATTCAGGTTTGGGGGATGCCCCCAATGTCCATGATCTCCTCACTAGACGGAGGAACACAGCCGTCAATGGCAAGATAGCTGCCAGCCTGGCCACCAAAGGCCACATGCAAACCCAGGAGCAGGTTTGCATGACAATCAAGTTGGTCTGGCGAGACCCTGAGCCCTGAGCTTCCCCTTCACCTTCTTCCCCTTGCTTCCCGCTTCCAGCTCCCTCCTCCCAGGTTTCCCCCTCCCCCTCCCACCCTCTCTTCTCCCCTCTTCTGCCTCCTTTCCCCAGTCTCACCAGAGTTTCAATCCCCGCCCCCCCCCCCGTTTTGTTAAATAAAGAGAGTTTGTGTTCATGAATATACATGTATCTAGGAGAAGCACCAGAGTGCCCTGGGGCAGCTCTGGCTCCATGTTGCAGAGTGCTGTGGTGTCCCGAGTGAGGACAAGCAGAGCACGCAGAGACAAAATGCTTTGCTGTCCCTCATCGAGGTAGACAAGCAAGCAGGGAAACCTGAGAAGTGGCTGTCCGAGGGGGGTCCCTTTAAGCACAGACCTCAGATAGCCTTAGGCAGCAGCCCCACACAGTAAGTCCTGACCTGGTGCCCTGCTGGACCTGGTTTCGGCCAGCCTTAAATGCGATTCAGAGTCCATTCAGTGTAGGCGTGCTATTGTAGACGTGCTATTTCGAAATAGCAAAATGCTATTTCGAAATGCATTTTGTGTGTAGACATGTTATTTTGAAATAACTATTTCAAAATAAGATATTTTGAAATAACACTGTAGTGTAGACATACCCTTACATAATAAAAGTGTTTCCATATTATTTTTAATGTCAAAGTTGTGTTGGTCTTGACTTTAGCAGCTATCATTTTTTCTCAATATTCTAAGAGTGAATAGATGACGCAGTAAGTGGATAAAGTCATTACTGCATAATCCTATGTATGTGCTCAATTTATGCTCACTGTTCAAAGAGGCAGCACTTCTCGAAAGAGAGAAAAGTCAGGGAATACAAGTTGTCATAAGTTGCATGCAGGATTACACTGCTGACTCTGGCATGTTTAATAAATAGGAGCCTTGGTAACTTGTAAGTTCTGTTATAATCTTGTTATTCAAGATGGTATTAAAGAATATTGGAGAGAGATAATAATCCTGTTATAAAGGGAATAGAACATATATTATTTTTAGTTTAATCCAATATTTATACGTCTGAGGACTTCAGAATAGGGTCATAGATGTCTTACAGAACCAGCCCAAAATTACGGATTTACTTTTTGGAGACTCCATCTAGAACATTCATGTCATTGCAGGCTCTTTTATTTATTTGACTGCTTTTGAAAACTGCTTCAACAAACATCCTAAAGTTTTTAATACATTCTGTTTGTCATTGGGGGTTCACCTTGGTGTCTGCTGACAGCATTTGAACATTTTCTGTGATTAATGAGACCCTTTCAATGCTATTTTTATTGTTTATTTCTGGTAATATAGTAGTATCTGGAGATACTGAGATCAGGGCCTCATGATGCTGGGTTTTGTGCAAACACTTAGTTCCTGTCCTGGGGAGCTTAAATTCTAAGACATTGTCTACATGGGGAACAATTTTGATAATTGAAGGTGCAAATTTAAACCAATGTGGTTATACTGATATAATCTCCCCCCATTTTCTGTGTGAATGCTCTTATTCCAGCAGAACAATGTATTTGGCTGTGATGCATATTTCGAATGTTAAAAGCAGGTACAGTGAAAGCTTTGTTATCCGGCACTCTGTTAACCAGAAAACTTTGTTAATCGGCATTGCCCCCAGCCACAATACTGTCACATCTTCAGGTCACACAGGCCTGGCTTTGTTTACCCTGATTGGCTTAACAATTTTTTATTTAAGAAGTACTAATCATCTTTAACTCAA
>JANRFK010001785.1:34019988-34038295 GCA_030068395.1 Apalone spinifera
TTGGGGGGGGGGGGGAGATTTGATAGAAACCTTCAACTACCTGAAGGTGGGTTCCAAAGAAGATGGAGAGAGGCTGTTCTCAGTAGTGACAAATAACAGAATGAGGAACAACGGTCTTAAGTTGCAGTGGGCGAAGTCTAGGTTGCATATTAGGGAAAACTATTTCCCTAGGAAGGTGGTGAAGCCCTGGAATGGATTACCTAGAGAGGTGGTGGAATCTCCCTTTCTAGAGGTTTTCAAGTCCCGGCTTGACAAAGCCCTGGCTAGGATGATTTAGTTGGGGCTGGTCCTGCTTTGGGCAGGGGGTTGGACTTGATGACCTCTTGAGGTCTCATTCAGCCCTATGATTCTATGGTTATGAGCAGCAACAACTCTGGCTGAGACCACATACCTTGCGTCCTGAGTTCTCCAACATGCGCTCCCCATCCCATGTCCAAAGCATCTGTTACCAGTTGAACCAATGGGTTCAGTCTGGTGAATGACACCCTGGACAGACTATCTGCTTCTATAGCCACCAGGTCAGGGTATGCATGGCACTGCGGGGGGAATGGTGACCACCATGTTCAAAGGTAAGCAGGCTGGGTTGTACACTGGGTTGTACAAGCCAAGCTTGCAGGGGACGTAATCTCAGTCTGGCATATGCATGAAGTATATACATGCCCTCAGGTGGCCAAATGGTCTCAAGCAGTTTCTGGCTATAGTGATAGGTGAAGAACAGAGGCACAGAATATCCCTTATAGCAAGAAAGCAAGCTCTGGGGAGTGAGGCCATAGCTGTCATGGCATCCAACAGAGCTCCCACAAACTCTATTCTCTGTGTAGGGACAAGGGTGGAGTTGGTCTTGTTCAGCACGAGTCCCAGGTATAGGAAAGTGGCCCTCACCAGTGCCATGTGTTCTAGGACCTGGCGTGGGAAGTACCTCAGATAAGCCAGTTGTCCATGTAGGAGAAAACCTGGACCCAGTGTTTTCTCAGAAAGGTTGCCACCATTCCCATGCACTTTATGAAAACTTTGGGGGCAGTAGAGAGGCCAAAGGGGAGCACCACAAACTAATAATGGTACTGTCCAATGGTAAAGTGAAGGAAACGTTTGTGGGTTGGGGTAACTGAAATATGAAAATAAACGTCCTTTAGACTGAAGGCAGTGTACCAGTCTCCTTGATCGAGAGAAGGAATAATGGAAGCTAGTGTTACTATTCTGAACCTCACCTTCTGTATGAAAGTGTTGAGTTCTGAGGTCCACTATGGGATGAAGCTCTACCTTAGTTTTTGGGATTAGGAAATAACAAGGGTAAAACTCCTTGCCCCTGAACCCTATCAGAACCTACTCTACTGCTCACAGGTCTAGAAACAACCACACCACTTGACATAGAAGGTGCATTGGCCCGGCTTGCCACGGGAGACCCACCAATAGAGCACCACCGGTGCAGTGCGCCTGCATCTCCATGAGCCCAGCCTGGGAGTGCCAAGCTTGCCTGGACACTGAGCTCCACCTCCCTGGGCTTCGGTCATCAGGTGTGTGACAGCACGTCAGGGTTTCTTCCGATCCTGCACCCCCATAGCAGCAAGAACAGACTCCACCAGCCAGTAGAATAGAGAGGGTTTACTGCTTCTCCAGGATACGGCACAACACAGACGTGATGTACTTACAGGAATCAGGGTCAGGATGCCTCAAACCTCTTGGGTTAGGGGGTCCATCACGCCCTCAATCCTCAGCACTTGGCTTAGTCTGTTCCCTTCATGTTTCCCAGCCAGCCACTGTCTCACTCCCAGACTCTGCCCCCCAGCCAGATGACCACCTCCACCTCCCTTCCTTTGTGTCTGCCTCTAGGAAGACCCTTGTTATCTGCTCAAGCTGAGACTAGGTGTCTGGGCCAATACACATGTGGGTGAGTCAGTGGGAATATCACATCACAGCACAGGGGAATCCCGGGTTACGGAGAAGACAGCACCCCCACTACATCACAGGGTGCTAGCCCAGCACTGGGCAGCCCTGGTCACTTTCCCACCTGCCATGCCTTGACCAGCCCCTGTTTGTGGACAACCCCAATGGCAATGAAACATGCTGGGCAAGTTCGGCAAGGGGCAGCCCATGAGTGAGTTTCATTTGGGATGTGGCTTCCCTGTGCATTTCATTTAACCACCATCCTCTCCTCTCCCCCACCTGGTCTCTAGTGGCTTGGGGGAACCACGGCATGTGCTTGCTCACCGCGCACAGGTAGCGGTATCCAGGCACCGTGTCGGCCGAGCAGGAGACGGGCATCTCCTGCTCGGCCGACACGGTGCCTGGATACCGCTACCTGTGCGCGGTGAGCAAGCACATGCACCCCCATAGCAGCAAGAACTCGGCCCTCAGCCACTTGCCTTGCTCTGCCCCTTCAGGTTGCGGTGCGCCCGGGCCCACCCTCACAGCGCCCATCTGGGACAAAGCTCAGGTGACTGGCGAGCTCTGGTCCCTGCCTGCAAGCCACCCCCAGAACAGCTAGCTTATGAGGGATCCTTGGGGGTGGGGGGAGGAGAGAGAAGAGGAAGGAAATGCAAGTAGAGTAATCGAGTACTCGACTGACTACCCGATAAGCCTAGGCTAGATATCTCTTACATCCCTACTAACAACATGGACTACGGAACTCAGGAAGCATCTACTAAGCACAATAGCGTTATAATAAATTGACACCACAGGGCAGCCAATTTTTAAGTATTTCTCAGTCTGAGTTTTTTCATCTCCCCAGCCAAACTTCTGCAGAATAGCCAACTTCCCTAGTTGGCCCAACCCCCACTCAGTTAATGTAAACTGCTGAACATCTTTAAAGATATAAATCTATATTTTAGAAACCTTGTGCATCTGTCTGAGTCCATCTATTCAAGCACTCCTAAACAGTAGGACTCAGGACCACCAAATTTGGTATGCAGCTGCTTCTTATCCTAACAAAGTAAGGTCAGAGTTGCTTGTGTCAGAAAAATGGGATGTGACAGCAGAGTGGACAACAGCCAGCCAGATGGGTGAAGTTGGCGGGGGGGAGGGGGAGGAGAGACAACTGGGGCCTAATCTACAGTGGGAGGTTAGGTTGAACTTAACCACATTAGGTCAATTTTCTAAACAATGAGTCCACACTGCCAAGCTTGTTCCAACGACTTTAAGGGTCATAAAAGTAAATTTACATTATGACCTGTGAGAGCAGGAGTACTTAAATTTGACCTTGCAAGGTTGACTTTATGGTAGTGCAAATGCAATATTGTGAAAGTGTACGTTCTTGGCCTCTGGGAGGTATGCTACAGTGTCCTGCATGACTGGTCTGGCCAGAACTTTAAACTCTATGGCTCTCCAAGTGAACAGGAAAAGCCCCAGGAAAATCTGAAGTTAATTTCAAAACAAACAGATATCTATGCCAAGATCACAAAGGGCAAAGACGAGAAAGGATATACCAGGGATGCCCAGTAGTTCTGTATGAAAATAAAGGAGCTGGGACAGATATACCAAAAGACAAGAGGGGCAAATGTACGGTCTGGAGCAAAGATGCCATTTCTACAAGCAGCTGCATGCAATCCTTGGGGGGACAGGACCCAACTACTCTAGCCAACCCAGGGATTCCTCCTAAGACACACATCAGGCAAACTCCAGCAGCACCATGGAGAACATAGCATGGTGGAGGAAAAAAGAAGAGCAGAACAGTTAACAGGAAAATGAGGCAACCAATGTCACTGAAAACCAAAAACTTTTTATAACTTTGGAGACAATCCCGTCCTCCCACAATGTCTCTCAGTCGGGCACTGAACCCAGGTAGGACACTTCTGGTGACTTCACATTTTTAATCTTCCTAAAAGTGGGTTAACACAATTGGATGTGATCTGTGGCAGCCACTGTACCTACACAGTGGGGGTCACTGGAATAGCTTGTTAACATGTCTGGAGACAGAGAGAAAACACCCTGCACTTCTCCATGAAGCTCTCAGGAATTCTTTGATCCTTCTCCCAAGGTTTCTGAGAAGGCCTGCCTTATTCCATCCTTCACAGTAGGATACTGCTGGCTTGGCATGGAAAGGTAAGTGGTCTGGCATTGCAGCATAAAACATTGCAGCATAAAGTCCAGGTTTCTGGCCACATTAAGTCAGTATCTGCTCTCTAGCACTCTGTATGATTAGTATAAGACTGATATCTCACATGGAAATCTGGATGAAGCAAGGGAAGCTATTAGTTGATGCCTCTGCGGTAAACTTCCATTTGCTCTTCCCTAATGAAGCACTGCTTGAGCACCTGTCCTGCTGCCACACCTGGACTCCCTCCCAGCCACCTGCTCCTGTAGAAAGGGAAAGTTATACTCTCCCAACAAACAGGGGGAAGGCGCTGCATGAGCCCTCTTCCTCCTGCAGACTTGTGCCCTGGCCTGTCTCTTACTATGCCTGCCACAAAACCAAGTCCAGCTGCTTCCTTAAGAACTCAGTGTACCTGCTGCATAGTGGCCATTTAACTGTGGCCTTGTACACAACACATCTGTTAAGGTGTTTTGTTTATGCATGATTAATTATTCTACCTTGTTAAAATCTAATGCTATGACGGTGTTTAAGTTAGTAATAGGGGCAACCACACCAGAGTCTGTGACCCTTGACCTAGGTAGGAATCCATGTTGGGTCTCCTCAGGCACTGACTGCTCAGAAACCATCTCAAACTGGGTTTTCCCGCCAACCAGTCACCAAGGCTATGTCTACACTGGTGCGATCTTGTGCCAGAGATATGCAAATGAGGCTAAGCGTGGAATATCACCGAGCCTCATTTGTATAGCTAATGAGCCGCCATTTTGCAGAAGAGGCTCTTGCGCCAGAAGGAGCTGTCTACACTGCCCCTTCTTGTGCAAAAAAACCCCTCTTGCGCAATGCTGCTACGCTGATTATTTTTGGGAATAACGGCATTGCGCAAGAGGGTTTTTCTTGCGCAAGAAGGGTCAGTGTAGACAGCTCCTTCTGGCGCAAGAGCCTCTTCCGCAAAAATGGCGGCTCATTATATATGCAAATGAGGCTAAGCGATATTCCACGTTTAGCCTCATTTGCATATCTCTGGCACAAGATCACGCCAGTGTAGACATAGCCCAAGAGTTCTATTCTCCTCAGACTTTTCCCTCCCTGGTGGCTTTATAAGGACTGTGTTGCCTCAAGGCTATCTGCCATAGCGGCAGCAGTGAGCGGGTCCATCTGTTCTGCCACCTGACAACAAGGGACAACCCCAGCAGCACCTGCAGTGGAGAAATTAGAGGATTACCATCCTCACCAACCCAACCTGCTTGTAGTACCACCAGCCTGCGTCTCCTCTTCAATCACCAGTCCCGGACAGAATATCATGGGATTCCCCAGTGCTCCTCCCAGGGGCTCTAAATCAGCCTGAAGGTGGAAGGTCTTGGGCACCTCCACTATTACTAGAGATATTAAAAAGTGGTTAATTAGGTAACCATGTAACTGCTGAAAATCTGAGGGGTTACAAAGTTACACACTACAGGCTCTGCAGTATAAATCATATACTGCAGAGCCCACAGCACAGCAATCTTCTCAGGAGCAGAGCCGGCTGGCCTCACTCCCGGCTTTTAAGCTTCTCTGACAACCTGTATCAGAGGCAGCAGTGCGGGCCTGGGAGCCTGCATTTAAGCATTAATAATGGGCTTATCGGTTACCATTATCTGTTAACCATTTAAACAGTTATACTTTTACATCCCTAACCACCACCACTACTAAATCCTCAGGAAAAAAATGTCACTCTACTCAGGCGTTTTCTTACCATTTTAATCACAGAGCCAAAGGGTTTAATTTAGTGGGTCTAGGCTTCAAGTCCCTTGTTTGTTGCTGTCAGTATCACTAGTTTGTTTGTTTGTCATACCTGATCGGTTATTTTCCCCATCTTTTGTAATAAAGGTAAAATGTTATTCAAGGATTATTTGCACCTAAAAATTACCTCCTTTTTTTTGGAGGGGAGAAAAAAAAAAAAAGAGGGGAAGGAGGAAAAAGGATCTACTTCAGTGCTTAATTAAGTCACAGGTAATAGTCCCTGATTTGGGGGGGGGGGGGGGAAGAGCTTGTACTTCTGGCAAGGTCACTAAGCAGCACCTTTAACCGTGTATGCTACTTATGTCCTTGGAGTAACACATTCCTATCATCTTTAGACAGACCTTCCTTTTATTCTAACAGACTAGGTTTTATGCTCTACAATGTGTCTCCAAGTGAGCCCTTTACTTTTTGTTACAGTAGAAAACGCAGTGAGCCTGCTGCACTCTCTTCCATCCGCAGACAAAAACAGACTATGGATGACATGTTCAAGAGCAAACGCAATCCACACACTTATACAGGGTACGCTTAAGTGAATGAAGGAATACGTTGCTGGAGGAGATGCATATGGAATGAGAGGACAGGAGTGCGTGCAGGCAACTGGAAGAGAGGAACCAAGAGAAACTTGTTATCCATGTTGGATATGATGGACCACATGGTGGCTTTTCAGGACGCCTACATGCACAGGCACCCCCCTCCAGCCTTTGTGGACCAAAATTCTCTCCTTATTGATTTCCATAGCCTCTTCTCCCAGGGCCCTAGGAATGCAGAGGGGGAGGGTGAAACAAGGGGGCAGAATCAAGGGCAGCCTCCCACTCAATCCCCAGGGATGCACCGAGACACAAAAGGCTGTCCTCGCAGTTGTGACCACAACATCACCTCTCTGAAGCTTCTGCCTTGGAGTTCTTTTCTCTCCCTGCTGTGTTCCCTAAATAAAAATGTATGATTTCTGAGCAACAGTTTCTTTTTTGCTTGTATTGAAGGGGAGAGGGGGTTCAAACAAGCATACTGAATGCAGGGGAATCTTGTTGAGAGCAATATTCATGACTCTAAAAACTGGCCATTCATAAAACTGTCTTTCAAAGCCTCTCTGATTTGCACTGCCCCTCAGCATGCTCTCCTTATTGCCTTTCCATCACTCTACTTTCTCCATCCCATAATGCCATCTCTATCTGATAGTTTGCTCACCTTAAAAATCCCACAAACCTGCATGATAGCCTTTTTGGTTTCTATCATCCTTGACAAGCATGAAATTCAGAGCTCCAGGCTATTATCATGAATGCTGCAAATATAGGACACACATTTCTCCTGTGTTTGCAGACCCTGAGGAAGTAAGTCAACAACCAGAGCTATGACAATTCCTTCTAGAAGAGTTTGCTGAGGGACACTGTGAAAAACAAATTTAAGTTTGTTGGTGGCATTCCTGGAACAGCTGCAAATGGTGGAGCACTTTGGCACCTGGGAAATGAGCATTGACTGGTGGGATTGCATTATAATGCATGTTTGGGATGGCTAGAAGTAGCTGCATAAATGTTGCCTGTGAAAGGCTCACCCCAGCCCTCTAACATGGGCCCCTTAATAAGAGCTGCATTGAAAGTGGAGAAATGTGTGGTGATCGCACTCTTCAAGCTTGAAATGAACTGCTACCAGTGGGAAATCATTTGGAGTTGGAAAAATCCACTCTGGGGTCGGTTGTCATGCAAGTGGTTAGCTATATTAATCATCTTTTGCTATACAAGACTGCCTCTCAGCAACAGATGGATCTGAGCAATTGGGTTCCCAAACTATGGTAAGGCAACAAATGGCATGCATAACCCAAATTATGGCAGCAGCCCACCTTGCCCCAAAGTGTATCAACAGAAAAGGTTACTTTTATATGTTATACAAGCATTGGTCTGTTTAGGGAAAGTGAATGATGTTCTCAGATCCTGTAAAAATACAGAAATGTTCAGAAAGCTGCAAGCATGTACTTCCCAACCAATGGATTACCACTAGCAATAATCAAATGCCAACAGTTGATCTGGACTCAGCCTGCCCCTTGTTCCCCTAGCTCATGAAGCCCTTCACTGAGCATCTTGAAAGTACCAAGGAAAGATTCCACTACTGACTCAGCAGGTGCTGAATGACTGTTCAACATGCATTTGGTAGACAAGGGACACTAACCGAGTTTACTGGCTAGACTGGGTCTCAGAGAGAAAAACAGCCCAATGGTTAGAGATACGTTGCCCCCTGATAAATGTGTGAGAGGCAGAGGAGGGGAAGCTGCTACAAGTGAGGTGGAGAAGCAGCATTCTGATGATTTGGAACAGCCAGTTTGAAGGAGCATTACAAGAGTTCAGCATGGAGCTTATACAGTTGAGGGAGGTTTTGAAAGAGCACTCCTTAAGTAAGGAGTGGACAATAATATTTGCTCAGGGGCCACTTCAGAAATTTCTGAAGGGGCCTGAGCCACCCCAAAAGGGGCAGGGCCTTAGGTGGAAGGAGCGGGGCCAGGACACCTCCATGCTTTCCCCACCTACAGACCCTCATTGGTCTGTGGGTGGGAAGTGCACGAAGTCTTTGCTCCCAGTTCCCCCCTAAAGAGAACCACCAGCGGTTCTGAACAGCTGGCAGTTCCCTCTAGGCACCCATGCCCCTGGTCAATCAGGGTCTGGGGGTGGGGGAAACACATGAAGTCTGCTCCTGCCCTGCAAGGGAGCACTGCACTTAAGTCACCCGCCAGCTGAGCACAATTAGCAGTTGACTCAGTACTAAGCCCCTTGGAAGTCGGGAGGAGACTCTGCATGCTTCCCCTGCCCCAGGCCAATCAGGGCTTGGGGAGGAAGGGGGGGGGAAGCACGTGAAGCCTCTTCCTGCCCTGCCCCCGTCTTGCAAGAAGCACATGGCTTCTAAGCACCACACACTCTTTGCAGGGGAGAGGTAGGGTGGGAGGAGATTGCATGCTTCCCCCACTCCCAGGCCCTGATTGGGAGCTGTTAAGAATACTGAGAGCTTTGAGTGCTGCTAAGAATTCTGGGATGTTTGCTTTATGTTAAATAAACATGGCTAGGTGTTTTTCCTGAAGCTATGAAGTCTGTGATGCTTGATATGCATTTACTGTTTGCTTTGATGACTGCTATGCATTCTGCAATATTTATTGTGAACTAAAGATTATTGTTTGATTCTCTGAAACCAGAACTTTATACAGTGAAGTGCAGAAAAAAAATCAATGTACAAAAAAAAAATCCCAAAGCTAATGTTATATAATTTTCAACATAACTGAATAGAGTGAAAATTTAAGTTTAAAAAAGTAAGTGTGTGTTCATTTAAATACACAATGGTAGTTCGTTTTGGGGACACACACACACACACTCACTAGTTGTGGTTCTCACAAGTTAGAGTATGTGAAACTGTGGCTTTCCTTGTCCTCTGGAGTGGTAGGGATAAGAATGAACTCCGTGATTCCACAGTACACAGAGTGGTGTAGGGAGCAGCAACCATGGACAGTAGAGGGTGAAGAGTCAAAGATTTTTGGACTTGCAGGTCAAGCAGAGTTTGCAGCAGTTGGGTTTGCTGCCTGAGAAGACCATTACGTGCTCGTCCATCTCCCTCTCCTGCTGGGACTTCTAGGTCTTTTTCCTGTCCTCTCTTTTTCAGTCATATTGGCCCTTCAAGTCCTTAGTTAATTTGATGCAGCACTGTCTTTCAGAATCTTAGAGAACACGTCCTCCCTAGTCCTCTTCTTTCTCCTCCTCAGGGTCAGGCATTCTGCAGGTATGAAGGGGGCACCCCTCAAGACTACTACGCCAGAAGCTGCTGATAAAAACAGACATATGTGCCATTGGATTTACAGTCATGAGGGAAAGGGAAGTTTCAAAACTCCCTTCCATTATTTCCATACATAATTTCAAAAAGAAATGCTTACTGACACTTCAGATTTGTAGCAACTCAACACAGCACTGTTCTCCAGCTGCAGCTATGATGAGTATTTCTCCAAATGGCAAGGGGAAGGTGGATGAATTTTCCATTGCATGAAAAAATAAAATGTTGGTCCCTATTACAGGGGTAAACATGCAGGGCAAGAGCACTGAATACGGGCACTGTTTTTCAGGTGGTGGTGATTTTAGTTGTTCTCACTCCCGAAGGTTACAAAGACACATAGAACAGCCACTAATGGGGTATGTCTATACTGCCACCCTCGTTCGAACTAGGGTGGCTAATGTAGGCATTCGAACTTGCAAATGAAGCCCGGGATTTAATATCCCGGGCTTCATTTGCATGTTTCCGGGCGGGCGCCATTTTTAAATGCCCGTAGTTCGAACTACCTGCTCGCGGCTACACGCGGCACGGACTAGGTAGTTCGAATTAAAGCTCCTAATTCGAACTACCGTTATTCCTCCTTGCAAGTTCGAATGCCTACATTAGCCACCCTAGTTCGAACGAGGGTGGCAGTGTAGACATACCCATGGTGTCCCAAAGCTGCCATGCCCCATATCCTGCTAGCCCATTTTGCATTGCTGACAGCCGAACTCATTGCATAGTGGTGTGGTAAACTATCCTTCTGTGGAGGAAGAAATAAGGAAGACATTCCTAGTAACCTTTGGGAAAAGAAAGTAGAGCACCTCTAGAAAAGTATAATCAAGATCTCGAGAGATAAAAGGAATATCCCTATTAGGGATGTTAAGTAGCAGTTAATAAGCTGATCACAGAGTCAATAAGGGGGTTTGCTGCGGCTCTTATTTTTAAATGTAGTAGGAGCTGCCAGGTGGCTCTTGCTACATTTAAAAAGCAGAGCCACAGCAGGTTCCATACTGCGGCTCTGTAGTTTCCCCCCTTATTAATGAATCAAGTAGTCAATGGAATTTCCATCGACTAGTCAATTAGCTGAGTAAATGCAATTTAACATCCTTATGCAGGATATCCAATTCCTCCTGTCTACTCCAGGCAGGAATGTGTCTAGTCTCTCTCTCTTGGGGCTTGTTTTCAACTCAGTGTTTAATTGGCGCTTTTTAGTGGATCTGTTGAAGATGCAATAAAATGATGCAAGAGCACCTCTCACTGACAAAATGGTCAGTTAATGTAATTTATATTGCTCATGGAGGAGAGGGTTGAATCCCTGAGCCATGTAACTTACACCAACTCATGTAGTAGTGTAGACTACGCCTGTCAGAGGTGTGCTCAGTAAGGTGCAATCATCACAAAAATTTCAAAAACATGCAAAACATTTGAAGAGAGAGCAGTTTCTAGTATCTAGTCCCTGGGTAGCAGAGCTCCAAAATATGATCAGAGTAATAACTGTCACAGGGAATGAGGAATTGTGGAACATCTCTGAAGGACTGTTAGGGTTGACAGATAATGATGCATCTATACTTTCACTGTATCGACCTCAGCAGGTTGCCCATGGCTCTGCACCATTAAGGATGATGGTTTTACTGTGTTGCTGTAGTGTAGAACAATGGTCTCCAACTTTTTTAACCACAAGATCACTTTTTCAATTTAAGTGCAGTGTAAGATCTACCTCAAACCCAAATACCCTTGCCCGGCTTTCTTTTCCCCTCCTCCTCTGAGGCCCCCTCCCCTGCTCATTCCATCCCCGTTCCTCCACGAATCTCATTCGCTTTCACCAGGCAGGGATAGGGGTGCAGGCTCTGGTCTTGAGCCAAGGAGTCCGAAGTGTGGGAGGGGACACCCTGAAGGTAGGGAGGTGGGATGGGTTCTGGAGTGGCCTAGGGGATAGGCCATCAGCATCTGGAGTACAGGGTGGTGGACTCAAGTCCCTCCTCCACCCTGCGGCACCCACTCCACCCACTCAGGCAGCAGCCTAACAGCCAATACCAACTGGCCTAGGGATCAAGCTGGCTCCCGCATTAGGATGGCAGGATAAGGGAGGTAGGGAGATGGGATGGGCTCTGTAGTGGCTTAGGGGATAGGGCATTTGCCTGGGGAGCACAGGGTGGTGGGCTCAAGTTCCTCCCAGTCTGGGAGTGACCAGACAGCCAACATAGGATAAAGAACTGAAGGTAGGGAGATGAGGTGGGTTCTAGAATGGATAGGGCATTTGCCAGGATAGCGCAGGGCTTTGAGGCTTGAGTCCCACCCATCCAGGGAGCAACCAGATAGCCATCACAGGTATGCTCCTAGCTCCTGCATTAGGAAAGCAGGATAAGGGACCCTCTGAAAATAGGGAAGTGGGGTGGGTTCTTGAGTGGCTTAGGGCATTTGCCTGGGAAACAGCAGGGTTGTGGGCTCAAGTCCCACTCACCCCGAGAGTGGCCAGACCAATGACCCAGGGATGAAGCAATGGAGTTAAGGCAGGCTTGCTCCTGCCCCTCCTGAAAGCAGCTGGCATTTACAGCAGTGGTTCCAAGTGCTGCCCTTCATCTACAGGCACAGATCTCACAGCTTCTACTGGCTACAGTTCTCCATTAGTGATCAATGGGAGCTGAAGAAAGGAGTGGTGTCTGCAGGCAAGGACAGACTATGGAGACCCCCTGCTCTGACTCTCTCTCAGGGGCTGCAGCAACAAGCCAGCCACTTCCAGGAGCAGCAATTCCCACAGGGACAATTACTCCAGACACAGACATAACAGGTTAGGCATTTTAGAACTCACTACTCAAAGAATTACATTTAAGCATAAGAGAAATGAAAGTTATGGAATGCACAGACAAGTTAAAAAATAACCCACTTTGCAAGCAGTAAAAGTAATGTATGTGTTGGGTCAGGAGATGAGAGGGAAGAACAGAGAGAGAGAGAGAGAGAGAGCTCGCGAGTGTGCGCACAACAGAGCTCCCTCCATCCCCTTCTCTCTGTGTGGAGACAGGATACAGGAGTGGGGGGAGGAGGGACACCCGGACATCAGAACCCCCCTCTTCTCTCTCCCAAACCCTGCACAGCAAGCAGAGGCTCCAAAGGGGCAGCTCCAAGGCAGAGGGCAGGAGCAGCATGATTGTAAGTGGAGAGGCAACTGAAGCATCAGCACCTGAGAGGTTCCTGGCCAAAGCAGCCAGGATCACCTGTCAGAGGCTCCAAGATCTACTGGTAGATCCCAATCTACCGGATGGTGACCACTGCTGTAGAAGGATGCTTACATGAGCTGGAGACACATTTGAGCAGACACACATTCACATATGGGTAGATGTAAGTCACTGTGTAATCTAGGGATGTAATATCCCATTTAATTAGTTAACCAGTTTAACCGATTAAACAGGGACGGAGGAGCCACTCCAGCCCAGCCACAGCAACCCATCCAGCAAGGCTTAAGTGTCCCTGTCCATGGTATACTGGGCCGGTCGCAGGCGGGGACTGCTCCAGCTGACCTAGAGACCCCCTTCCGCCCGCGCCAGGCCCCTAGAGCTGGAGCAGCCCCCTACCTGCAGCAGGTGGTGTGCTGCTTCAGCCCTCCCAGTTAACCATAATAGGTAAGCATCACTCGGTAAGGACGATGCTTACCAGTTAACCAATCACATTCCTAGTGTCAACTTAACTTGGTAATGTACGAAAGGCAGCAGCACGGGGTGGCAGGAGGGAGCCAGTCCACCAGGGGAGCCAGTTTAAAAACCAGCTCCCCGCCACCCCATGCTGCTGCCTCTGATACAGAGACAGCAGCCCTTGTCCATGGGGGTTCCGAACTCCCCATGGAAAGAGACTGGTTCACGGGGGGAGGAGCAGCATCTGGACTGGTTCACGGGGGGAGGAGCAGCATCTGGAGTTCAGACCCCCAGCAAACAGGGACTGCTGCCATAGACCAGCCTGTTTATGGCAAACCCAAGCCACCACAGAAGCTGCTTCACAGTAGCCTCCCCTGCCCAACCCCACCACGCTGCTGCTTTGATAAAGGCAGCAGCATGGGGATGGGGTGGGGGCACCATGGAACTGGTGCTGGGGGGAACTGACTCTTAAGGCACCTCCCCCCAGCACCAGCTCCTGCCTGCCCCCTCCTCGCTGCTTATGTAGGATGCAGCAAGGGCTGGGGGAGGTGGTCCATGGAAGCCAGCCTGCCCTCCTCACCGCCTCTCTATCAAAGGCAGAAGCTCAGGTGTTGGGGAGGCAGGCGGACCCTGTGCTCATGAGGAACCTGCTTAAAGCCAGCTCCTCACATGCACTGGCTCCTCTTACCCTTCCATTCCCTGCTTGGTGTCTCTGATAGAGGCATCAAGGGGGAGAGGGGAATGTGTGTAGTCAACAAGATTAACCGATAAGCCCAGGCTTATCAGTCATTCGTATAGTCGACTACACATCGACATCCATATTCTCTTCCTTTCTCTCAAACTAAACAAACTAAGATGGTAAAGTCTAATGTCATTAACAGTAAAATAGCTGCAATGCTCCAAAATCTTAACAGCAGATTTCGGGATATTTTAATCCAACTACTATCAAGTCAGCATAGTCCTCACTTTGAAACAGAACATATTAGCCAGCACATTAATAAAATAGTATATAGTGTTTTCTCCTTTGGTTTCAAATCCACTTAAAAAAATTCTTAGTAAGATCTGCAGATATTTTATAAGCAGCAGTACAAGAATCGCTCACATTGTTACTTACACAAAACCAGTTCAAGTAGCTAGAAGATATTAATGAAACTAACAAAGCTTCAGTGAATAAGAACTTTTTTTCTCATTTCATGCTTGCCAACAATTAGAGATGTAAAATCCCATTAAATTAGTTAACGGGTTAAACATTATGTTTAACCAATTAATCGTTTAAAAAGGGTGAGTGAAGGGGCTGCTCCAGCTCAGCAGAGCCGGAGTGCTCCGTCCCCCACTGTGGTTAGGAGCGACTGGAGCACCTGGGCCAGGCGCTGCTCTGGCCAGGCTGGAGTGCCCAACATCCACAGCATATGTGATGTGTTGAACCTTGTGCTTAGATGAGAAAATGCCTACAATATACAACCTAACATTTTGAACTGTGGCTACCATGTAAAAAGTCTTTATGAAGCACTTTCTGACAATGTACAAAGCATGATGTGTTTTTAAGCAAGACTTGTAGCGCTAGTTTGGAGCCATAAGTGCAACTTCTGCAGTAAACCTATCACAATGAAGTCTTTCCAGCACAATCAAGATATTCCCAAATTGAGGTCTGTGGAACACTTACTGGTGGCCCACAGAAAGTCAAATGACACTGCTGGCTCCCCCAAATTTCCAGCTGCTAAACTGGCACAAAAACACATCTTCAATAGGATACACTTTCCTAATAATGTTTGACCACATACGGAGCTACTGTGGAACCACTGATACTATGTCATCATGAACCAAAGGGGATGTCATCCAGAGGAATGTAAAAGAACAGGAGGAGACAGATGAGGCAATCTCTATATTAAATGTGGGCCAAACAAGAGTCTGATAACCTTTGCTGTGATTATAAACTGTTGCTCCTAGTGACACTTTTGTTGAAAGAGATAGGCAAAGGCAAGCTGGCTGACAAAGATTGGAGAGAGTAAGTATTGCCAGCACTACATAGCCTGTTCTGAATGTTAGTCCACTCACTGATGATATGAGAAATGAAACATGAAATCTCAGTGTGCCTTAAGTTGTACTTGTATGCTATTTAAGAAAGGAAAAAGGAAAAAAAAAAACGTGAAAATCATAGCCCAAAGAAGGATTTTGAAGGAAAAACTGAAAGAATATTTTCAGAATAACTTAATTAGCATTTTGCAATACACAGCTTTCGTGGTTGATATCAGTAACAATTGTATGGAACTTTTAGTCTGAGATGCCAGCAATTACTATAATAACTATAGGCATGAATCATTATTAGGAATATAAAATGTTGGTAAGTTCTTCTTTAGGAGGGGCCTTTGACAGGCAGCTCCCTAGCAAAACTGAATTATTAAAAAGCAAGGTCACCAGCATAATCCAGTTTTGGTTGTGAATAAAAGACTTTAAGACAGAATGGACCTTGGGCAACTAAACAAATTTACTCTTAGGCTACATCTTCACTGCCAGTTCTTCTGGCAAAAAGTATGCTAATGAGGGATTCATTAGCATAAGCTGTGATCTTATTATCATATTTTCTGCCGGTTTCTGCACAAAAACCCCCTTGCGCAAAAAGAAACCGCAGAAAAATATGCTAATGAGATCATTTTCTGCCAGAAGATCTTACAGTGAAGACGAAGCCTTACAGTTTTACTTTTTCTATTTTGAAATTAGACTATTCCTTTCCACTTTTGTATGGTTTTATTATGTACTTTGTTTCTGTTGTTGTTGCTGCTGCCTGTAATCCCAAGAAGCCAGTAAAATTAGTTCATACCTATTGAAAGACATATACACAAATATGTTTAAATTATAATGTAAATGTTAATTTATAATCAGTTATTTTCTGTCTTACGCTCTATTAGTTGAGGGTGGATGGGTACATAATTTAAATAATTCTTATTTAAACCAAACACAAGAAATTCAAACAACAGTGCTTTAGGTTTTTGGTGGGGTTTTTTGTTTTTGTTGTGTTTGTTTCTGTTTGGTTTTACGGGGGAAGGAGGAGACAAGGGGTGAGATGGAGTGAGAATTTCCATTCCACAGGGACATTATTTCTCACTTTCTTTTATTACCAGTCCAATGAGAGATCAGTACTAGAGGCTGCATGGTCCAGTGGATAGGGCATTGGATTGGGACTCAAGAGACCCAAATTCTATCCCCTATTCAGCCATTCACCTGCTGTACTGCAAATCACTTTACTGCTCTAGGCCTTTGTTTCCCCCTCTCTTTGCTCAGCTCATCTACACAGATTGTAAATTCTTTGAGTCCGGCACTACCTTTACTGTGTCTTTTACTGTGCCTATCTTAACTGAAGCCTGTAAGTCAGAACCTTAATGGATTGCAGGCAGGCCTACCACTATATGTGGCCCACAAGACATTTTGTTGACTGTTGTCCACGCCACAGGGTTGGCAGATTCTGCTGGTTGTTGTCAATGTAGCTTTTTTCCTTCACATGCCTTGGCTTTACATGTGTAAGTGAGAGCCATGATGATAGCACATAAAATTGACAGAGCTGTGCGCTCCTCCTGCATCCAGTGTTGCTACAATTCAGTCAGTACACTCCACAAATTCTAGGTATGTAAGCAGTTAGCAAAACACCCTATCCTAGGAGACGTCTTGGTTACAAAAATCTTGCATCCCACTGAGCAGAGAGAGGGCCACTCTCTAGCTTAAATTGCCCATCACTGTTGTAAGTGCCACTGTAAAACAAATATTAGGCAGACAGTTGAAACAAATCCAACCTCCACCTTAAAATCAAGTTATTCTTTCCAGTCTTACCACTCTTCTCTCAATCCAGGTCCTTTCTGGAATGGTGCAATACATTTACACCATTAGGAACATATTTCCTTCTGTTTGTGTTCTGCTCCCATTACCTCCTGCCTTACAAGACTGGAAAGGAGGGTGGCTCTGATTCTGTTCCCCTATTCCAGGCATGTGCTGGGCACAGTAACTGGCCAAAAAAACAACAGAGCAGAGTAAAAAAATGCATCTGTAGCAAGGAATCGATCCTGCAGAACAGGATTTTATGCCTTGGGGACAAAAGAAAACAAAAAAGTGTAGGTTTCTGGTAATCACACACTGAATTTGAAGCCTTGAATACGTTTGCATTAATATTTTGTTAAACTGTTATAAATAAAAGCATGATGAGGATAAGCAATCTTTACAGTTTCACAGTATGTAAAGATCAATACTCTCCCTATAGCAAAACAGTAAATATCATATGATGGTAGGAAGGGCCTTTTTCAATAGGTATTGTTATAGACTAAATTTTTTTATGTCTGCAAGGAACCACCATCAACAAAGTAGTTTTCATCACAAGCAAATCTTTTTCTGCGTGTAAAGGATGTACAGATTCTTTACTTCAAATATGGATCATAATAGTGGTGATATATCCATGACAAACATGTAGTGTTCAAAGGGAAAAGAACTGACAGTTACTGCAGTAACTTGTAAGTGATGTCTGAAATGAAAAATCCTCTCCACTGTACTGAGGGAATACAGATCACACTACACTATTGTTGCAGTTCTAGAATATTTAGCCCAGTTCCAACAAAACAAAACCTCAAAAAGCATCTGCCATGCTCATACTATTGGAGGGAAATCAACCTTAACATATTTTTTAAAAATATTTCCCCACATTATTACCTTTAAGGGAAGCTTAGAAACTAGAATTTTTACACTGAGAGCTCTACTATTTAAAAAAAAAAAGCCCTCTTCTCCCTCTTTTTGAAAACCGATCCTGTTCCACATTTTAAAGAATTTAAATATAAAATCAACTTCAGCACTTTTCTCCCCTTATCCAAAGTGATGCGTTACCCTAGCTTCATGACGTACTGCACTGGAAGATCAGAATAATCCATTCAAATGAATTACCCAAATATCCAAACTAGTGGCAGCAGACAAGCAATAACAGTGAACTGCAGGCTGAGGTTTATTATCTGACTTCCAAAATAAGAGACAGCTAAAGGATAAAAAACTTTTATTGATTCTTGGTGAGACGGGGGAGCGTACCCCCCGCACTCCTTGTCCCGGGGGTCGGGGCGCCGCCCCCTTG
>JANRFK010001785.1:34059117-34091068 GCA_030068395.1 Apalone spinifera
CCGGCCAGCTGGCCATGGCGCTCAGCCAGGGTGCACCAAGCTCCAGGTGGGCAGGCACAGAGGAGAAGCCCCCGATCAGCTGGAGCACAGGGCAGCTTCTTTCTGCTGAAAGCCACAGTCAGCTGGCTGGGGTGTTTCAGCCCTCCCGACCTCCCAGCTCCCACCATTCCTTGCAGCTACTCTCCAGTGTTGTTGCTCGGTGAGTAGCTGTTCCTCAAATGAGGAAATCTAATGGAAATGTACTGCGCAGGCGCACAGTTCAGAGAGGGCTCAAGAGCTACTCTTAGAGCCCCTGAGAGCTACCGGTAGATCGCGATCTACTGGTTGGTGACCACGGCCCTATAGTGTGCATGATTTGCAGGATCCACTTATGATGAAACTGTGATTTCGTCAGTTACTTGGAATAATAAGCATTACACATTCTATTAGGAGAGAGGAAACTGGTGGACAGAGTTGCCCAATGGAGCAGTGATGAAGAAGCTTAAGTGCTGTGTATTGTGGAAGCAACCCCAATTAGTGATAAGTGTCCTTTATCAGCTGCCTTGAACCCTCCCATTGTGTCACTTCTCTCCTGCGTATCACTATATGCCTTCTCCACTCATCCCAGGAAATTAAAGATGATATTCCAGTTTTAAGGTACCCTAATTTTATTGAAAATCAAGTCACCCTAATAGAAACAAAGGATGTGTATGTATGCTATTCAGAATAATAGCATAATTTCCTGGGGCTTGTAGTACAGTATATAGTGAATGATTTCAAACTACTGGTGGTGTGTAATGAGGGAAACAAAATGCCAGGAATAATTTAGAATGGATTTTGTAATTTAAAAAAAAATTATCTTCTTGTTTCCAAATGAACTGTTTCATTTTCTTAAACCACTTTTAAAAATAGTGACAAGATAAAAGCACTAACCACAAACCTTATTGTAAATCACAACTGAATATAGACTTTTGCAAAGCAAATCTGTGTTGTCTTGATCATGGAAAGAATGTTGGCTGAGCATGGTTGAGCTACAGAAATGCAGTAAAACTGAAATCTTTCAGCTCTTCATTGAGAATTATGACTAGAACCATGATTCAACTTGGATTCTTTTGATAATATAGAGAGATGACTTTTCAAAGTTGGGTGCATAGAGTTAGGTACCTAAATCTGTCAGATTTGTAACGACAGATTTGAGTGCAGCTTCAGATACTTAAATCAACACTTGTGAGCCCAGGCTCTTAAATATATTTTACACACAAAGTTTGAAGATTTAGATGTAGCAGTTACTTTATGAAAATCTTCATGCTATCTCGAACAATGTGGAACATTGCCTTGGAAGAGTAGCTACATCAGATACTTTGATGTAAATTTAATATTTTTAATATGAGTGAAACTTTATACATTTTGACTGAGGAAAGAATTTGAACAGCTTCTTATGCTTTATCCATTTGTATTTGTTTTTCCACCAAGTCTTATTTTTACTCAAGGGCCGCGTCTAGACTGGCAAGTTTTTGCGCAAAAGCAGGCGCTTTTGCGCAAAAACTTACCAGCTGTCTACACTGGCCGCTTGAATTTGCACAAGAGCACTGACTTTGTAATGTACAAAATCAGTGCTTCTTGCGCAAATACAATGACGCTCCCGCTCGGGCAAAAGCCCTCTTGCGCAAATGCTTTTGCGCAAGAGGGCCAGTGTAGACAACCCAGAACCGCAAAAAAGCCCCGATGGCTAAAATGGTGATCGGGGCTTTCTTGCGCAAAACTGTGTCTAGATTGGCACGGATGTTTTTGCGCAATAGCGCTTTTCGCGCAAAAGCGTCAATGGCAATCTAGACACTTTTTTCCGCAAATACTTTTAACGGAAAAACTTTTTCGTTAAAAGCATTTGCGGAAAATCATGCCAGTCTAGATGCAGCCAAGGTGTGTAGAAAAAGTGGGTATATATTTTTGTTTTCTGTTTTGTTAATCTGCATACTGTTTTCTACTATACTCTCTTTATCTTCCATTTCTCCACCCATTTATTCTCTCTTCTGTCCAAATAGTGATGTCTGTATACTTAAAAAGTAATTTCTCAAACATGAATAGCTCATTAGGAATACAGAAATGTTCTCATTATTTTTATTATACAGTTACTGTATCTAAAATTTTACATAATAGTGTTCAAAATATTTTATTTTTGTTTACAGAAAACTGAAAGGTTAGATTAAATAGAGAAGTGTGTGAGATACTCCAGGCTCTAATCCATTAGCATTTAGGACAATGGTACCAGTTATCTGTATAACAGCATGTCCTGTGTTTTCAGTGGCAAACTTGAAGGCTTTGATTGCTTTTATTGAAAGGGGAGAGGACATGGGCACAGGCTGGGAAGGATGAGACAGCTAGTCTACACAGCATATATTGATTCAAACAAAGGAATCATAGAATCCTACAACTGGAAGGGACCTTGAGAGGTCATCGAGTCCAATCCCCTGCCCTCACGGCAGGACCAAGGACTGTCTAGATCAGTGATCTCCAACCTTTTTTAACCATGAGATCACTTTTTGAATTTAAGTGCAATGTGGGATCCACCTCAAACCCAAACACTCTTGCCCTGCCTCCTTCCTGCCCCTTCTCCAAGGCCCCACCCCTGCTCATCCATCCTCCCTCCCTTTCCCACCCTCACTCACATTTATCAGGCTGGGGATGCGAGGGAGGGGGATGCAGTCTCTGATCCTGGGCTAAAGGATTTGGAGTGTGGCAGGAGTTCTCAGCAGAGCCTGAGGCATGGAGTAGAGGTGCAGGCTCTGGGAGGGAGTTTAGGTGCAGGGGGACTCAGGGCGGAGGTTTGGGGTGCAGGAGGGGTTCAGGACTGAGGTTTGGAATGCAGGCTACAGCTGGGCACCATTTACCACAGGTGGCTTCCGGGTAGTGATACAGGGGGCTAAGGTAGGCTCACCCGTCCCCTGGCACTGCACCACTCCCAAAAGCAACCAACAAACTCTCTCCATCCCTGTCTTCCTCTGCTCTGTGGAGATGGGGTACGGGGTGGAGGGAGAGGCATCCTGACTTCAGCACCCCCTCCTCTTCTTCTTATGCCCTGCACAACAAGCAAGAGGCTCCTGGGGCTGGCGGGCAGCTCCAAGACAGAGGGCAGGAGCAGCACGGCAGTACTGAGAGGGGCAGATAAACCTGTCAGGATCACCTGTCAAAGCTTCCAAGATCTACCAGTAGATCCCGATCTACCAGTTGGTGACCACTAGTCTAGATCATTCCTGACAGGTGTCTGTCTAACTTGCTCTTAAATGTCTCCAGTGATGATGATTCCACAGCCCTCCCCCCAGGCAATTTATTCTACCCTGATAGGTGGAAGTTTTTCTTCATGTCCAACCTAAACCTCCCTTGCTGCAATTTAAGCCCATTGCTTCTTGTCCTATCCTCAGAGACCAAGGAGAACAATTTTTCTCCCTCCTCCTTATAACACCCTTCTAGATACTTGAAAACCGCTATCATGTCCCGTAAGTCTTCTCTTTTCCAAACTAAGCAAGCCTAATTCTTTCAATCTTCCCTCATAACTCATGTTTTCTAGTCCTTTCATCATTTTTGTTGCTCTTCTCTAGACCTTCTCCAATTTCTCCACATCTTTCTTGAAATGTGGTGTCCAGAACTGGACACAATACTCCAATTGAGGCCTAATCAGTGCATAGTAGAGCGGAAGAGTGATTTCTCGTATCTTGCTCACAATGCTCCTGTTAATACATCCCAGAATTGTTTGCTTTTTTTGCAGCAGTGTCACCCTGTTGATTCATGTTTAACTTGTTGTCCACTGTGACCCCTAAGTCCCTTTCTGCAGTACTCCTTCCTAGACAATCCCTTCCCATTCTGTATGTGTGAAACTGATTGTTCCTTCCCAAGTGGAGTATTTTGCATTTGTCCCTGTTAAAGTTCATCCTATTTACCTCAGACCATTTCTCTAGTTTGTCCAGATCATTTTGAATTATGACCCTATCCTCCAAAGCACTTGCAGCCTCTCCCAGCTTGGTATCATCTGCAAACTTAATAAGCATACTCTCTATGCCACCATCTAAATTGATGAAGATATTGAACAGAACCGGTCCCAAAACAAATCCTTCAGAACCCCATTTGTTAAATCCTTCCAGCATGACTGTGAACTGTTAATAACTGCTCCCTGAGAACAGTTATCCAGCCAGTTAGCCCCATCTAGGTTGCATTTCCCTAGTTTATTGACTAAAGTCTAGGTATACCACGTTCACCACTTCTCCCTTATCCAAAAGGCTTGAAGCCTGTCAAAGAAAGCTATTTGATTGATTTGACGTGGATTTGTTCTTTACAAATCCATGCTGGCTGTTACCCTATCACATTATTATTTTCCACATTTTTGCAGATGGATTCCTTAATTACTTTCTCCATTATTGTCCCTGACACAGAAGTTAAATTGACTGGTCTGTAGTTTCCTGGGTGGTTCTTATTTTCCTTTTATAGATGGGCACTGCATGTGGTTTGGAACAAGAACTTCTTTAAATGATCTGTGCCTTGCTGTGTTAGTTTCTCAACAGATATCTGGATAGTTGAAGTTCTCCATCACCACCAAATCCTGCGCTTTGAATGGTTTAGTTTAAAAAAAGCCTCATTTACCTCTTCTGCATGGGTAGGTGGTCTGTAGTAGACCTCTAGCACATCATCACTCTTATTTTTTATCCTTTTTAACCTACCTTAGAGACTCTGAACAAGTCTCTCTTCTATGTCCATCTCCACCTCAGTCCAAGTGTATTCATTTTTAATATATGGCAAAACCTCCTCCCTTTTTTCCCCTGCCTATCCTTCGCGAGCAAGCTGTACCCTTCTATACCAATATTCCAGTTGTGTGTATTATCCCACCACGTCTCTCTGATACCACCTTTTTCATAGGTGTGTTTGTTTATTAGTGTTTCAAGTTCTTCCTGTTTATTCCCCATACTTCTTGCATTTGTATATAGGCATCTAAGATACTGATTTGATTTTGTCCCTCCTTTATTTCTGCTATTGTAGCCCATGCTCTCTCCCATTTCTGAACCATTCCCAGGTCTCCATGTTTTTTACTTATTTGAGGGCTTTGGTCACCTACCCTCATCAAACCTAGTTTAAAGCCCTTCTTGCTAGGTTAGCCAGTCTGAATCCAAATACTCTCTTCCCCTTCCTTGAAAGGTGAACCCCATCCCTGCTTAGCAGTCCTCCTTGGAACAGCATCCCATGGTCAAGGAAGCCAAATCCCTTTTGGTGACACCATCTTTGCAGCTAGGCATTCATCTCCAGGATGCACCTGTCTCTGCCTAGGCCCCTACTTTTGACAGGAAAGACTGAAGAGAATACCACCTGTGCTCCAAACTTCCTCACCCATACTCCCAGAGCCCTGTAGTCACTCTTGATCCGTTCATGGTTACACCTTTCAGTATCATTTGTGCCCACATAGATGAGTAGCATGGGGTAGTAGTCAGAGGGCTGGATAATCCTCGACAATGCCTACATAACATCTCAGATACGGGCCCCTGGCAGGCAGCATATTTCCCGAGATGACATGTTAGGGTGACAGATGGGTGCCTTCTCCCCCCCCAGAAGGGAGTCTCCAACCACCACTATCTTACGTTTTCTCCTCGCATTGGTGGCTGCAGACCTCCCAGCCTTGGGGGTACGAGGCTTCTCCTCTTCTGCTTTAGGCGGTGATTCCTTATCTCCTGTATGCAGAACAGTATAATGGTTCTTCTGGGAGAGTTGGGAGCAGTGGTGGAGCACTGCCCGCTGCCAGACATATATCTGCTTGTTTAAATAGTTTAGATTTGGTTTGCTTTTACAGTCTGGCACAGTTTGAACCCTTTCAGGGAGGATCAGGGAACAGCTATACGAATAATGAAATGAAAATGCATATAGCAAAAATAAAATAAAATAAAAAAATCAGATCTACAATAGATCCCTCCCCCCTTTTTTTAAATTATCCCAGCTAGCCCATCACTAAAGGAAGATGTCTAGTACAATACACTTTTAAACATTTTTTTACGAAGGATTTATTTTCTCTGCCACCATTTAGAATTGCTGAGGCTAAATTTTCAAAGATGAATCGTCACTCGTAGATTCCATGACACAGATTTTACTCAGTAATGGTTTTGTCAATTTCAGGATCAGTGTCTGTCAGTTGAGTTTTTCTTTGTTCCTTACTCCCCAAAATCTACTTGGCTCCTTAGGGATTCCACCTACTTATCTTTTTCTCCTCCTTTCTGATGCATACTCTTTGTTACAGCAAGTTTCTCCCAAATCTAGAAGATGCTTCACCTCCGTCCCCCAGTGATTTTTTTTTTTCTTTCCTCCCTCTTCTTCACTTACCTGAGACCACAAGCGGAGGTAAAATTCCATGAGTTGTGCTTCCAGCTAGGGATATAATGGTGTAGTTGATTAACTGACTAACTGAGAAGCAAAAGTTTGTTGATTAATGCTATAGACTACATGTATTCCCCCCGGCCCTGCCAGTAAATTGTTTAGTAGGCTGGACAGCAGCCCAGAACAGTCCCAGGTTGCACTGGGTCCGGGACCTACCCCTGCTGCAGCCCTGCATTTAAAGTGTATTAGGAGCCAGGTGGGCAGGCAGCCTGGTTCAGTTCCAGCTTGTGCCAGGTCCGGGAGCTCAGACCTCCCCTCCCCCCAGACAGGTTTTTAAACTGGATCCTCTCATGGACCAGCTCCTGCCTGGCACCCCACGCTGCTGCCTCTGTATTAGCGCAGAGTTGCAGGGGGCTCCTTGGGAGTGGAGCTGGAGCACACTGGGTGCTGGCCACAATCTGGGAACTATAGAATAGTCGAGTAACCAAGAAACATTCATGAGGTTAATCAACTATTCATTTCACCGATATTTAACATCCCTACTGTCAGCAGCACATTGAGGTACATCTCATCCATACTGTTAAAGATATTGGGATCCATTTATCAAATTGGTGTAAAGCCACCTAAGTCTGTTAGTTCCTCACTACATCCAGATGAACAAGGGAGCATCATTCACTTTCAGCTTCCTATACATTTCAATCCTTCTTCAAAAACGATTTGGCCATCGTGATCCTTTCATTATCTCCAAACTGGATTACTGCACTCACCGTATCTGGGACCAAAGATAAAGGTGATGCAGAAGTTCTAGTTTGTGAAAAATGTGCCAGCTTTCTTTCTATGGTAACTGTCACTGGTTCTGAGTCTGCTTCCATTGCCAAGTCAAGACCAATGAGCCTGATCTACAAAGTCAGACCTAGTTATGTTATCAATGAGATCTTTTCCATGAATCTTCAAAACAGCTGTTCTTGTACCATGTAACATGCAGATTACAATGTCCAGGGCAGAATATATGAGAATAGATTAAGATGCTCTGATGTGGGATGAACTTCTAGAGGAGAATAAAGTTGCCCAACCTCAGAGTACACAAAAGGCAAAAGCCTTCTGGTCAAGAAAACTTTCCCAGTATTATCAAAATTGTTATTTTTAAGGCTTATACCCGCACACATATACTACAGCCTCCTATAACCAGAAAAGAGAAAAACAGAAGACTTCATGAGTCCCCACTAAAGAACTTGCTGTGCAGATTTAATGTAGCTGGAAAGCACATGTAATAATAGGATCACGGGTTCTGTAGAAAATCCTAAGATTTCTTTAAGTTGAGCGGGTTTCAAGAGCAGTGGGTTCCTATGCATTTGCAACTGAACGTATGTCTATGCTACTGACCAAATAGCGTGATCAATCCAGCAAGGTGTGGATTGATCACACTATGGTACTCACTGTGGTAGGTAGCTGAAGTTGCATAACTTACGTTGATCTCCCCACGTAGTGTAGAACAGGCCTCAGAGACCACCAGGAAAGCTTTGTGGAAGAAGCTAAAGAGCATTGTGAAATGTAATACCCCATGGAATATACCAGGGGTGGGCAAGAGGCTGCCAACTGGCCGAATCCAGTCCGCCAAGCCATCAGATCCAGCACACGACTGCCTTGCTGGGACCCTTAAGCACAGCAGCAGCTGCTTTGAATGTGGCTGCTGTATTCTGGGAGCGAGGATGGAGGCTTTGTGCTCTGCCCTGCCCTTTAGCAAAATCTCTCAGCTCCCATTGGCCAGTTTCCAACCAATAGCAGCTGAGATATTTTGCTGGCAGAAGGAACAGCCAATGAAACCTCTTCCCTCTCTTCCTCCCCCCCACTCCTTCACCCTGCCCAGAGCAGAGCCAAGTGGAGCAGTTTGCAACTGAAGCCTTCAGGTTCCTGCAGGGCTGATAACTGGGAGCTGCCTAGGTAAGCGCCTCCCAGCCAGACCCTGCCTCTGGCACCTCCACCCCCACCCCCCAACTACCTGCCCCAGGCTACCATCCAAACCCTCTGTTAGCCTTCCTCCCAGGTTACAACTCCCTTCCAGACTCTATATCCTCTCCTACATCCCTCACCCAGGACAAAATTCTCTTCTACACCCATACCACCTCCCTAACCCTGCACCCCATTCTGTTGCTCCAAGTCATCACCCAAACCCTCTGAACACGCTTTACCCAGATCACAACTCCCTCCCAGGCTCTGCACCCCCTCCTAGAGCCCCTCCCTCAGGCCAGAATCCTCTCCTGCACCTATACTCCCTCTTGGACTCTGCACCCCAAATCTCTGTCCCAGATAACAACCCCCTCCACCCAAACTCCCTCTCAGACTCCACCCCTCCTACACCCCAGTCTCCTATGCTAAGCTCCATTCTGCACCCAACCTGTTTCCTAAAATCGTGGAGTGTGTCCCCTCCCCTCTCCCTCCCCCCCAAAAATATTGCCCACCCCTGGAATATACTGTAGGTGCAGAGCTCCAGGATATCTTACTCTTTAATGTGAAATAATTGTGGAGTTTATTTATCCTTTCAATTTTTCAGCATATTTGAGACAAATCCGTATATAGATTCTCTTTTCATGTAAGTAGTGAACGGGTTACATTAGCTCACCAGCTCTATGTAAAGGAGCCAGCATTTTATACTGAAGTGCTTAATTTTCTATCCAGTAGCAATTATACACTATAGTGGCTCTTTTTAGACTGGCAGTACAAAGCTTAAAAGTCTTCATTTTGCTATTGTGAAGAGGACAAGATGATCCAGAATAGCTGCTTTAAATTTCTCTGTATTTTTGGATGTTTGAAACTCTTCAAAGGCAATACTACTTATGGATGAAAAAGAGCGCCGGGAGTCAAAAGGCCTGGATTCAGTTATGGCTCTGCTACAGACTTCAGCTGTGAATGTTTAGCAAACCTCTTAAATCTGTGTCCTTCCATTTCCTCATCTGAAAATGGATATTTCCTTTCCTTTAATTCTTGGTATGATTTTGCTATACTTGGAGAATCCTGAAGTGAACTGGAGGACAAGCTTGCGATCCCAGGGTTTGTAACTCCAGGTGATAGTAGCCTCATCTCTGATGATGATAAATCAGTCTCTGTAGAGTGTCAAACTACAGTGTAGGAATGAAAATGACTGACACACACACACACACACACACACACACACACACACACACACACACACACACACACACACACACACACACACACACACACACAAATATAAGTTCAAGACGTTATTTTGGAAATTGGATACAAAGGATGAATATTCAATTATTTTTAAATGATCAAGCTACTTCTAATTAAGTCAACATTAGGGATGTTAAAATGCATGTACATAAGTAACTGTGTAACAACTTGAATATTTCAACGGTAGTCTGCTCCCCAGGAGCTGGTGCATGGAGGGAGCAGATTTTTCGCTTGGCCTGCATGTACCGGGAGCGTGCCTATAACTGTGAACTTAACTGTTTACAGGGTTACACTTTCACATCCCTAGTTAATAGAATATCCCTAATTAATAGAAAATGTTACTTTTAAAGAGCTGTTTTGCTTATCAGTAATATATATTTTTTCTTTACAGCTTCCTCCGTACAATGATACAGTTTCTTGTGGTATTAAATCCACAGGTGAGCTTCATGATGGTAAGAAATTATTCTTGCTTTTTCAGGCCTTTTTTTCAGGTTGTAAGGCTTTCCCCATTCTGTTCTATTGTAGTACAGATTGACTTTAAATTAGTCCAGTTCAGGTTGATTAGCATGTTTATGCGCATGTGTTTGGCAGGCTGCTTTTTCAACTTGCTAGCTCATTGAAATTTATAAAAATATTTGAGACTTGTTTTAATATTTTTCTAGCTAACTCTATTAAGTATGTGCACTACTCCACTTATAGTAGTTTGTGTTGTAAAAGTTCCATTAAAACTTTTGTGTTGAAACTTTTAGAGTTCAGTAGAAAAAATTGCTTAGGGCTAGAACTTAGTATGGAGCTCTTAATCAAGGAGCAACTAAAATAATAGCTTGAATAGCACCTAACCATTTGTGGATTTTGACTGCCTCCTCTGTAAATGTTTCAGCACAGTATTTTTTGGCACTTGTAGCTGAAGATAACTTTCAGAGCATTGTTCTGCTCAGTGTTCAGCATGACGTTCTGTCTCTGTGTGGCTCAGCTGTTTTTCTGGAAAGTCCTTTTTTGGACAGAGGAAATATGACTGTCAATGTACAAATGTATTACAGAGCTCTGATTTAAAGCATTAATGGTCTCTCTTCCCTCTCCTCCCCTCACCCACTTGCATACTGTTTTCCTGCACCTTAAAAAGGAAGAGCCTTCCTGGTTTCATAAAGATTTCGTATTTATATGTAGCACCTTCTGTCTGAGGACCTCAGTTCTTTATAATAGTCTGCACAATACTTTTACAAAGTAGATAACTCAGCCATAAAACAGCAGCATTTAAAGTAATTATAGAGAAGTTGAGGCTTGTCTAAAGGTATTTGGGAAGCTTGTGGCAAAACTGGAAATACAACCCAGATCTCCTTTAGATACAAATATCTTGATGTTTAAATTTGGCAGATCATTAGTGCAGTATTTGGAATGGCCATTAAAATCTTGTAAAATAACAAACTCACAAGATAACATTAGGGATGGCATGAATATGTCCAGGTAAAAGTCATGGGCCATAATTTTCAAATTTTGGCGAGCATATTTAGATACCTGAACAGAGATTCATAGTACCTAACTAATCTTTTCAGTGGTGCTGAGCAACAGTTCCCATGTAAAATCAATGGAAATTGTGACTGCTTATCACCTTTGAAAATCTGGGATTTTTTTTTTCAGGCCTAAGTATGGGATTAATTGCTTGACTTTAAACATATGAGTTTGAAACAGGGATGATTGATTTTTGTATGATTTAGCACAAGCTATACAGAAAATTGTTTTTTGCAAACGCTTTTCTTGCCCAGACCCTAAATACTTCCTCCCTCCCCAGAGACTGGTGAAGGATGGCAAATCATACTTTGCCTGAAAAAAGTGTCTTAACAAACCTGCACTGTAATGTGCATGCATATTATCATAATTATGGCTGCATAAGAAGCAATCAGAACTAAAATGGAAAGGTTTACTCAGGCAAAGTCTTGTTAATAACATTGAGGTGACCCATTGATCATATAACCATAATATAAAATGTTGCTATTTCTATGATGTAATGATATCTACAATGAATGGCTGGAGGAGCTGTTGATGCATATTATGAATAATTGCATTTTGGCTAAAAAGCTGCATGATACACAGTGCATACTAATTCTTAATACGCATTCACAGCTTTCATTATAATGCATTGACATGATACTTTGTAACATCTTCAAAGGGTATCTTGTCAATGTGCAGTATTCTTCATACCTTCAGGTTCATCCATTTCAATCCATGCAACAATAGATCCTCGATACACCACGGAATGGATTGAAACAAAGGTGACTGGAAGCAAAGTGGAAGGTACAAAAATAACCATAAAAGAAAGTTGGTCTCTTTAATATTTTTCTTCAAAAAGGCACTAAATACAATGTTAAAATCAATGAGATTCTGTCAAAAACTAGTACCAGTGAGGAAATGAGTGTTATGACCCAACCTTTGCAGTTTTTGTAAGTAAGAAGTATTTCAGGGATTTGATTTAAGGAAGGAGTAAGTCTTAACTCCTTTTTGATTGATTTTATTCACTTTACAATAATTGTAAAGTAAGTACTTTTTCTTATTGCTGTTTGGCTCTAGGTAATAGACTTAAATTTGTCTGCTAATAATCCTCTAGTTTGTGGGATTAATAGCTAACATGTGCAATTTTGCTCCAGACTATAATATGTCATACCAAGTCTTAGTCCAAAAGCAATTTTTTCAAATAATTTAGGAAAAATCCTATGCTTGAGTGGTTTCAAATTTTAATAAGTTTTAAATAGAAAATGTCAACAGGTATTAAGAAAAACACAAAATTATTTCCAAAATATCAAAATATTGTGTTTGACATCAACTCCATTGCATAAAAACAAGTGCTCATGGCACAGATACACTCATTAACATGGATCTCTTGAAACAGTTTGCACAAATAAGTAGCACAAAATAGCGTTATTCTGTTAGTAAATATATAGATAAACTAGATTAAGCTGTAGATGTAGAGGTTAGTGAATCATATTATATTTATTCTGAATTTGTGACCAGTGTTGTTTGAACAGGAATACTATAGGAAAAAAATGATCTTGCTAGCAATACTTTTTTTTCCCCTTTTGCAAAATAGAAAACATGTTTTCAAGCTCATGGAAGCAGTAATGTATGTACTATAGATAATCACAAAAAATTGTTTTCTGATTAAATATTAATGAAAATTTGTCCTGGGAACTTCTGAAATTCAAAAATCATCATGAATCCAATAATCTTGATTTCTTAATTACATGACACCACTCTTTGGTATTCATAAACATTTCTGTGACAGTTATATACTTCAAGTGTCAGGGCAACCTGAGGCATGTAGTGTGTTACTAGATCGGTAATCTGTTGATTAAGATGTATATAATTTCACCTTGTTAGTATTCTCACTGTCAATCAATTTATATTTAAAAAGTAATGTCTGGCTTTGATCTAGTCATATTAGTTGTATTTCTTATGACGCACAGAATGAATATCATATTTTCATTCTTAAACGGCTGATAATTCAAGATTTCGAAAACCTGAAATTCTAGCATTTCCAGTTGATTAGAATGTAAAATATCATTCAGTCATTTGTGATTTGTGTCTTTAAATATTCTTAATTAAAAATATCTTACTAGATACAAAGGTGAAATTATTTTACGTGGAAAAAATTGTTTGTAGACTTAACTGTCATAGAAATATGACCTCGAGATGTGCAGTAATATGAAAAAGATGGTTCTTTTCATTACATTCTGTTCCTCATCGTGCAGTTGATCCCCAGCAGACTACCACTGAAGTCAGTGAGACTCCATATGGCTGAAAGGGTACATCTGTGATTATTTCAGGATCGGTGTCTGTATTTTCCTAATCTGAAGTCCTATTTATTGTTGCAGGAAAACTTTTTGTATCATAATTTCATTTAAAAATCTTTAAAAGCCATCCTTTTTCAAGATATAGTGGACATGGATGATTTTTCTTTATATGAAGAATGTTGTCTATACTACTTAAGTTTCTGGATAACGGACTTGTCTGTTACCAGTGTTGTATCTTTGTGACTCAACTTTATTAACAGAGGTTTTTAACTTTCTTTTGTTCAGGGGAGGAGTATAGGAGAATTGAATTTGGTGTTAATGAAGTTATTGAGACAGAGTCATCTGTGCTGAATAACACTAACTACAGTATTTCAAGCACTCTGAATCCTCAGGCTCCAGAATTTATTCTTGGCTGTGCACAAACTCAGAAAACCCATGATGACATGCTTAATGAAACTAACTACAACTCCATAGACTGCCAGTTCACTGATCCTGCCCTTGCTTTGGATAGTGGATCTAATGCTGAAAATGATAGCTTATCTGGGGGCCTTGGGCAACGGGAGCGTAAAAAGAAGAAAAAAAGACCACCTGGATACTACAGTTATTTGGAAGATGTCAGTGATGGCATTGTTCCTACGGAGGCTCTTGTAAATGGCCATGCAAATTCATCAGGACTGAATAGTTTAAGCACAGAAGATACGGAACTTGCAGGAGACATACCATCATCAGCCACACCAAGGACTTGTAACAGCCCTGAAAATTCTGTGGACTTCATTAGTGAAGCTGTGTCTGATGATTCTGTTTCTAGTGTATTAGAGAATGCCAGGACTGCAGGGCAGCCTGAGGTATGCAGTGTTACCAATTCTGAACAATTTTGCATCCCTTCAGAGGCTGGCAGAGGTAGCCCTTTAAGGACAGCTGTTGTAGAACCTTATGATGGTACTGATACTACTGAAAATCTTAGTGTTACTAATGGACAAACACTTGAATCCTCTGAGGGCACAGCTGCCAATGGGGTAGAATTGCACACTATGGAAAGCACTGACTCAGACCAAGCTAAGCCCGAGGATGTTTCACCTACGACTGAGGCGACGGCCCCAGTTTCAGGATCAGTCCTTGTTAATCAGCCTGCAAAATCGTGGGCTAGTCTTTTTCACAATTCCAAACCCTCTGCTTCCACATCTGTGGCTTATGTTGAGACTAAGTGTGCCCCTCCCACCACATCTGCTCTGGTCCCTGAAAAACAGGTTGAAGTCAAAGAGGGGCCTGTTCCAGTTTCTGAGGATCCTGTAGCCATAAAGATTGCAGGTATAGTTAAAACACATTAGAGTGGACGTTATGGTAGAAGAGAACATATTTTGCCTTAAAAGTATGCAGTATTGAAAGTGAGAAGAAACACATTAATGCAAAATTAAAGTTGATTTTAATTACACAATTCAGAAAATGTAATATAGTAAAGTGGGTAATTATTTAAACTCTGTCTTTTGAATAAAAATTACAATAATGTATTACACGATCATTCAATAAGAGTACCATAATATAAATACTGTCTATAAGCAATTAAAACTACATGAGTCATGGTTTAAATTCAACAGTACGGAGTTTACTTAAATCTTACTGAAGGAACAGTTTAGAACAAAGAGTTTGCTTTCTGTTGAACCTCATTTGTTAAAGAATATGTCTCATTGCCTAGATTTTGTGGTGATATAACATACATTCAAAGGAAGAGGGTTCAGATTGCTTGTTAGAGTTAAGAAATTCAATTAATGTTAATATTTCAGGTATAACATTTCATTAATACAATCCTTGCTTAATCCTTTTTAGGGCTATCATTGTTAAAAACTAATTGCAATTGTGAGATTAAAAATCATGATTAATTGCAGTTTTAATCTCACTGTTAAACTATAATAGAATGCAAATTAAATATTTTTGATGTTTTCTACATTTTCAAATCTATTGATTTCCGTTTCAGCACAAAATACAGTGTACAGTGTTTATATTTTAGTATAAATATTTGCACTGTAAAAAGATGAAAAGCATTTTACAGTTAACCTAACTATTGTAGCAGGTGTTGAACATTTCTGTGCCACTTCATCATTTGAGTCGGATGCCACCAACAGAAGGTTGATTTTTTTTTTGGTGGTTCTGGCTCTGTAGTTTCTCCTTTGGAGTGAGTGTTGCTCTGATACTTTGTCTACACTATCAAGTCTTTCCCCTCCCCTTTATTGTGGACAGAGACTCAGTATAGTCTCTGCTGGTTTTGTCCACAGAACTGTTTTCTGCCAGTTTCCCTCAATGTCTGCCCTGGCTGTGCTCAGTGTTGGATCTCTGCTGCCCAGCAGGCATGCGCCCCTCCCTTTTCAAAGCTCCCGGAAGTATCTGGCAGCTGAGTGAGCTGCTCCTTTTGGGGAACAAACCAACAAATCATTGGAATGCTCCTGTTTTGCCCTGCACTAGGAACACAGCATTAGGAAGACGGCTGCTGCAGGAGGAGGGGACAGACTCTGTGCTGCTTTGACGTTCCTCAGCATGGAGAGCTCACAGAGCTACTCTTGATACTGCTCTCAGTAGCTGAGAACACTTTCAGGGAATCCCAAGAAGCGCAGGGATTAGTTCAGTGTTGTGGGAAGGCAGAGCTGTGGGATATAGTCCCATGATCTGCTGACAGAGAACAAGTATGAACACCCTCGGACGATTTTTGTTTTATCAACTTCTGGGTGTCAAAATAATTTTTTTCAACAACTTGGTAGTGTACACATACTCTTAGATTTTTGAAGTCACTTTAGATTCTTGAACTTAAATTGAGTACTGTAGCTGTCTTGAGAAATTTCATATTGGTATCTTCTTTGCATTTTGTCAAATCAGCAATAAAAGTGTTCTTAAATAGAACAACATATGCTGAATTGTCATCCAAGACTGCCATAACATGAATTATATGATAGAATTGCAGAGCAAGAGACATAGTACTCCAACCAATGTATGTATTAAATTAAACATATTTAATTAGGGATGTTAGGTGGTGTGTAATTCGTTAATCGTGTAGTTGACAAAAATGTTGTTGACTACACAATTAATTGATAAGTGTTAGCACTGCAAGCTCTCAGTCCCAGGTTGTGTCAGGTCCAGCAACTTCCCTTGCTGCAGCTCTACACTAGGAGTGTTTTAGGAGCCGTCTGGCAAGGAGCAAGGCTCAGTCCCAGCTGATGCCGGGTCCGGGAGCTACCCACACGGCAGCTCTGCATGCATAGTAATTTAGGTGCTGGTGGGCAGGCACTCTGTCTCAATCCTGGCTCATGCCAGACCTTAGGAGCTACCCTTCTGCGACTGCAATAAAACTTTCCTTGCAGAGCTGCAGTGGGGCTAGGTCACGGGATCCACCACGAGCAGGGATTGAACCAAGCTGCTGGCCAGCCCTGTAAAAAACTTATTGTCAGAGCCACGGGGGGAAAAAGAGAGATGCATGTAGTAGGGATGTAATCAAGTTGACTACTCACTCTCCTCTCTGCTCCCTCCCTCACCCCCGCTGCCTCTCTATCAGAGGCAGCAAGGGGGAGAATCAGGAGTTGGTGCTGGCAGGAGCCGGCCATCGGAGGCAGCAGCGCATGGTGGGAGTGCAGGGGAGGCTGCTGCAAAGCAGAGGCTGCTCCATATCCTGAGGAGCAGCCCCTGTCCGCAGTGGCCTGGGTTGGGTGTGAACACAGGCTGCTCTGGCAGCAGCCCTGTCCGCTGGGATCCCAGCTCCCTGCTGGGAATCTGCCTTCCCCTCCCCACTCCATCTCACCCCCTGTGAGCTGGGACTGAGCAAGCCTGGCTGGCACCGGGTCCGGGACCTACCTCACTGAGGCGCTGCAGTATAAATATAGGAGAAGTTGGGCTGTCTGTGCACCCGTCTCCTAGAGCCGCAGCGGGGGTAGCTTCTGGACCCTGTGGGAGCTGAGACTGAGCATCTTCCCTTATTGACTAATTGTGTAGTTGATATTCTAGAGTCCCTGGGGGCGGGGCTGGCAGCCAGTGGGCTCTGGCTCCACTCCTGGGGAGCCCCCTGGCACCCTGCACTGCTGCCTATGTATCAGAGGCAGCAGTGTGGGGGGGGGGAGGTGGTACTTTGGAGCCAGTGCTGGAGGAAACCGGCTTTTAAGCCTGCTCCCCCCAGTGCCAGCTCCTGCTCTCTCTCCCCCCCCCCCCCCCCCCCCCCCCCCCCCCGCGCCTCTGTATTAAAGGTGGGCGGGGGGGAATGCATGTAGTCAACAAGATTAATCAGCAAGCCTAGGCTTATCAGTTAATTGTATCGTTGGCTACACATTGACATGTAATGCTATTAATGCTAGTAGTCGGTAGCATTAATAGATATTATTTCACTTATCGGTTAATCTTTTAACTGACTACACTGTTACATCCTTAAATTTAATTAGAACCTTTTTTTTTTTTTAATGAGCATCATCAGCATGGAAATACATTTTCTGCAATAGTTGTCAAAGCATGAAGGGGCGTATAGATGTTTAGCATATCTGGTATGTAAATACCTTGCAATGCCAGCTACCAACAGTTCTCTAGGAACACCTGTTCTCACTTTCAAGTGACTATGTAAATGAGAAGTGGGCAGCATTATCTACCATAAATATAAATAAGCTTGTTTATGTAAGGGTACATCTACACAGCAACATTATTTTGAAATAACTAGCATTATTTCAAAATAACTTAGTCCGCGTCTACACAGCAGGCAGTTAATTAGAAATAATGTTGAAACACTGTCAAGCTGACGGACTTCTTACTCTGACGCTTGTAACCCTCATTGTACAAGGAGTAAGGGAAGTCGGAAGAAAAGTGCTCTATTTTGAAATAAGTGCTGTGTAGACACTCCCAATTTCGAAATAAGCTATTTCGAAATAAACTATGTAATTGACGTAGCTAAATTTGCATAGTTTATTTTGAGTTAAGCCCTGCACCCTTAGTAATTGGCTGAACAAGAAATTGGATGGAGTTGACTTGTACTATAGTAAGTAATTTATTAGGGGAATTGAAAAATTTATTTTTTTTACAGTGCAAATACTTGTAATAAAAATCAATTGAGCACTGTACACTTAGCACTGTGTTTAAATTTAAATCATATATTTGAAAATGTAGAAAAACATCAAATTTATTATAAATTTAAATTTGTCAATACAATTGTATTCTGTTTAGCAGTATATTAAAACTGAACAATTCTGACTTTTTTTAATCTAGATAATCTGTTTTGTGTTCATTGCTTGAGTTAACTCAAGCAACTCTAATCCTATTTAAAAGAGACTTTCTTCAAACATAAAATTTTTAAAATCACCTCTATTTGTAGCCTTTCAACAGACCTGAGAAAAAGCACAAGAAACTTCAGCCCAGTGGTGTTTTATGAGTGAAGTTATAAATTATAAAAAAGGGGGGCTTTGGTCAGAAGTGCCCTCATACGATAGTAAAACACAACAATTCTCAAATTGTGAGTTGGGATCCCAGAGTGGGTTTGGCTTTGCGCTTCCCCTCCCTGGGCAATAGGGATTGGACTTTGGCCCCCAATCCAAGCCTCCACTCCCCCCAGGCTCAGGCAGGCTTAAGCTTAGGTCCCTTCTCCTGGGGTCTTGCAGTAACTTGTGTTGTCAGAAAGGTGTTTTGGGGGCAATGATGTTTGAGTAACCCTGCTATAATGAAATATATTAAACTGCACAGTGTTGTATGGTTTTATGGAACATCTGATTGACTTTAAAATTATCTAATAATTCCCTACTGTATTATTAGATTCTAAACAGCTCTTATCAAAATAATGTATTCTGTCTGCAAAAAAAATCCTTTCCTCAGTGATACATACACAAAGAAGAAAACAAAACCCTCAAATTAATAGGAAAAAATATCTTTTTTACTTTTGAGGTGATATTACATACAGTGGAAAGTAAGAATCATTTAATAGTATTTTAAAAGTAATTTAAAATTGCAAGACTACTTATAAAATGTATGACTAGCTGAAACTTGGTGTGCTGATCATATATCTCTTGGTATCAGCCCTAATCTGGAGGGACTCCTTTGTAAGGAAAAAGGATAGTTCAGTCTTGTGCTAATTGGATCCATGTCATGTGTGCTAATGCAATGATAGCTTTGTTGTGTGTAACCAACAAAGTTCATATAATAGTTATATTGTGCCATGTACGTGTACATGAGCCACCTAGTGTCCACCATGTAATAGTGAATATTGGCTGTTTTGCATTAGAACCAGTTACCTGAGATAAAAGGCTTCATGTTGCTTAGGCTTATTAGGTAATCAAGTCACTATTCAACTAGTCACCCCTCCCCACCAATGCCTCTGTATCAGAGTCAGCAAGGGGAGCGGGGGAGCAGGCTTAAAAGCCAGTTCCCCCAGCACCATCTGTGCGGGGGGGGCAGGGAAGACAGGCACAGAAGTGGTAATGGCACGAGCAGGGACTGAAGCTCATGCCAGTCCTGACTGCTGCAGCCGTGGGGCTCTACTACATTTAAAAGGCAGAGGTGCAGCAGGGACAGTGAGTGCTCCCCCACCGCATTGACTAATGGAGTAGTCAATGGAAATTCCATTGACTACTCAATTAGCTGATTAATAAAAATTGAATATCCCTATTTCCAGCACTTCTGTTGCTTGCATCAACAGAGTATCTTGGTCTGAAGTAGCGATATTAATGGTAGGGATGTTAACATTTCAGTGGTTACACGCAGGGTGTCAGTTTGCTCCCTGAGAGCTGGTGCGTTTGGGGACCTGGCTTTTAAGCCCCTGCACTTCTGCCTCTGATACAGAGGCAGAAGCACGGTGGGACAGGGGGATACAGCTCTCTGGGAGCTGGTGTATTTGTGTAACTGTGAATGTTCACCAATGAGCCCAGGTGGTTACACTTTCACACCTCTAATTAATGGTTAACCTGTGGGTGCTGGAGCAGGAGTGCTCCAGCCCATTTTAATTAGTTAAAGGGTTAAACTTAACATTTAACTGGTTAACTGATTAAACAGGATTTAACATCCCTTATCTGATGCTGGTAATAGTCTAAATCAAGGGTGGAGAACCTTTTTTGGGGTTTGGGGCCCCTCATCCACAGAAAAATCAGTCGGGGGCCACAAACAAGTGAGAAGAAAAAAATCCCCTAAATGGCCCCAACTGAGAAGCAGAAAGACACACCTCATATTCCCCTTGTACACCTGAACTTGGGGGTGGCCTAGGTTAGTAGTTTTTGTGTGCTCCAGCCATGCAGTTGAGGGGCTAGAGCCTCAGCATGGACTCCTTCATGCCGGGGGGGGGGGGGGGGGGGGGGGGCGAATTCTGAGCCTCGGGAGCTAGATTCAGGCAAGTCAGGGGCCGCATCCAGCCCCCAGGCCTGAATTTCTCCACCCCAGTTGAAACAAACATGCAATAGGTATGATTATGGTGCTTCTTGGGAATCAATTCTTTCACAAGCATCTTTATCTTCTGACTGTCACCTTACTGCCTTAATATTTGAAGAAATGTGGGAACACAGATTTGTAGGTTAATTTTCCAACAAATTTTCATTCCATTTATTTTGGCAAGATTTTTTTCCCCAAAAAATAGTTGTCAAATAGCTTGTGTTTGTATATCATAAGTAAATTTACATTAAAATCTGGGTTCACACGTACAGAATATCATTAGAATATGTTTCATTCTTGTTTCAAAATTACTGCATTATTTTTAATGATCTGTACTACTAGTCTTCCACCAGGTGGGAGTAGAGACATGTTTCATAGTGAGTGTATTTTTATACAACAAAATAATATAATTATATTCCATTTTCTTGAGCAGCTTGGATTTTGATAAGTGTTTTTCAAAGGAAAGTATTCACAATGGAGATCATTCTCCAATCAACAGGAGACAGCTTTTAGTAATGACTGGCTTAATTGTAATAAAGTGTTTGTAAAACAGCTTCCATGTGCGTACCTTGGCCAATTCAACCGAGATTGTAAATACCCCATAAAAATTCATAATCACTATGGTTTTCTGATATTAATAATTACGTTTTCCCCATAATAATGATTATTGGCTATAAATGCTGGAAAACATTTACAAATGTTGGATGTAAAATACCTTAAGGAGCTTTTGGGGGAGCGGAATGTGTAAGTACATACAAATATGCATAAAATATGAAAAAAAAATCATATTGTTTTGAATTTATCACTTTGCCTTGTTCTTCTGTACTCCATTTCAGGCCCTGATTCGCCCTCGGTGGACACAGCTATGAACTAATTATCTTAAATTTTTATATCTGTTTTTAATCTTGTGTGTTCCCCATATAGCTCTGAGAACATTCCCTTTTTCCCATCTTGTGGTTCAAACATAGAACTAAGAATCAGGAAATCTTGATTCTGTATTTAACATTATCATAGTAGATATGTGTGCGACCTTGGTCAGGTCCTTTTTTTGTACATCATTTTCACCAGCTGTCAATGGGGACTTAGTCCTCAGTGGTGACTGGTGAGGTCTGATTTGACATTTGTAAAGTATTTTTACCTCAGATGGAAGGTGCTGTAATAGTGCCAAAGTATCATTGCATAATCTTTTAGGGTCCCTGTGATTTTAAACTCCTACCTTCTAAGACAGTGTTTCTCAAACTGGGGTCAATGAGGGGATTCTGGGAGTCTGTGGGGAGCCCACTTATCAACTCCTCCCCCTTCCTCCCAATGCCTCCTGGAACCCAAGGTCCAGGGCTGTGGCAGGCTCCCTACTCTCCTGGTTCTGTGGGGCTTCTAGAAGCAGCCACCAGGCGCCTATGGCAGCCCCTACGCGCAAGGCTGACCAGGAAGGCTGAACACATTATCCCCACCCGAGTTCTACCTCTGCAGATCTCATTGGCCTGAAACTGTGACCAGCAGGATCTGCAGGGTGGTGCCTGCTGGCACAAAGGCTGCATACAAAGTAAGGATGTTAGCTATTGGTTAATTGAATAATCAACTAACTGCATGAATTCTTAGCGGTTAGTCAACTATTCTGTAGTCCCTGGGGACGGCAGCCAGTGCAGTCCGGCCCCATTCCTGGGGAGCCCCCTGCCACCCTGCGCTGCTGCCTCTAAGGTGCCAGATGGGAGCTGGTCCATGAGGGGAGCTGGTTTAAAAAATTGCTGCCTGCCACCCTGCGCTGCTGCCTCTGAGGAAGCAGCACACATTAACAGCAGAGGTCTGAGCTCCCTGCGGACAGAGGCAGGTGGGAGGCTGTCATGAAGCATTCTCTGTCCATGGCCAGCGCCAGCACCACCATAGACCGTGTGCGTGTGTGTGTGTGGTTGGGGGGGGGTCCCCAGCTCCCCATAGACGGGGTTGCTTCCTGGCAGCTCCCCATACCTCACCCTCTTGTCCTAGCCCGGAGTCCCTTCCTGCACCCCAAATCCTTCCTCCTTTCCTTCACCTCAGAGCCCTTACTCTTCCCCTCCGCCCCTTGCACTCTAAAACCTCAGCCAACAGTTCCCTTCAACACCCAAACTCCCTTCTGGACCCCTCCTGCACCGCAATCCACTACCCCAGTCCAGAGTCCCCTGCAATACCTCAAACCTCTCATCCCCAGCTCTTTCCCACAGCCTGCACTCCCAGGTGCAGCCCTCTGCTCCCTCCCCACAACACTCTGCCCCAGCCATGTGAGAGTGAGCCAGTGATAGAGGGAAGGGGGGTAGAGCGAGCTGGAGACTGGGCCTCAGGGAAGGGCAGGGGCGAGATCTCAGTGAAGAGGGTCCACAACATTTTTTAAATCAAAATAGGGATCATCAGGTTGCTAAAGTTTGAGAACTGCGGTTCTAGAAGAAAGTTCTGTAAAGCTCAAACATGCCACTTGAGTGAAGTAATTAATTTGCTCCAAAGGCTGACACAGGTGCAGCTACAGCGATAAGGCTCAGGACTAGAAGAAATGAAGCATTATGAAGTTAGGCCAGTGGGATGCCTTGGAAATGTAAAATTGAAATGTGCTTTCTTATCGCACCATTCCTTGCAGACAGTGGTTTAATTTTATGGTTACTCATGTTTGTGGTTCTGCTGGGGCTCTCAATGTTTGCTTGTGTACCTAAATAATAGTTTTGAGGTCAATTGAAATTAAACAAAATGCCTTTAAAAGTATCTGAAAACTAATTTTCTGGAGATGTTCTCTATCTAAACATTGTTTCTGAAACCAACATTGTGGCCAGGAGAGGATGCTAAAGATCTAACCATGACTGGTTGTTTCTTTAGTTTACTTTTGACTGTAAGAGAGACAAATAAAAATGGGTTTTTTTTAATGCTTAAAGAGGAAAACAGTAAGGAATGAAATTAACATTTTGCACAAGTTACAAACTTCAGTAGTGCTTTAGAAAGGAGCTTTCTAGAGTAGTGGTAGTTTAGCTTTTATAATAACTGAAATTGTTTATAAAATATCAGGAAGCATTTTTCCTGTTTTATTACTTTGGAACTTTTGGTGTTTTAATCTGATGTAGAAGAGAGAGGATATATTATTAGAATGGTAATTTTTTTTTACAAATTTTTGTTTTGCAATACATAAAATTAATAGAAAATTGTACCAGAAATTTCAAGGTACAACTTTAACAAATATGCTTACATTACATATTTATTCTATTAGTTATCTGTTTTGAAATGTTTAAACATTTCTGAACCATGCAGCATCAGAATGTGATATACTTATACTTTCCTTTATTCCCAATAACATATTTTTATGATAGTGTCTTAACCTAAAAGCTAATCTTTCTGTCTAAACTATAGTGTACATTTTCAGGGACCTTTATATTCCCTGATATCTCTTAAGATCATTGTTCATTAGGTAGTTGAAAGTTCAAGAGATTCCATTATGTTTTATTATGATAGTACTAAATTAAAAACGAAAAGAATAATATTACCAATGAGAGACAGGATTGGAGTAAAAGGACCTGGATTTTATTTGTGGTTCTGCCACTTTTGGGGCAAGTCATTTCACTTCTTTGTGCTTCCGTTTCTCCTCCCACCCTATGTCTCTGTTGTCTATTTAGATATACCTCTGTGAACACTGAATAGTCCTGTAACACCTTAGAAACTTAACAAAAATATGTATCTAGTATCATGGTCTTTCATGGACAAACCCACTTCTTCAGATGAGATGATCTTGAGTCAAAATCCCTCAAGATCATCTCATCTGAAGTAGTGGGTTTTGCTCACAAAAGCTTAAGCTATTATATATGTTAGTTTCTAAGGTGCCACTGGATTACTTTTATAAAAGTTTCAGACTAACAGGCTACCCCCACTAAGACTGCTATGAACATGTTAGATCTGATCTACAATAAAAGGTGAGATCAACCCAGCTGGGTGACTTAGGGATGTGAAAAATCCACACTTCACAGTGATATAATTATTCTTGGTATAGACAGTGTTTGCTTGATGGAAAAAATTCATCCATCAGACTACCTACTGCCTCTTGAGAAGGCAGATTGCTTATGCTAATAGGAGAATCCCTTACATTGTCATAGGGCATCTACATTGGACTGCTACAGTGTTGTAACTGTAGCCTTTCAAGCATAACAACCCTCAAGTCTCTTATTGTGTTTACACAGAGCCTAGCACAACGTGGCCCTAGTCTCATTTGGGGTCCCAGATGTTAGTTTAATTAAAGCAATAATAAAGAATAATCCACTCTTGTTATCAAGGTACAATGTCCATTTGCTTAAACTTCACCTTTCACCTGTTTCGCAAATTTGTGGTGGGGTACTATGCAGATTCTAAACATCTCAGATCAGATTTTGAAAAAAGCACCACATCTAATGGTTTCCTCATTAGGTACCGAAGTGTCTATATTTACAAAAGTGCTCATCCCCAGTTTTTCTAACTTTCACAAATCTGATCATCTTTTTTTTGGGAACTGTGCAATTTTGGGAAGGTGACACCAATAATGGACACTTAACCTTTTTTAAGATCTTGGCCCCATTTCTAAAATATAGGGGACCACGTATGCACAATTAATATTTACGTAAGTTACTGTTATGTGCTTCTTTTTGTGCTCTGAAACACCCAGGAACTAAACTGCATTATGTTAACGTGAATTGGTGCTGGTGCACAAAGATATTTTGGGCACAAAATTATGTAAGTTGAAATTTATAAAGTAACTGAAACAACTGTCGATTTCAATTCTTTTCAAACCAACAGAGAAGTTTGTAAATACTCAGTAAAATTGGTTGTGGAGGAGCACAAGTGGAAATTTTTATTTATTTATTTATTAAACAAAAAACCCAAAAAACCTGTATAGAAAGGTGTAAATAATCACACCAAAGTCTTGTCATGATTTTGTAAAAGTAGTAGAAAAGTCTTATTAAAGCTTTGACATTGACATTAACTTTCACACCACCCCAAACTGAAGTTTCACTGAAAAGGACATCTGATAGTATACATTTATTCTGAGGAGTTCTTGGGGCTGCATCTTTGAAGTTGGATGTGAACACACCCTTGAATTAATATAACTTATGACTAATTAATCAGAGGTGGCCCACCTAAGAGATAAGGGGGTTGTGAAACTATTCTGGAATTTGTGCTAAGTGGATAGCGGACTCTTTTTCAGTATTGTTTTTGTGAGGGGGGGGGGGGGGGGGGGGAGGAAGGCAGAGGCAAAAAAACCTCTAAGAATGTTCACCAGCTACTGCTGAGGCTAATTGTAATCTTTGAAAAGGCCAGCTTTTGGGTCTGTTGGCTAGCGAGGCTTGGAGCTGTAAGCCAAGACACTGCTTCTTTTGTTCTTGGTTCTTCCTGCCCTCAGAAAAACAGGACTTGGACATCACTTGCAAATAATCAAGGCTACATCTAAGAAAATGCCAGACTCCCTCAATTTTCTGCTTCCTGTTGGAACATTCCAAGGGTCCCAGACTTTGACTATTTGTGTGAATTGAAAAGGGGAAAGAAGCATTAACAAAATTTAGAGGGGTGATTTGTATTGTAACTAACTTGACTTGTTACCTTGAACATTTTTTATGCTAAACTTACTATTTTTAATTCTACAGAATTACTGGAGAATGTAAAATTAATACATAAACCAGTATCTTTGCAACCACGAGGGCTGATTAATAAAGGAAACTGGTGCTATATCAACGCTGTATCCTTATCTCCGGGAAATGAAACCTAAATTAAATTCGTTATTATGGTAATTGTCAGTGTTGTCTAGAATACTAATAGATTGATAGTGTTGTTCTAATTGGATGCTTTTATTGTCTGAATTACCAGTATTGTATATCATTTTTTATTAATTGTGCACTTTAGCTATGACTATTGCATGTTGCAGAAGTCTTTCCAGTTGTATATCAAAAGCAATAGTAGTGTGTTCTTTGAGGAATGTCCCTGTGGGTGTTCCACTTAGGTATTGGTGCATCCCTGTTCCTTTGATTAGAGAATTTCAGCAGCAGTGCTCATCTGTGTTGCACATGCACTCTCTTGTCTCTTGCCATTGTCAGTCTATTTAGTGCCATGTGACCTGACTTTCTCAGTTCCTTCCCAACTATCGTTAGCTTTAGAGCTTCCAACAGTGTTAAGACTGATGCCTATATTTAGGAGTTTAGAGTAGCCTTTTATTCTAGTTAGCTTTTTTTTATCCCTTTCTCCCCCTTTATATTCTTTAAAAAAAAAAAACTTTCCCCCTTTACTCCAAGTTTGAATATCCCTTAGCTTAGTTAGTTCACCGTTAAGTTTGAACCACGATAACTCAAGCCATGCCCAGTTCGCTGAGTATTCAAGTGCTGCTTTTCCTGCCAAGAAGTGATCCTGGATTCAGATAGGCACACTGTGTGTCTGACACCTTGGGGAGATGAACATTCCTCAAAAGTGCTCCCTGCACTAACCTGAAGCCTTGTACCAGAATAAATACTTACCCCTCAAACATATGTTAATGGAGAAGTCTGCATACCTAGCATCTGATCCAAGTCCACAGACTTCCCCTGGCCAGTGTTACTCAGCAACTTCACCTGCGTCATAGTAAAAGGCTCATTGCTCCAAAAAGGCAGTTAGCAAAAGAGCTTTGATTTCTCTCAAAGGGCTGTCAAAAAAGAAGTGTTCCTCAGCTTGCTCCTCATCTTTGGTACCAACCAAACCATGGCTGAGTAGTCATGAGGCACCAGGATCATCCACTACCACATGTACTGTGAAAGCCAGTTATGCTAAGTGGGCAGGTTCAGAGATGAGCAAATGGAAACCTACCTCCTTCACTAGGGCACCAATAGTGCCACTTCAAGATGCAACACCGATATACTCTGTAAGTTATAGCACCACCTCCTGTCCTGACAGCACAGAGCGCTTAAAGACCAGCACCATTGGCACCGACCACCTCATTACCAACACCATTGGTAGAGAACCTCTGCCTACATTAGGCATACCTGTATGTCTCATCAACACCTGAATCACCTCTTTTTAACACTAATGTTTCCCTAGCATACATTGCACTGCATCAGATGACTTCTCCTCTGGCCTCTTCATTCTGTAGCGGGGAAGAAGATAGGAGAATGATTCCGTCTCATCTCAGCACTCCTCCCCCATTCAGTCTGCTGCAGCCCTGCATTCACCTGTACACTCTAAAATCCATCACAGGGCTGACACCCAGACCTGGTATTTCTCCCACTTCCCCCAGATGCTACCACTTATGCCATCCCCAATTCAGTAGTCTTACTGGGAATGCTGGTTCACGTGCAGAAGATGGTTGCCCAGACTCCTGAGTCCATACTGGGAGGAATTGAAGAATAGGAGGAAACCTGGGAACAGGATACAGTGCCAACATCTAAAATTTCTTCCTCTTCCCTGGACAAGGATATAGTGTCATTGCTATCTGTTACCTGATTTAGGAGGTTAATCATTAATTTGGATAGTATTGGTTTTACTATATTGGTGAACAATTTTAAACACTTCCGAGAACTCTTAAAAGAATCATTGATAACCCCAGAGATTCCTCTAGAGAAGGTCCCAGATTCTCAACACAATTACTGGACCATCTCCCTCCATCCTCCTCATCTAACATTGTGCTTTCCCTAAATGACACACTTATGGAGCCAGCCAAAAACATGGCAGATCCCAGTTATGATACCACCCATCTGTAAAGTGACCAGATAAGAAATACTATTTCCCTCCAAAGGACTACTTGTTTTCTCACCCTACACTGAATTCAATAGTGGTTGATGCTGTCAACCAATGAGTCAGACAAAAACAGCCTGGATTTACAAAACAATATGTGATAGATCAGAGATCAAGATTGGTTGCATTGGTAGAACTTAAATGATCAATTATTCACTCAACTTCAAAGCCGCTTCTGTCCGCCATGGGGCACTGTTCAGTAATCACCTGAAATTGGAGCATCCCAGGGATGCTTCTTGAAGAAGGGAAAGTTACTCACCATGTGTGGTAACAGGTCTTTTGAGATGGTTGGTCCCTGTGGGTGTTCTGCTACCTTCCCTTCTCTCTACAGTCTGTGAACTGGGAAAGATAAGGAACTGAGGAGGTTCTGGTTTCATAGTACTGGATAGGCTTCAGCAACAGTGTGAGACTGTCTCCAACAAAGGAATAGGAATGTACCAACATCTGAATTGGAGCACCCACAAGGACATCATCTTGAAGAATCTCAGTTACTGTACAGGGTGAGAAATCATCTCTCTCTTTTCAGGAGAACTTTAAAAAAGAGAAATACAAGATGTGTACTAGTCTTCCATATCCATATTCTCTTAGATGTGTCTGCTTCATTCCATTCTAAAAGAGTGGTGTATATGCCAAATCGATAAGAAATTATCTGTCCTAAGGCATGATTAAATAGATATGTTCAGATATGAATATTTGGTTTTAATGTCGACATGGGATTTTTTGTTAATTTATTTGGGTATTTTGAGAGTGAGAGCCACATTCATACTGTGTGAGTGAAGCCTGATGAACAATACGCAACTGCCATTTTTGTCTTGTGGCTCCTCTCTCCAACAGTTTTTCAGATAAGATCTTTTAGACTAACATTTGGAGGAGTTGTTGGGATGAATCGGAGGGAAGTTTTACAGAAATTCTCTCCTTTTTTAAAACCATCTAACACACTTATCTTAATTTGAAATGTTAAAACATATAACTAGTATAACACTTTATCATACTGTATTGTAGGTTTATTTTCAAGTGACTCTTGTGAATTGGAAATGGGAGTGTTGTTGTTAATATGAGAAAAAAATCCTTTCATCAATTTCATTGTGATTATTGGATTGGTTCTTTTTATGCACATAGAGGATTTTAGTATTTGTTCTGCATAAAGTTTGTCATTGGATATTTAATGTATATCTAGACTATATTTTCTGAATAGCTCCTTAATACCACGGATAGACACTGCAGGCTTTGGTTGCTTGTCCTCCGATGTATCACCTAATGAAGTCAATTCCAGTGTATTCAAAATCACAGCGACCATGCACCTCAACACCAATGATAGACAGTTTGTAAGTAACTTGTTGGAAAAATCTTAGTACTTGGGTGTCAGAATTTTAAGTAGGTGAACAGAGAAGTCTAACAAACCATTATAGTATTTCAGTTGATGAAATTGGATTTATAATTACATTCAATAATTCATGGTTTGTTTAATGCCACTTCACTTTTGTAGTTGACTTTTATTTTTAATTATGGTAGTGAAGGGAGCAGAGTATTTCTTTAATCTTTGTTCAGGAAGATCAATTGAGATACACCAAAGTTAGTGAAGCTGCAATAGTAAATTGCAATAAAGCTTCAAGACTTGACTTAAATCTAATACTCACTTTATTAGCATATTCCTATCTTGATTTTGGCCTGCCAGGACCTATTTTCATCTAATATTTTGACTCATTTACATGGTAATCTACCCTATATGGATAAATTATATTTTGTTAACATAGTGATGATGCCCAATTGTTCTTTCCTTTCTATTTCAGTGTTCGTCTAATGAACGAGTTCACTAATATGCCAGTGCCACCTAAAGCAAAACAAGGTGATTGGGGAATGAGATTCTTCAAAATAGATAGTTAAACATTAAATGATATAAGCTCATTTTCTCATGTTTTAGTCAACTTTATTTGGTAAAGTGCAAGAGACATCCTTTAAATACTGACTTAGTGTTTGTTTGTTTTCTTGGCCACGTATGTCTGAAGTAGACAAATGATTCCCAAAGAAATGTGCAGACGAAAAGGCCACATCATAGAGATTCAGCGCTTGATTTAAGAAAATCTTAGTGGGTCAAAAACTATTTCAAAATTCATTCTGGGACCATGACTATATGTATAATATGATGGGACTAAATGAGCTAATGCTTTTATGTAAATCCATGGTATGCCCATATTGTGTGCAGATGTGGTCACCTCATCTCAAAAAAGATTTCTTAGCACTGGAAAAGGTTCAGTAAAGGACAACAAAAATAACTAGGTGTATGGAACAACTGCCATAGGTGGAGAGATTAATAAAAAAAGCTTGAAAAAGAGATGACTAAATGTGGATATGATTTTATAGTCCTCTATCATGACTGGCGTGGAGAAAGTGAATAAAGAAGAGTTATTTACTCCTTCCCATAGCACAAGAACTAGTGATCACCAAATGAAATTAATAGGTAGCAGGTTTAAAACAAAAAGAAGTACTTTACACAATTCACAGGAACTCCTTGCCAGAGGACGCTGTGAACGCCAAGACTGTAAGGGCACGTCTACACAGCAGGGCTAAAGCTGAAATAAGCAGGGCTCGATAAATAATGTAATCTACTCGCCTGTGGCGAGTAGATTGCAACCCGGAAGAGCCGGCGCAGAGCAATCTGTGCAGAGCGCAGAACCACGCAGCTGGCGAGCGGGGCTCACCGCCGCTTGGCGAGCCTGGAAATAAGCTATGCAACTTGAGCTATGTCAATTGCGTAACTGAAATCAAAATACTTATTTCGGCTTTTGGCGCTGTCTACACAGCAAGAAGTCCAAGGAAGAGCACTCTTCCTCCGACTTCCCTTACTCCTCGTAAAATGAGGGTTACAGCAGTCAGAGTAAGAAGTCTTCCAGCTCGACATTATTTTGACATTGTCAAAATAACTGCTTGCTGTATATACATAGCTTAACAGGGTTCAGAAAAGAGCTGGATGAATTCATGGAGGATAAGTAACTTGATAATTACCTGTTCTGTTCATTCCCTCTGTGGCACCTGGCATTGGCCACTATCAGAAGACAGGCTACTGGGCTAAATGGACATTTGGTACTTCCCTGTATGGCCGTTCTTATGTGGCCCTTGAATATAAGATCTATGAAGCGGGTATAACAGGTGTAAAACAGGCAAATGCTGCATGTGATTCAGTTCTTAACACTGCTAGATACAATGCGCTAACTGGATGGAATAAAGAGATTGCAGGTGACACTTTGTAGTACTGATAGTAGCTAATGCAATGCTATACTAACACATCTGTTTTATATTTAAAAAAACACATTCCATTTGTTAAGTTAGAGGATGATGGGATTATTTTTGTTCATGTAGGTTTTGTGAAGTAAAATTAATTCATTTGTGCTAGTGGTGAAGATTCTTATAAAAGGGGGAAATACAAATTTTTGAAACATTTTGGATATTGAACTTGTCAGTCACTGATACACTTTTTAATGTCTCTGGAAAATTTAAATCTTAATACAGTAAACTTCCGATAATCCGACACCTTTAGGACCCAGGGGGTGCCGGAT
>JANRFK010001785.1:34095312-34128899 GCA_030068395.1 Apalone spinifera
GGGTCAGACTGGATGATCATAATGGTCCCTTCTGACCTTAAAGTCTATGAGTCTGAGAAACCTCGAAATCAATTGTTCAAATCCTTTTAATAACTTGTGATTCAGAAAATCCTGTATTTTGTTAAAAATACTCCATTTTCCCCATGACTAACTTATGCTGTAGTTTCTACAAAAGAAAATGCTTTGTGTATTAAATGTTATGCAAACCTCTAAATCAGGGGTGGGGAACCTAAGCCCCTGGCTTGCATGGATTTGGCCCCCAAGGCTCAGGGCTTCCCTGCAGCGTTGGGGAGCCCATGCTGGTGCTCCATCCAGCTGACCCCGGGGCTTCATGGCTGTCCCTTTAAAATGCCGCCTCTGGCGTTTCAAAGGGGCAGCTGCTGTGGAGACTGGGATCAGTTGGGGACTGGGCTCTGCGCGGCAGCAGAACCTGGGATCAGCTGTGCTGCCGATGCCCCTGCCCCTTTCAAACGCCACCTCCACGCACATTTTAAAGGGGCAGCCCTGGAGCCTGGGGTCAGCTGGGGAGTCCCCAACTGATCCTGGGCTCTGTGTTGCGCTGCTGCCCCTTTGAAGAGCCACAGTGGCACTTCAGAGAGGCAGTACAGCATTAAAGCCTGCGATTAACACGTTAAAAACATTAATACGTTAATTAATCCTGGACTGCGTTAATTGCAGGCTTTAATGCATGTCAATTGACAGCCCTAGGTTTTTTCCTTCTCACTTGTGTGCTGCCCCAAATTGGGGTTTTTTTTGTGGATCAGTGGCCCCTGACTCAAAGTTCCCCACCTCGCTCTAAAGCACAGTTATATTGTTGCTATCAAATGTAGTACTTCTATGCACTTTTGCAAAAATGCTATGCTTTTTAATTCTAACTCTGTTTTTAAAAAAACACATTTACCACTGGAAATTACATTTTGTTTAGCTGTATTTTTAGATTAGATTAATCTCATCATCTTCTGTTGATTTTTAACTCATGGGAGTTTGTATACTGTACTTTGTTCGCTGTATTTTGCTGTAGATTATGACATTAAATAATCCGGTTAGAGGAGGAATGGGAAGGTGTGTGTCAAAGAGCACAGCTCTCACAGTGGAGAATCTGTTTTTGCTAACCTGAAATAAAGGTGCCAGTGTCATTGGTAGAGTCATTTCATTGTAAGGAATATACAATCAGGATAAAGATGGATTGACTTCTGTTGATTTCAGGGCTATGCATGAATCAGAGGACCTGTTTTAATACAAGTTTGCAGTGCAAGTATTAAACTTCTGTGTTAAATATTAACAGAAGATTCTGAGAGTTCAACATAGTGACTTAAATTATAGTTATTTTAAGACTTGCTTTTTCAGAGTTTTTGGAAGGGCTGTAACATGCCAAAGAATAATTTATTTAGCTGCAAATACATTATTGGTTGTGCTTTTGAGTGTCTTCTTCAAAACAAAGTGTTATTAGATATATTTTCAAAAATGATTAAAGCAAGCTGAATATCAATTAAAAATCACCTTTTGTTACAATGCCTTTTACTAATAAGTAAACTACAACAAATCGTATATTCCAGTTTTCATATAAGGGCTGAAATTGATTTAACTTTCCAAATATAAATAGGAAGCCAGTTCTATTTAAGACATGAACACTAAAGGACTCCTCTTTGTATTCAAGACAAACCAATAAGTGAACAAAGCTTGGCTGCAAAATCTGACTAGGGAAAGGACATATCCTAAACTATTTGTGGAATTTATTATTAGAAACCATTTAGAGATTTTAAAGTATTACGATTACAGTACTGAACTCAGCTGAAATTCTCACAACAACATTTCAGAACTAATAGATGACCATTAGTACTTGTCGGTTCTAAATATCTGTTCTAAAACATTTAATGTTCTAAAAAATGCATCATTATCACTTTGAGTTTCACTGCAAAAAGTCATTTCAGCAAAAATGTAGACGCTTCCTTGGGTTTTGCGCGAAAAAGAGACTTTTTCTGCTTTAAATGGCAAGTATAGACATTCCCTTATATCAGTGATGGGGCACGCCAAGATTTTGGAAAGTGGCCAAGGGCCACGCTCTTCCATGATATTAACAGAGAACATGCAGGTCTGCGATGGCGGTTGGGTGCCGAATGGAGCTTGTGGTAAGGGATTGGGTGCAGGGGGGGGATGTGATGTCTGGGAGGGAGTTTGGGTGAAAGGGGGTGGTTGTGACCTGGGGCAGAGGACTGGGGTGCAGGAGGGGAGGCAGGGGTTTGGGTTGTGACCTGGGGCAGGGTCTGGGAGGGGGTATGGATGCAGGTGGGGGGCAAATGATTTCGGTTATGTGTGGGGTATGAGTGCGGGGGGGGGGAGTTTGAGTTGAATGGGGTGTGGGGGGAGGATGATGGGGCGGGGGAGGGCCTGGGGTGCTAGAGGCAGGCTCTGGAGGGGAGACTTCTTCCCTGCCTGCCCCACCTCTGCACAGGCTGTAGCGGTCATGTGCATCTGAATAACTGAGGGGAGCTGAAAGTGAATAGGCTTGACCATTATGTAATAGAGGGATAAAATGAAAACATTAAACAAAATATATAGTAATGAATCAGATACATAGTATAGAAGGTGGAGAAGGGGGGGAAAGTGACAAGTAAGGAGGAAATTGCTTATTGTAAGTGTCAATTAAATGGCTTATTTGGAGTTACTACAAATATCAAAAGGTACACGGCTAGATCTCTATTACTAAAAGGTAGAGAGGCTGTCTTTGTAATGTGTAAGGTAATTATCATATAAATTAGGCCCATTCCTAGTGGAAGTGTTGGTAATGCTGCTAGTCAAATTGATCTCCTGTGGTTTTGGCAGATTCTCTGGTTCATCACTGGTCAGGTCCCCAGGGTGCTAGGCTAGAGAGGTTCATTCTGTAGGTGAATATACTTCATAACTTGTAAAGAAAAGTGTCATTAACTGTACTGAAGACTCAGACTAGCAGAAGACAAAGTAGATTTAAACTAGGGATGTAAGTGACTACTCAGGAAGTTGACTACCTGACTGCTCGCTTTGTGTATCAAAGGCAGCAAAGTGAGGAGAGCAGGTGTTGATGCTGGGGGAGCCGGCTTAAAAGTCGGTTCGCCCCAGCACCATCTCCGTGGAGGGGGAGGGGCGGAGGGGAAGTTAGGGGAGGCAGAGCCTCAGTGGTCCCGCAGCCAGTGCAAGCTGGTGGGACTGCTCAGTTCCTGCTCACGCCTCCCCTGGGAGCTAAATGTAGTAAGAGACGGACTGCTTGTGTACTACATTTAAACTACAGAGCGCAGCGGGTGTAGTGAGTGCCCTCCCCCTCTTATCAACTAATCGAATAGTCGATGGAAATGCTGTTTGACTACACAATTAGCTAATTAACCGCAACTTAACATCCCCAACTTAAGCATAATTAATTGTACAACACAATACTTCAAAATCAGATTTTTTTTTTTATTGGAAAAGATTCCACACTCACTCACTCACTCACTCACTCACTCACTCTCTGGTCACATTGGGTGACTTTGGTACCTGGTTTTTTTGTTGGAATAAAACTGTAACTTTGACTGAAATTCTTTAAAAGAAAAATGAAAATAGAGTGATCATGCGCTCCTCCCTCTGTATGATATCTTGCCAAATAACCCATAAATAAAAACACTGATTTAAATACAGTAATCAGTTATACATGTTAACAACATAATTTCAATTGAAAGTGCATTAAAGTGGGATCAGGTTGTTGAAGTTGATGTTAACCTTGATATTTTTGTCAATTTTTTGCTGATTTAAAGAACATCTGTAGATTCAAAGGTACATGTCAGTATTCTTTCTAGTAGCAGGGTAGATTGATTTAAATCAAGGAAATTAAAATCAATTATTTAAATCACCTAGCGGAAAGCCTTAATTTAAATGATTGATTTTAATTTACTTTTCCATTTGTACTTTAATTATTTTCTAAAGAAAGGTGCATTCTCATTGGTTCATATAGAAACATAAATAAAATATACTGATGTACAACTAGAGACTTTACACTAGGTTTGATACATCTTTATGCTACTCAAGAAGGTACACAGTAGCATTTATTAAAACCATTATATCAACATTTTCAGATTCATATGAATTGTATTTTAGCATATTAAAAATGGTGAATGATATATTGTTTACTTACTAGATAATTAACTTTTTCCCTCGATATATGTCAGCCTTCATTAGAATGGTAACTGGAATTTAACCCAACATACAAAACAGCATTTGAAAATACTAAAGAAAAAAGCCATACAGTACATGACCTATTCTTTCTTATTTATAAAACTTAACTTCAAAAATCAGATGGCACTCCGACACTTTATATGGAAAAACAGTCTTTAATGCAAAGTTGTTGATAGAGGCTTAATATTCAATGTATTCATTTTTATTGAAATATTTTAAGAAATTATAGTAAGTTTAGGCCTTAACATATTTTATATGAAATTCAGATTCATTTTAAATAGGTTTTTTTAAAAACAAGAGCAGCTTGATATGATTTTATCTTGAATTACAATTTTAAAAAATCAATTCTTAGCTACCCTGACTTATAGCTTCTCCACTGTTAAATTTTGAAGTCTGACAACACAGTGGCACCTCAGTTACCTGATTCCTCAGAAATGGAGGTTGTCCATAACTGAAATGTTAGCAACTCTGAATAGTGCAGTTCAGTTTCCAGACACTCCAGGTCAGGCTTCAGCAGCAGCCCTCCCCTCCCTGTGGGGTATATGTGTAAAAGAGTGTGTTGCCATCCTGAGGAAGAGAAATAAAAACCTTATGCCCCCTTCTGTGTGGGGGGACAAAAGTGGTGCAGACCCCAGCGCTGCTCCAGCTGCCTGAGGGTGGCAGGCTCAACATCTTGTTGCTGTGAGTGGATGCCCTACAGGTTTGAGTGTGGACACGCAGCCCAGATGTGCCTGTCTTTAAGTTGCAATACAATTAGAGTACAGTATTTCCTTTTTGGGGGGAGAGATGTCTGCTTCTGTCTGATTGGTTACTTGCACTTTCTCATGGTATCCAGTTGATACTGGTGTTCATATTTTGAGGTCCTTCTGTAAATGTAATATTCAAACTTTGTTTCCTGTTTTTTAGATCTGTGGTTTACCAGCAGAGTTCTAAGGAGTCTGCCACTCTGCAGCCATTTTTCACTCTACAACTGGATATCCAGTCTGACAAGATACGGACTGTCCAGGATGCATTGGAAAGCTTGGTGGCAAGAGAGTCTGTTCAGGGTTACACCACGAAAACCAAACAGGAGGTGTGTTCAGGTGTTGTCTGCTGAACCTTTTATAGGCAAACATTGATTTATTTTTTAAAGAATTTTTTATACAGCTGTTGGTTTTTCACTAGATGCTTAAACATTAATGCTCGTGTTAACAGAAGAGGTGCTAATCTTACAAAGTATACTATAATTGGCAAGTGTATTCGTATTTAATATATATAGTTAAGGTAACTCAAACAAGATTACACACGAACTCTGTTAAATGAAATACTTGACCGTAAATTAGTGTATTTGCAGAACTCTTATAATAGTTGGCTTGGGATTTTGTCAGGGGCATATAAGTGAAATTCACTGTTTGAGAAGTGGTAATATGTACTGTCATAAGGAAAACATTTTTTCACTAATTTTAAAGCACAGAATCTCAGGTGACCTGACTGTTGCCAGACACACCTATTAACACAGGTATGCTTCAAAATGTTGGTTGAGAGTATTTCCTGGCTTTTCATGAAGATATTAGTAATAGTCTCTCCCTGCTTTAGAACAGTGGTTCTGAAACTGCAGTCCACAGACCACTAGTGGTCTGCAGCCTCCTTCCAGGTGGTCCATGGCTGGAGCTCAGCCCTTCCCTTCCTCCCTCCCTCACCCCACAGATATTTCCGTGGGTCAGTGGCCCCCAACCCAAAAAAGGTTCCCCATCCCTGCCATAAAGAAAACATTGAAATCTTTTGTGTTGGCCATAAATTAATATTTTACCTTATTTAAAATGAAGCTTGATAAACTAACACAAGAAAGTTAAAACACTCAATCTGTTTAATAATTTAAATTAAACTATTCTCCCTAGCTGTTGCAGTAGCAAAATGGCTCGGGGTTATTATGTAATTAACGGTGAGTTTCCATTAGCAACTGGTGGTCCACAGAAAGATTTGCATTGAGTCAGGTGGGCCATGGGCCAAAATGTTTGAGAACAACTGCTTTAGAAGGAAGAGCATGGTGACTAGCCATAAGAGAAGTTCTTTTTTTTTTGTACCATCAGCCTCTTAAGTAAATAACATAATATTCATGTGAAAGCCATAAATATTGCTTGAGTTCTGATTCCGTGTTTTCATTCCCTCTTAGGATTCACCAAAGATTTTTCCTTTTGAAGTTAAAATTTAGAGTTTCATACCAGCCTAAGGGTTTTTTAAAAAATGAAACTATTTTTGAGTTACGAGAAAGATGTGACCGTTAATAAAACAAAATTAGAATGGCCTATTCTGCTGTTCCTGTTGTAGCTTGTGGCGCTCAATACTTCAGAAGATCAAGATACTTATTTAAGTATTTACATTTCTATAAAAAATGGAACATTTCTAAAAACAAAATTTATGTTCTAAGTGGATGTACTCTTTCCCACCCTCCCTCTGTTAATATCTTACAAACTTTTGACCAAGATCCTGGGTGATGGTTTGAAAGTTCTTAGTTTTCCTTATATAAAACTTGGCCACTTAGATTCTAGGACTTCTCACTTATGATTAGGAAGAGTCCCAGAAAAAAACAAAATGTACCCCACTTCATCATAATTGGGTAGCTACTTCTGCATATGAAGTCCCTCACTATATAGACTTTCTAAGAGCAGTCATAGTCTCACCATACTAAAATTGTAGCTTGTATAGTCAGAGAGAAACGGCTTCAGAGAGAGACCAAGCTGTATAAAGTCCCTTCTTACATACTTTTACAAGGTATTTCTTACTTTTTCCTTGATACATGAGAAGTAGGAAGTCTGTGGGCACTGTTAAGTAGAACTCATTCATCCAGTTTTTGTATGTATAAATATAGAATCCCAATAAAGTCAGGGCAATCTCCTTTTATGCTCACAGAAGATTGCCAGTTTTTGCATTCAAGAAATTCTTAGACATGTCAATATAAAAAAGATGCATCTTGATTCATTCAGAATGACAAACAGTTTAACAGAGGAAAGTAATAGTAACTCGGGTCAGCACAGACCAGTTCTGCTTTAAACATGGTATTACATCCCAAAAGCTGAGTCAGCCTAGTTCTAGACATATCAGAGAACAGAAACACAAAATCTATACTCAGAGGAAAAGTACTAAAAATTGTTTCTATAAAATTTCACATCTGCATCTCAATGGGATCTTTATCAATTTTTTTCTCCATTAGAAATTGGAGAAGAATCTGAGATTAAATGAAAATACATACCTAATCAGATATTTGTTTTTAATGTGTATGATTACTTTGTTTACTAGCAAGGTTAGGGCAGTTGTCTTCTATTAAGCCTTTTGAACATAATTTCAGTTATGTTTCCATTTAAAATAATGAACAAATCATCTGAAAAGTAATCATGAAATTGGCACAGCAGTGAAATTTATTTCCCTTTTCAGTATTTCTTTAATGTTTCTTACATGCTAAAAGTAGGGCTGTCAAGCGATTAAAAAATTAATCACGATTAATTGTGCGATTAAAAAATTTAATCGTGTGCCCTGCCCCTTTGAAATGCTGCGATGGCATTTCAAAGGGGCAGCGCTGTGGAAGCCCGGGATCAGCTGGAGTCCTGCTGCCCATTAATTTCATTTGGTAGCCCCTAGTTCTTATATTATGGGAACAAGTAAATAACTTTTCCTTATGCACTTTCTCCACACCACTCATTATTTTCTAGACCTCTATCATATCCCCACTTAGTCTTCTCTTTTCCAAGCTGAAAAGTCCTAGTCTCTTCAATCTCTCCTCAGATGGGACCTGTTCCAAACCCTTAATCATTTTAGTTGCCCTTCTCTAAACCTTTTCTAATGCCAGGATATCTTTTTTGATATGAGACCACATCTGTATGTAGTATACAAGATGTGGGCATACCGTGGATTTATATAAGGGCAATAAGATATTCTCCGTCTTATTCTCTATCCCTTTTTTAATGATTCCTAACATCCTGTTTGCTTTTTTGACTGCCACCGCACATTGCGTGGGTGTCTTCAAAGAACTATTTACGATGACTCCAAGATCTCTTTCCTGATTAGTTGTAGCTAAATTAGCCTCCATCATATTGTAGGTATAGTTGGGGTTATTTTTTCCAAAGTGCATTACTTTACATTTATCCACATTAAATTTCATTTGCCATTTTGTTGCCCAATCACTTAGTTTTGTGAGATCTTTTTAAAGTTCTTCATAGTCTGCTTTGGTCTTAACTATCTTGAGCAGTTTAGTATCCTCTGCAAACTTTGCCACCTCACTGTTTACCCCTTACTCCAGATCATTTATGAATAAATTGAATAGGATTGGTCCTAGGACTGACCCTTGGGGAACACCACTAGTTACCCCTCTTCAATCTGAAAATTTACCATTTATTCCTACCCTTTGTTTCCTGTCTTTTAACTAGTTCTCAGTCCACGAGGGGATCTTCCCTCTGATCACATGACAACTTAATTTACATAAGAGCCTTTGATTAGGGACCTTGTCAAAGACTTTTTGGTGAAGCTGTGCTTCTCTCAGTTTAGAGGGAACACTGGCTTTGATCCCACCTATTAATTCTGGAGGAGATCACTAAAATAGTACCTGAAATCTTCTAAACCAGGGGTAGGGGGAACTTCAGGCCTGGGGTTTGGATGCGGCCCCCATCTTGCCTGGATCTGGCCACCAAGGATCATGGCTCCCCCCAGCATTGGGGAACCTGTGCTGGCACTCCAGCCTTTTGCTGTCCCACTGTGGGACTGGAGCACACAAAATCTACTAGCATGGGCCCCCTTGTATTTACTAGTTCTGGTGTCTGAAGGGAATGTGGGGAGTTTTTCTCCTTCTCAGTCATGGGCCATGTCAATGAGATGTTGGGGCTTTTTTGGCTTTTCACTTGTGTGTGGCCTCCAGCTGATTTTTCTGTGGGTCAGTGGCTCCCAACCCAGCAAAGATGCTCCCCACCCCTGTTCTAAATGCTATTTAAAGATTTATTAATGGTAGTTCATAGCACTAGTCCAAAACATTATTCATCATTGTCCTTCTTAGGTCTTCATTTTAATGTAGCAGCTAATGGTGTCTGTGTAGATAGATAGGGCTTCAGTGAGCTCTCAATAAAACAACATTTTCTGATGCAGTATGTAAGGGGAAATACAGTATCTCAGCATAATGATTCTGTGGAGGATGGAAGGGATCTGTTGTGAGTGAGGGAAGATTTCTGCTGTTGGAGCTAGCATTTCGGTGGAAGGGGGATAGAGAGATTCAGGAAAAAAAAAAAATGGAGATTGCCTATCTCCTAGAACTGGAAGGGACCTCGAAAGGTCATCGAGTCCAGTCCCCTGCCTTCACAGCAGGACCAAGTACCATCCCTTACAATTTTTTGCCCCACATCCCTAAACGGCCTCCACAAGGATTGAACTCACAACCCTGGGTTTAGCAGGCCAATGCTCAAACCACTGAGCCATCCCTCCCCCCCAGGAGTTTCTGTGAATGATACAAATAGTCAAATTATTTATCAAAGCACTAGCAATAGCCATCGTGAGACTGAAGGAAACCATTGTTGATTTCATTTGTATATAAAACACTTCATTAAATAAAGCGTGTAAAATAAATGTAGATGGGGTGTTCACTAATTCTTTACAATCTTTGAAGTGCAGACACTTTCTGGGACAATGATGGTGTTATCAGTGAGAATTCACAGTAGACTTCTTTATTCAGTACTATACTATGCATTACAATTTAACCACTCTTTAATTCGGCATTAGAATACGACTCTGGCAAATAATATATTTAGATTGAAAGAACAGTGTGTATCATTTTGACCAGATAACTTAATGACAGCAGCCCCTAAACTGTGGAACTTATTTCCCCATACCTCCCTGGAGAACATTTGGGAGGGGAATGAGATGGGACCTGGGCCTCTTGCTCCACCCCTAGTTGAGGTCGTGGTTTCTAGCTCTAACCCCAGCCTCAGATCTAACCAGGGCTCCATTTGCAGCCCCGACAATGCTCCCAGCCTTGGCCCCCAGCTGGGGCTCCATTTCCATTCCCAACCCCAGCTCCTTGCCCTTATTCGTGTCTCCTCCCCGCCCCTCAGGAGTTGCAGGCTAGCTCCCAGGAGAGGGGCACCGACAATGCAACCCTGAAATGTTTTAGGACCACTGAATTAAAAGTATGATTTGAACACACATAAAGTGCAAACTGATGTTTATTCAGAGTGAAGACAAAATATTAGTCAAAGCCCTCTTATTTTTGGGTGGTGAGCTTACAAATATTTTGTCCTAGTCCTAGTACAGTATAGTTAAACATGTTCATGATGGAACTCAACCATCTGTAAATTCTGGTGGTTCTTAACTTGCGTCAGTGCTTTGTACTTTACAGGTAAGTCTCTTGTAGCATAAAGGAGGCACCAGAAAAATCTTCAATAACTTTTGTTCCCATCTGACATTGTTCATCAATGCAAACCTCCATCTACCAAATCAATGGCTTCAGTTTCATCCATCAGTCATGATCTTTATGTGCTTAATCTACATGATATGATCTAATATTGCAGCTGCTCTTTGTGTGATGTATACTTTCATTGATACCATTATATCTAGCAATTCAGAATGTGTTAAGTAATCCTGTAAGCAGGGGTGGGGGACCTCATGTGGCCCCCGGCTTGCTTGGATCTGGCCCCCAAGGCTCAGCCCCAGCTGCCTCACTGTGGAGCTGGAGCACACAAAATCTACCTCTGGACTTTGGTGCACGAGGGCAATGTGTGGGGAGTATCTTTCTTCTTCTTAGTGGGCAGTTATGTCAGTGAGGGTTTTTTTCCTCGCTCGTGTGGCCCCTAACTGATTTTTCTGGGGGTCGGTGGCTCCGAACCCAAAAAAGTCACATCCCTGCTGTAAAGTCAGACAAATTCATGGGAAAACATATTTCTAAATCTTAGTATTGAACACCCTCATTTCCACCGGTTTTATATTTCATAAATACATATTCACTCCCTAGATTAAAGAACTCCCATTAATAGGACCACACAAGAACATGATATTAAATTGTAATATTTCATCCTTGACCTAATATTTCATTGGAAAAATCCAATACACTTTAAAGGCTTTAAGTGTGCAAACAATGGGATATTTGTCCAAAAACTAAAATGATACGGACACTTTCAAGTGACATACTTCAGATAAACTTTGTGTTCTACACATTTTAGTCATGTTGCCTTCCTTTGATTTTCAAAAGATATACTGTCTTCAAGATTTACTGATCCTAATATTAAGATATAATTTTAATGCATTTTTTGTGTTGTCTGTATTAGGTAGAGATCAGTCGAAGGGTGACCCTAGAAGAACTCCCTCCTGTTCTTGTATTACACCTCAAAAGATTTGTATATGAGAAAACTGGTGGATGTCAGAAGCTTATCAAGAATATTGAGTATCCTGTTGACCTGGAAATTAGTAAAGGTGAAGCTCTTAAATAGAACTTTATTTCTTTCTCTTTTGAGGAAAAGACATGCATCTGACAAAGTGGGTATTTGCCCACGAAAGCTTATGTGCCAATAAATCTTAGTCTATGAGGTGCCACAGAACTCCTCGTCACTTTTGCAGACTCAGACTAACATGGCTACCCCTCTGATACTTGACAGAATTTTCTGTGATTTCCAAAGTGAATTTTGGCAAGCTCAGTCTAGGAGAAGTTTGGGGTTTTTTTTCCTGCTTGGATGTATACATGTGAAAACATTCATAATCTAAATGAAATTTATATGATCTTGCATGCCTTATTTTGCATTTGTGCTGGCTGTGGATTAGGGGAATCCAGTCCAGTGATACTCCGAGCAGATGCGTTCAGGCTTTTTTTACAGAACTTGCTGCCTGTTCTTTCTTAATTTAGACCCCAGTTCTTCAAAGAACTTCACATAGGCAGACCCTGGAACATTTATCCGGTTCCATTGACTTCAGGGGAGGCTCATGCAAGTCCAGTGTCCAGTTGAGAGGAACGTGTAGATTTGGGGCCTAAGAATGGAAGTTGTTCAGAGCTCAGGGATGACCGTGTTCCATGTGTTCATACAGTGCCATTAGTGGATTGGTGTAGCCTGGACAAGGCTGCTGTTAATCAAATAATGAATAATAATACTTCAGCTCAGAATCCATCCAAAGAGGTGGTGCAAAGCACCGTAATAAAAACCATTGTTTGGGCCGGAGAAGAGAAGTTAGAAACTTTTTTTTAAGACCAAACTAAAATCAAACTAAAAACATCATTTTTAAGTTTTTTGTCAATTTTTAAATTTTAAGATCTATTGATTTTTACAGAGTGAGTGATTTTTATATATAAACATAATAATGTGTACCATACTGCATTGAATCTTTTTATGCTGATGTTACTGTTCAGTCAGCCAGTCAGTGACCGTTTGTGTAATGCTGTCTGCAATACGTTCAGTTTGCATGCTGAATCTCTCTAGTCCAGCACTCTCTGGTTCATCAGTAACTGTGGTCCGGCATGATTTTAGTTAACTAGGTGTCCATTTATCATGGGTGTGGCCAAGTTTCCGGAGGTCTCATAAAGTTTGTTTACACCCACCAGTCCTGGGTCTCAATGTTCTGTGCTGTTGTTTAGCTCTTAATTTACCCCTACATGTCTTTTAAGAGCCCAGTAAGCCGTGGAAGCTGCTAGATAATATTGACCTCCCATGGTTCAGCACATTTTCTGGTTTGTCACAGGTTAGTCCCGAGAGTGCTGGACTGGAGGTTCAACCTGTACCTTGAAATTGCAAGGCTAATTATGTAGGGATGCCATTGTAAATGATGTATTTAAAGTAAATCAGGTAGTAAGATTTGATCTTGGTGTTTGTTAGTTTGTTTTTAAGATACATGCTTTATAGTGTATTGCAGGCTGCTTTGGTCAAGAAAGGCAACTGCTATATTCTTTACACTTTGCAGTTTACAGTCTGTCCCTCTCATAGTCCAACAAGATGTGTGGCAGGGGAGATAATTAGTATCCTAGCCCATTTTCTTCTCTGCTCTATTTCCCTGAGGTAGCTTTGAATGGTGCTCTTTCTTGAAACACCATATTCAAAGGCCGCTGCTCTGGCAGTAAGAAACTAGAAGTTGACCCCCTTGTCTCCCACCACAAAAAAAATTCCAGTGTCTTTGAAGTCATCATGCCTAGGTTTCAGCCATTTCTTTGATGTAGGAAGCTTTAATTGAAAAAACTATTTTATTCTTTCTTAGAAATAAATATTCATCGACATCTGTTAACATAAAAGTGTTTAGCTTGTTATATGTTGCTTTTGCTTTTTCAGAGTTACTATCTCCAGGTGTGAAAAGCAAGATTTTTAAAGGCCAAAGAACCTACCGGCTCTTTGCAGGTATTGAGCAATTTATATATATATTGCAATATACATAGTAGTTCTGGTTGTAGAAATCCTGTGGTTACTGCTGACTTGAATTATAAAATGCTCACTTTAAATTAAAATGATGCAGCTTGCAGGAGTAATATGTTCTAGTGTAAAGTGACACGTAACTACTGAATATTCCTATTAAGTCATTACTGTCACCTTGCTTCAGCTTTTGCCTAAGTAACATAGGACCATAGTTCTGTACTAGATCCATCCAGCACAGGGCATACAGATATTTGCTTTTCAGTGAAAGAATGCGACAGCGAAAGCTTATATTAAATAGGGATGTAAGTAAGTAGTCGACTACTCACGCCGCTTCCCCCTACCCCTAGTCTCTCCTTCCCCCCTCCCCTCTGCTTGCTGCCAAGCAGCTCTTATTACATTTAAAATGCTGAAGCACAGAAGGCCGGGACCCAGTGCTAGTCAGGACTGCTGAGTCCCAGCTCTATGCCTGCTGCGGCTGTGCAATTTAAAGATTGTAGGAGTTGGGCTGCTTGCACGTCCGGCTCCTACAACATTTAAACTGCAGAGCCGCAGCGTGGGTAGCTCCTGGCCCCAGCATGAGCCAGAACAGAGCACCTTCCCTTGTAGACTAATCGTGTAGTTGATACAAATTGTATCAACTACACGATTAATCAGTTGTCCACTTTTGAACATCTTTAATATTAAGATGCATATTGATCTGCTCTTTCTTAAGTGGTGTAGATCAGTATTCATTTTTCTTCAATGAGGTTAAGTTTTAAGTGTCATAAATGAACTCAAAAGAATTGGTAATACAAATTGTATACTATAACTTAGTGATGACAAATTACTGTTAGTGATATGCAAATTGAATAGATATTGCTTCACCTTTATAGCTATATTTGACACACATCACTAACTTGTAGAGTAACTTTTAAATTTCTTTCAAAATTGCTGCTTTGATGTTGGTTCATTGCATCATTCTAAACACTTTAAAGATGAGTACTTTTGACAATGTTTGAATATCAAAATGTATGTGAAATACAAGTGCCATTGAGTTGGCTGTTGTGGAATGACATTTTTATGGTAGACATACATCAGAGAACTAGATGAAAGATTAATATTAGTATTAAAGAATGGAAATTGGTGTAAAAATTCAGAAGTATTTTATTATGTAACAAAATATTAATATTTATATACTTTTTAGAAGGTATAACTAAATTATTACAACTTGCATCTGGTTATTTGTATTAGCATCAGAAGAAAAAAATGTGCTGAATGGCTCAGAGGACTGGAGCTTTTCTCTTTTAGGTCATCTGGTTAGTTGCAGCTCTGGTGGCATTTGTGTGACTTATTAGTTTAGATTTAGTTCTGCATTGACGGTATAAGCAGATTGTAGAAGACACTATGAAAACTGGCAGACTTAACTGAGAGCAGCAATTACTATAGTGAAACAGTTTTCACCTATGGGGTGAGCTTTCCAAGACCAAGTTTGAGAGCCTGGATAAAACAGTATAGGAAATTTGCATTTGCTGCCTAATCTCCTGTGAATGTTCTGTAGACCCATACACCATTTTAGTCTCCATTGTTGTCAGACCAGAACTTTACACGTATGACATTCACTAATATACCAATAATTTAGAACAGGAGTGGAGACCTTTTTTTGGGTCCAGGGGCCACTGACCCACAAAAAAATCAGTTGGGTTCCACATACAAGTAAGAGAGGGAAAAAAAGCCCTCAGTGACCTGGCTCCAAAGTAAGGAGGAGGGAAAAAATTCCCTCACAGATGTGGCCCCCAACTGAGAAGCACGAAGAAAAAGACACTCCCCTTAAGCTCCAGCCCCATGGAGGGGAGGCATCTAGGCTCAGATCCAGACTAACTCTTCTGTGGGCCTGGAGCTAGTTATATTTGGTGGGGGCCCCCAGGGCTCTGGGTTGGGGCCAAAACTGATGGGTTCAATGTGCAGGAGGGTGCTTCCAAGGAGAGCAAGATGGGGGTAGGGTGTGGAGTCTGGGTGGAAGGTAGGGTGCAGGAGCGGGATGGGGTGGGGATTTGCGATGGGCATGTGGGGTCTGGAGGGAATGGGGTACAGGAGGTCGGTGTGGACTGTAGGCAGGAGGTGGGATTCAGGAGCTGGGTGATGGTGAGGGTCTGGAAGGGAGTGGCTGGAGTGCCAGTACTAGCTTGTGCAGCTGAGCGAGCCTCGCCTCATACCTTGCAGTCTGGATCGAGGCATGCCGTAGGCCGAATGAAGACTCTAATTTAGAATGTGTCTATACCAGTGGTGCATAACCTTTTTTGATCTGCGACCCCGGTGCTGCAGGGGCTACCAACTGCCGGGCCCAGACCCTGGCAGGCCGGATCTAAGCACCGCACGGCCTCCAACAGCCAGGCCCAGCTGCTGGCCGGCCGGATCTAAATGCCGAGACCCCCCGGGAAGACATCTGCGACCCCCAAGGGTTTCACGCCCCAGGCCTATACCATAAGTCATGTCTGTCTACTTGTTTTACTTTAAAGTACTTATTAGAAGTGTAAACAAAAACAGTAAGTTTCAGCTTTGAAAGGTAGATTGTAAAAATGACACTTTCCTACTGCTGTTTATTTTTACTGATTTGTTTACTCCTCTTAGCATTTCAGAGGTAAACATATCTAGCAGAAAGATATCTATTCTTTCTTGTGCAATATTGCCAAAATTGTGTACCAGTATAATTATAAATATCTGTGCAATCCTAGACATACTAGTAAAAATACAATTGTAGTTGATAGCACAATTTGAAGGTGAGGTGTAGTTTGCACTGAAACAAATGAGCCTAATGCCGCAGAACATTACAAGTGATGACACGCTCGCAAAATAAAGAATCCAACTTGCTTCCATATTTAGAGTGCAGAATTGGCACTTACAAAATTTTAACTTGTATACTAAGCATATTCAAGTCTAGGTTCAGAAGTTAAAATAGGAAAATAATAAGTTAGAAAAATTAGATGTCATCAACTCACCAGGGCCTGATGAAATGCATCCTAGAATACTCAAGGAGCTGACTGAGGAAAGTATCTCAGCCATTAGCTGTTATTTTTGAAGTCATGAAAGATGAGAGAGATTTCAAAAGACTGGAAAAGGGCAAATATAGTGCTCATCTATAAAAAGGAAATAAGGCAAACCCAGGAAACGACAGATTAGTCAGCTTAACTTCTGTGCCAGGAAAGACAATAGGTCAAATAATTAAGGAATCCATCTGCAAACATTTGGAAGATAAGGTGATAGCATGGATTTGTCAAGAAAAAAATCATGTCAAACCAACTTGAGAACTTTTTTTGATAGCATAACAAGCTTTGTGGATAAGAGGGAAGTGGTAGACATGATATACCTAGATTTTAGCAAAGCATTTGATACAATCTTATGTTTCCTTCTTATAAATAAACTAGGGAAATACAACATAGATGAAGCTACTATAAGGAGGATGCATAACTGGCTGGATAACCATTCTCGGAGAGTCGCTACCAATGGTTCACAGTCATGCTGGAAGGGCTTAACAAGTGGGGTTCCACAGGGATCAGTTTTGGGACCAGTTCTACTCAATATCTTCAGCAATTTAGATGATGATTTAGAGAGTACACTTAAAAAATTTTCAGATGATACCAAGCTAGGAGGGGTTGCAAGGATAGGGTGATAATTCAAAATGATTTTGACAAACTGGAGAAATGGTCTGAGGTAAATAGGATGAAGTTCAATAAGGACAAATGTAAAGTACTCCACTTAGGGAGGTACAATCAGTTTCACACATACAAAATGGGAAGTGACTGTCTAGGGGTATGTCTTCACTCACCATGCTGAAGATCGATCTTCTGTCATTCAGTTTAACGGGTCTATTTAAGACCCATAAATCAAATGCTGAGGGCAGGTCCAGCCAGTGCCTGGAAGCTGACAGGAGTGTTTGCTCCCATGGGCCTCCTGTTGTGGGGAAGGCACCAAGCTCAGCTTAAGGTAAGCCTACTCCAGCTGCAAATTTTACATAGCTGGAGTTGCATATCTTAAGCCAATCTTCCAGGTCTAGTGTAGACCTGGCCTAGGAAGGAGTACTGCAGAAAGTATGAGCTGTAAATGAGTCAACAATGTGACACTGTTGCAAAAACAGACATAATTCTGGGATGCAATAATGGGATGTTATGAGCAAGACCTGAGAAGTAATTGTTCCCCTTTACTATGCACTGATTAGGCCTCAACTGGAGGAGGGAGGAAAAAATATTCTCTTTAACCTCTGATGATAGGAGAAGCAGCAATGGGCTTAAATTGCAGCAAGGGAGGTTTAGGTTGGATGCTAGGAAGAACTTCCTAACTATTAAGAGTGGTTAAGCACTGGAATAAATTGCTTAGGGAGGTTTTGGAATCTTCATCATTGGAGATATTAAAGAACAGGTTAGACAGACATCTGTCAGAGATGATCTAGATCAGGGGCTGGCAACCTTTTCAAACCAGAGACAAACTACATCAAAATTCAGAACAAGTGGTCAACAAATTGCTGTATAAGAATGCCCAATTGCATGCTGAAAAATATACAATTTAATAATATTGATAATTGACATAATGATTAATAACAGCACAAATGAAGCATTGTGCTCGCAGACTTTATTTACTGGGACTTCTGCTCATGCATCTTTTCACACATTTATTTGAAGTTTACATTGTAACTGGTCAAATCAAGCTTCATTCACGCATTCAGGCTGTCTTCTGTTAGTCTTATGACATGGGTCTGGGGATGTGGGGAGTGTTATGGCAGGGAACTGGGGATGTGGGGGTACGAGGGGCTCAGGACAGGGGGTTCAGGTGTATGATTGGCTCAAGGTTGGTGTAAATGTTATGACGCTGCAGCCAGATGGGGGCTGGGCCCCAGTTGGTAGCTTGTTGGCCAGGTTTCATTTTTAAATAAAGTAAAACATTATATCCAACACACAAGGTTTCAACATTGTCTTTATTTATGGCAGGAGTGGGGAACCTTTTTTGGGTTAGGGCCACTGACCCACAGAAAAATCAGTCAGGGACCACACAAGTAAGAAACAAACAAACAAAAAAACCCACCTCGAAATCCCTCCAACACTCACTGAAGTGGCCCCCAACCGAAACACCTCACTCCCCTGGAGCTCTAGCCCCCATGGGGAGGGGGGAGGGAGTAGGCAGGACTGAGGTTCAAGGCCTCAGCCAGATTTACTCTTCTGAGGTTCCAGGATTAGAAAATTTTGTGGGGCACCTAGGCTCTGGGGTGGGCAAAAAAGGAGGGGTGTTAAGTGTGTGGCAGCCCTGTCTTGGTAATGGGATAGGGATGGGGGTGCAAGGTTGGGTGGGAGGTATGGTGCAGGAGCAGGGTAGGGGTAGGGTGTCTGGCTAGGGGAAAGGGGCAGGAGCAAGGGAGGTCGGACAGGAGCAGGCTGGAGGCAGGTTGTCTGGCCAGGATGTAGGGGGCAGGCTGTCTGGGCAGAGGGTAGAAGTGGGCTGGAGACATGCTTTCTGGCCAGGGGATAGGGTATTTATTCAGGGTGCAGGAAAGGACTGGGGGCAGGCTGTCTGCCCAGCGGAGGCATGGTGCAGGGTTTGGGCATGAGGAGGTGGGGAGACACTTGTTTTCATGCTGCATCGCAGGCACCATGTAACATGGCTTCCCGCTATTCCCAGGAAGAATTCACAGGGGAAGCCTCCAGGAAATGTGTCTTGGGGAAGGAAAATGGCAGCGCATGCTGAACCATTTTTGGTTTCGTTTCTTCCCCATCCACCAGGGAAAGGAAAAAGGCAACGCGTTTCCCCCGCACACTGGATCTGGAGGGAGGCTTGGGGCTTTCTCCTCCTCCGTGCCCTCCCACCACCCACAGGAAGCCAGCGCTGGTGTTCCAATCTTGCAGGGGACCCTAAGGGGGGCTGAGTTGGGGCTCCAGAAGAACCATATTTGGCTTGTGAGCCATAGGTTGCCAATCCTTGACCTAGATGATCTAGATTGGAGTGGGCAAGAAGCTGCCAGTGGACCAGATCCGGCCCACAGCAACCTCACTGGAACCCTTAGGCAGAGATCAGTTCACGTTTTAAAATGCCCGCTGTTCTCCATTCCAGACAGCTGGGGAGGGAGGAGGGAGACGGCTCATGCTGTTCCCGTCCCCCACCCCCACCCCCCCAGCAAATCTCTCAATTTCTGGTCAGCAGGAGCCAAGAATTTTTGCTGGGAGTAGGGACAGTGTAGGAAGCCTTCCCCCTCCCTTCTGTTCCCTTCCCCTTCCCTGTCATGGCCAGAGTGGAGCCATGTGGAGCAGTGAGCAGCCTGCAGCAGACACTCTAGCCTCAGATTTCTGCTGGTAAACGCCTCCCAGCCAGAGCCTGCTTCTGGCACCCCAGCCCCCCCTTCCCCAACCCTCTCCCCTCTTCACCCCTCCTGCACTCATAGCCCAGTCTGCCCCCTCCTGCACTCATAGGCACCCCAGTCTCCTGCCCCAGATCACAGTCCCCTCCAACCCTAGGTCACATCCCAAAATCCTGTACCCCAGTCCCCTGCCCTAAGTCACAATTGCCTCCTTCACCCAAACTCCTTCCCAGACCCTATTCTCCCTCCTGCACAACAGTCCCTTCCCTCAAGCTCCCTTCTGCATCCAGCCTCCATCCCAGACTCCGAAATTGCTCCATTAACATCCTGGAAGAGTGCAGCCCTCAACCACTTTCTAAAATCTTGGGAGTGGCCTGCTGTCAAAAATTATTTCCCACCCCTGATCTAGATGGTGTTTGGACCTACTGTGAGGACAGGGGACGGGACTTGATGATCTCTCAAGGTCCCTTCCAGTTCTATGATTCTAATGGAATCAATTTTGCAATGTGGAACCACACATTAAGCAAAATTAAATGGGTTAAGTGGGAGTATCTTATATTTGTAATAGAAACTCTTTTGAACAGAAAGTTCTGATACTGTAAAGTTTCATAATTTTTTTGTGTATGAAGACAAGGTTTTATGATTAGATATTTGTGAAGGTTGATTCAGAGGATTCTGGTTTAAGTCACAGGAGTGTTTGATACAGTGCCTAATTCGATCTGTGAGTGAATAGTTAAGATCCTTTTGACTTAAAATGACAAATGTCAACAAACTGTACATGTTGGTGATTTCAAGCAGTTATTTTTATTCTAATCGATTTACTAAGTTTGTCAGTGCTAAAAGAATTTTTTGAAGCTTTGTTTAATTGTTGCAGAAAGATGTTCTATCAATTCTATTGGTCTTTTCTTGTGAAGTAAATGCTTCCCTGAAAGTCCTGTAGTAAATTAATAATATTTATAAGACCTTTGTGCCACTTGATCTGAAGGATATTATTTTTCACTTCTTTAGAATCTTGAGTTCGTATGCTTCCAGTGAAACATCACCAGTATCATAATAGGTGTTTTTTTCCTTTGCAAATAGACAGTATTTGCTGTCATACAGATAATGCCGGTATATTTGCGAAGGCATTTGTAAAGGCTTTAGTAGTGACCTTTGTGTAAGCATAACTTAAACATGCCTCTCAACATGTAGTTGTGATTTATTTCTGTGTAAGTATTGAACCCTTTACAAATTGTGTTCTTGCGTTGCCTTTTTCCTTTCCCTGGTGGATGGGGAAGAAACGAAACCAAAAATGTTCAGCATGCGCTGCCATTTTCCTTCCCCAAGACACATTTCCTGGAGGCTTCCCCTGTGAATTCTTGATCTCATGGGAGTTGGAAAGTTTGTTTGAATTATGAACTTAAAAAAGAATCTTAGTAAATTTGTACTCATGTTTTAATCCCATTTAAAATATAAACATTGACTTATTTCTTTGCAGTTGTCTATCATCATGGAAATAGTGCGACTGGTGGCCACTACACTACAGATGTCTTCCAAATTGGTCTTAATGGCTGGTTACGCATTGATGACCAGGCTGTCAAAGTGATAAATCAGTATCAGGTGGTGAAGCCGTCTGCTGAACGCACAGCCTACCTCCTGTACTATCGCCGAGTTGACCTGCTGTGAAACTTCCCTCTTTATGCTGTGTGTGCAAGATACCTGCTTTGTAGAATGCCAACTATCACTAACTTTTTTCCTCCTTTAAATGCTCTTTTGAGTGAATCCTTTTTTTCCCTTGCAACTATGGGATAGAGTGAAAAAGGAAACTACCTTGGGGGTCGTGCACAACATAGTTTGTGTGTTGACTTTTGACTTTTCAGAATGAAGTCATTTAGTTGAAAGACTCAGTCTCACGAATCACAAAAAGATAAAAATGAGTTAATGCTGAATCCTAAGATGATAAAGGGGGTTTGCATTTGATTCCCACTTTCTAATTGCATAGTAAAAGAAAATCCTGCACCAGCAACAAAACTTGTAGATTTCTGTGAAAATAAGTTTTATCTTTACTTAAATAAAAAAAATTAAAAAAAAAAAACCCACTCTTTACTCCCCCTGCAGTTTTTGATAAATGGCAAAACATGAGCCAGTGTGTATCAGGAGACAATGGTTCTATGTGCTTTAAAACAATGTACAAAAGTACAAAATGCAGAGTTGCTGGTTCCTAATAGGAAAACAACACATTTTAATAATTGTGCGATGAGAAACTGCTTAAGTACACATTGCAGATCAAATATTTGGAGTTAAAATGTTAGTCTATATAGATGGGTGATTGTAACTTTATTGCTATTAAGAGATTTCAAACTGCATTTATGCTTCTGTGTACATGAGATTTTAAAAAATGGGCAAAATAATGAAGATTGATATTTCTTTAAGTCTGCTTTGTTTAATTTTGCTGTCTGCTCTCCTATAATGTTGAGTTCCTAATTGTACACAGTTTAGTGATATCTAGGAGTATAAAGTTGTCGCCCATCAATAAAAGTCACAAAGTTGGTTTAAAGTTGTGGGGTTGTTTTTCTTTGAGTGTAAATGTCAGTAGTGGAAACTCTTAACGTATAGTTACTATGCATTTTCTATCAGAAAATAGTGCTGTTTAGCAAGATAAGTCACCCCAGTTCAGAGGACACTAGTAGATCCTATTTTGAGGATTTACGTACTGACTCCCTCCTTTCAGAGGTGCAGTGGTACTTATAATAAAAGTATTATTTTAAATATCTCATAACTCCTCAGTAAAATGAATTTTGCATTAAAAAAGCAAATTGAAGGAAAAAGTATATTTTCTCCTCTGTTTTCCTTTCACATTTTTGAAATGAAGTAGCTGTTTTAATTTTTAGGCCTTATGTTCCAGGAAATTTCTGTAGCATTTCCTTAAGCTGCCTAGAGTTTTTCACTTTCTCTTTTTCTGGCACAGGCAGGACAGTTGCTTTCCATCCAACTTCTCTGTGATTGTGCTGCTTTTTACTTTTTGTTGAAGGAACTGTCCAGTCTGCCTTTTTCATAGTTCTAAGGTGTTCATAGCTCACCTATTAACATAGTATTTGGTCAGCCCTTTTGTGCTATTTGGCCTTTTCATTAAAAGGCAATTAACTGTGTATTTGTACATAATGGGGTTCTGGTCCAGGATTGAGCTCCTATGCACGACAATAAAAGTTGTTAATAACAAAAAAGGGCTTTGGTAACCACAGCCACAAAGGAGTAGTGGGAAAGTGATAATCATAACTTCAGCTTTCAGAATCTCTTCTTTCAGGGCTTATCTGAAGAGGAGTTCCGCACATTATATTTTCATATAAGTTAAACAGGCCTTTGTGTTCACACTTATTCGATGAGGAACATTAAAATTTTACACTTTAGTTTTGAGAAAATGTTGATTGCCTGTCTCAGAATTTCATTTACATCTCCCTGATAGTGAGAAAATTAACTACTGTTGAATAGGAGATATTGCAAGTAAGTTAAGGTGAACACACATTATATGTTCAAATGTGATTCTCCATTTTCATCATACTTCCTCTATTTAAACATTAAAAAGTGAAAATTGTATTTCCTTAGCTGCAAGTGTCACAGATCTTTAGTCATATAATTATATTCAGTGAAACTGGATGAAAACCTTATTTTGTACGTTATAAAAGGAAGTCTTGATTGTTAATCCTGTAATATTTTAAGAATGACGTAAAGATGCTTCCTGTGATTTGACCAAATTCCACTTTGGGTAACTACGTTCTCCCTAAGTTTGCACTCTTGCTTCAGCTTGATTCTTCACTTTGTGTTGAATTGTTGGTAGGAATTGCTATGCACTGTTCCAACTGCTGGAGTCCCCCATCTCAGAGGCGAGAGCGTTTTACAATCTGTACAGATAATTTGTTATAAATGGTGAGTGGTGGGGGTGTAACTTGCTATGGAGCTGTTTGTTAGAGCTGATAGGAAGAGATCTAACACAACTTTGAAGACATTTTGATTTTGATGAAATTCCACCAGGAACCAAGCAGGATTCCCATGGAACCGGACCTGCCCAAGTAGGTTTGTATACCAGAGCCATGGCTCCTAGAGAACAGCAGAGAATGATGTTATTTGATGGAGAATTTTGCAAATTTTGAACAAAGATCAATTGTTGAATCATGAACACTAGCAAATGTGACCTCTATGTGACAAAACTTACAAATTTGATTAAACAAAATATTCATAGTTTTTAAGATTTCACCTTGTTAAAATGCTACAAAAACTATAGCGACATTAAAAAAAAAAAAGCTGGATCATGAGTTCTAGAGTTACAAAATTTCCTATGCTGACACCAGCCATCCTATTATGGAGTTATTAGAACAGTGAGAGAATAATCTTATTATTTCACATAAAACCTGATCCAGCAAAGCAATTAGACTATTCACAGTCTTAAACATAAGAGCCTACAACAACCACAGTAATCCATCCATTATAACGTTAAGTACGTATATAACTTTTTGCACAGTAAGTCCCTGCCTGTCCTCCCCTTTGAAATCTGTTGTTATTCCCATTGATAACGATGGTGTAGGACTAGACCATTATACCAGCCCTCAGGGCCAGTGGTGCCACTAGGACCCAGAGTGTAGAAAATTGTGTCTGCTGCTGGTGCATATGTATTCTCTCTGCTCTAGATGCACAGAGATGGTGGAGTGCTGTGCTGGAGGAAAGAGGGCACAAGAGACCTTTCAAAGTTTTGGCTCAAGCAAGGAGAACTGAGGGCATCATTTGAGTTCCCTGCCTCAGGTGCCAAAATGTTGTGGGCCGGCTCTACCAGCACTTAAAGTATTTTGTAATCACACTTTTAACTAACATGCACTTGCACTGAGCTTTTCCTATGTCAAATAAATCTGAAACCAAGCAGAAGTTGAACCATTAAACAGACATGTAAGTTTATATTCCTTTCTTCTGATGATAGTGGTGATTCATAGAACTTTAAATAACTAACTCGTGACATTTTTTGTATGTGTATATAATCTGTCTCTAGTAAATGTAGATTATATAAAATCCAGGTTATGGCTGCTTGTAAGAGACTCTTCAAAGTCTTTTCACAAAAACGGCACTCTAAATCAGTCTTGCAGAAGAATTTGGAGCTCTTTAGCTGGATTTATTTGGGATTGCGTCAAGTGAAAATGTTTTTGAAAATACTTTGATAAGATAATTGTGAAAGAGGAACTCTTATTACAAGCACAATATAAGAGAAGTACAATAGTCACTATGATTCTGCATATTCATGTCCTCCCCTTCATCATTTTTTTGCTAAGCTAAAATGAGAGATGCACAGGAAGTGGGTTTTTTTTCCCAAGAACAGTCGGTGATTAAGGGGGGGTCTGTTTTGGGACCAGCTCTGTTCAATATCTTCATCAACGATTTAGATATTGGCATTGAAAGTACGCTTATTAAGTTTGCACATGATACCAAGCTGGGAGGGGTTGCAACTGCTTTGGAGGACAGGGTCATAATTCAAAATGATTTGGACAAATTGGAGGAATGGTCTGAGGTAAACAGGATGAAGTTTAATAAAGACAAATGCAAAGTGCTCCACTTAGGAAGGAAAGGTCCCTTCCAGTCCCAGTATTCTATGATTAATCTCAGGTGTAAAAAGTATTGCAATGTTTTGTTGGTATGAAAAAAGCTGCTGTTTTGATATTTTTTAAGATTTAATTTGCACAAAGGATATTGCACATGCAATTGTTGATGAAACCTATGTGGTGAGTTACTCAAACCCGTGAAAAGCATGTAACAACATCTGACATCACATAACCAGTTTTTTATTTTCTGTTAACTTTTTTGTTTTTGAACAGTGTGTTTGTCCTTGATTTCTATCTGTAACTGATGTCAAATGTATCAGAGCTAAGCGTTACAGTTATTTAGTGATGTTCTTAGCCTTAGAGAGAGAAAAAAAACTGGCTTGAATGCATAAAAAGGTCAACATTTTCAACAACAGAAGCCTGAATCCTTCAATTAAAAATCTTGGTGTAAGTATAAGCACTTAGAGCACACTAAAAGTACACACTGAAAAGTGACTTTTTTCAGAGAGCCATAGTGATCTACAAACAAAGGTGGATTTTTTTTCAGGAGATTGTCAATTGGAAATTTTCATCCCAAGTAAATTAGACAAAATTGCAGAATATCAGTGTATTGATTAAAGAAAATTGAGAACAGTTCAGATAAGTGCAATGCTGTAAGGATGGGTTTAATAAATGACGCAGCATTTCATTGTATTATTGCTTTGTGAAATATTTAGCAACTTCTATAGACTGGCTAGCAATACATCATCCCTTAAACCAAAATTTGTAAGGTCCTGGAGGAGCACCATGGAAAACCACAGAATTAGCCCTTTTTAGCCCTACATTTTTATTTCTGGCGGTCTGTGGGCAGCATCTTGCTTATGTGTTTTAATTATTTCTCTCTTCTATAGGGCCATCCATCCAAAGCTAGTCTTTCATTAATTTAGTTCCACACTGGTCCTTTGCTGTCAGTACTGTTCTCTCAGCTTGCAGAGAGAGGGGAAGAAGTTAAATGGCTTACTTTTTAATCCATGCAATAAATATTTTGTGTGGTTTTTTTTTGGGGGGGGGGGGTAGGTAGAGGGAGATTTGTACCTTAGAAACTGCAGAAAATCAATGAGTAGAGTATTTCATTGGGCACCCAGATATTAGGTTGTAATTCACAAGCCAGAAACAAATAGAAAATCTTCTCCCTCCAAACCAGTTCTCCTGGTTTCCAAGATGTGCTCTTGAATTCATATTTTGTCAGCTGTAAATCCATTCATACAAAATCTTTTGTGTCACCGATGGAAAAGTGTTTAAAGAGTTTTTGTAATGATGTTTATTGATCTAAGAAAAACTCATCTAAAACAATTTTGAATGGATTCTGCCATGCCATATAGCTCACACTCTAGTCTTAAGGGTTGATTGGGCCTTTCCATTTCTCTAATGGGAAACTGCCACAGGAAATCCAGGATGCTGAAGTGGTTTTGATGAGTTCTCCATATGAGTCAGTCCTGATCACTGCTGCCGTGTGATAATGAAAGGCATGGTGTTGCTGGAGCTGTGATTATTCCTATAAAAAATAACACCTGGCCTAACCACTCTTGGCCCTTAAAAATCCTCTGGCACCTTCAAGACAGGCGTACTAGCTCTGATGTAGCCAAACTCTTCCGGATGCCAAACATCTGCAATTTTAACTGGCTTTGAGTTGTGTTCATTTCCTGTTTTAAACTGTTGCAACCTAGGACTTCACAAAACATGGCCATTTAGAAGGTCATGGTGACTATTGAAACAGAACCTCCTGCTTCAAAAATGTAGGCCATGCATTTGCTGTTAGCAGTATAAGACCTATAGTTTACAGCTGTGTAGGGCTGAGTCTATATCCAGTAGCAGGCAGTTGTGAGAGACACACTGAATGATTAACTACTCCAGTTTTAAACTACTGCAGATCATTTCTAATCCATTTTACTGTCGGAAAGCAACAGCTGGTCTCCTATAGTTCTTGCCTTAAGAAATCTTCAGCGCTTAACTTTCATTTTGAATACACTATAAAAGTTGGTTGCATTGTATATGGCAGAGAAATCTGTGGGTAATTGTGCATTTTGCTTTTTTAGCTTTATGATATTGCTGACATCAGACAGTGATTATGGTGATTTACATCTGACTAAATCACTTTTTTATTTTTTTCTCCTCTTTGGGAAAACTCTCTAAAGGTGAGTGAATCAGGGAAGCATCTTCGTACTTTTTGCATCTGCAAACCTGCAATGGAAACACAAAAAATAGGCTTTCTTGCAGGAGAGTCCAGAGGGGATTTGGTTAAGAGGTATATATTGAGTGTGCTGTGGCCCAGAAATTATAAACTCAATGAGGAATAGGTTTTGGTACTTGTTTGTAGGGTGCTTAGCACAAAGGGGTCTTGATTTTTCTGACTGGGGTCCCTAAGCACACTTATAACAGGGAGCAATTGCCTTGAATTGAGCAATAGCCGTCTCAATCTACCAATATGTGCCTCCCATGTGAGCATATATTTGAATTAGAAATGGGAGTGCAATTCTGTTTGAATCTAAGATCAAGGCATGCTGTCTGCATGTTAAATTAAGTGAAATAATTGAAATCTTTATTTCTGTTTGTTGGCTGTTACACACAAAGCTTTTCCTTACATATATTCAGTCCCTTTATGTGGTTTTTCCCGCATATGAACAAGAGAAGTTATAATCAAGACCATAACTATGAAAGTAATGGGTAAAAAGTAACTTCTGATTTGTTTTGGCATCAACTGAATGTAGGACTTGAAACAGCTGAAGACAAAATGAAAATTTATATGTAATGTGATGTGACAAAATGAAAATTTATATGTAGCATGTGATGCCACTTTTTCTAAAATGTGCAGCTTCCAATTCCTCCCCCAACCACAACAATTGCCTCTTGAAGTGAGTCAAGGCTTAGCAGCAACATGTGAGACATAGAAATCAAGGATTGACTTTTTCATCAGATAAGAATCTGGTTTGACACGTTTTCAGAATCACATATGGTTGGATATCTGTCCACATTGAGGAAATCCAGCCTATTTTAATCATCTAACAGTCACGAAAGAGATCTGGCTGTTTTGGACTCCTGGACAATGTTCCCTCTAATTTTTTCCATCTGTGTGTGGAAGAATTATTTGATGTGCACTGAGATGTGTGAATATTCACTACCGGTAGAAACAAAAAACCTAGCTATGGACGATCTGCTAATCAGCTGAGTGGCATTTGAATCTCTCCTGAGAGGCCACACAAACGCACAGCTTACAGCAGGGCTGCTCAAGTTTGGAAGCCCCAAGGGCTACAATAACAGCACATGCTGAGGGCTGCAACTTAAGTGTGGTTGCATGTATAGATATGCAAATATACACGGCTTGACGAATGGCGGCGAAAACCACTCGCCAGCCCCGTACTGCGCATGCGCAAGAGCCGCATTGCGCATGCGCAAGAGCCGCATTGCGCCGCAAATGAATGCGGCTGAAATCTACTCGCCCATGGTGAGTAGATTATTTGTCGAGCCCTGCAAATATATATATGCAAATAGCTTTTCACACTGATGGGCATGAATACAAAGATTAAGGCAAGACTACACAACACACAGGCCCCATTTAAGTCAATTCTGCTGATACTAATAAAATGCAATATTTAAGTGATTTCCACCCATATAACAGCACTTTTAATGAGCAATGACAGTCCAGGAATGTAACTACTAAAACGCATATCAACAGAAGACCATTATATTGGCTCGCCATTGTGGAGCGTGTTCCCAGTGGAGGCCATGTTCAAAGGATCCCACCTGCGGGCCATGAGTTGAGCCCCATGTAAACCCAAACTTCACCGCAGGCCGCAAATGGGCCACGTGTTGAGTAGGCCTGGTTTACAGGGAACACTGCTCCTGGGTAAATACTTGCAAAACATGATGTGATGTAGGCAATATTGCTTTCTGTGTTTGATCACAATGGAAGTGCCTGTTTATCATTGCATCCTTCCAGTTCCATGTAAACACAAAGTGGACCAAATTCATGGTTTTAAGTCTGACTTTAGTGAGCTTATATTAGGGACAAATTTCATCCATTGAATTTGTGGGGATCGTAAGTATCTAATGGAATCTAAGGGGAGATTTGAAAAAGGATATAGATAATATAATATAGACAATATAATGATCTAGCTCTTCATACTTCAATTGAAATGGGCCCTGGATTACAAGTGATGAGAAGTTTATTATTCTAGTCCATAGAACAACTGGATAAAGTATCAGAATTTGAATGATAGAGCTAATTGTCCATATCAAAGGGATGCATCCCTTAAAGCACCAAGAATACAGCCGGTCCCCAAGTTGCGAATGGTCCACTTACGACCGTTCGCATTTATGACCGAAGCTGTCGTAAGTGGCGGACCCCGAGTTACGAACGCGATCCCCGCTTAAGAACAGCGCGGTCGCGTGTAACTCTATGGGGTCTGACTTACGAACAGAGTTACGGACCAATTGCTTGGTCCATAACTGGTTCGTAAGTTGGGGAGAGGCTGTAAGGAGATGGATAACTCTGTTGAGCCTGAATCACTGGAAAGGGTTAATTTGTAGCAGGAACTTGTGGGAATTACAAAATCACAACCCTTCCCCTCCCCCCGGGTTCTGGAAATTATTTTGAGAAGTCTATGTGGTGTTTAAATGAACTCATCGAATTTCTGGTAATACTAACGCTGCATCTATAAGAGGCAGATGACTCTCTGTGCCAGAGCTGTGGGTGGTTTGCATCACTTTAAGAGACTGGTGCTCAGAGACAGTGTTGGGATTTGGAGCCTGGTCCTGTCTCTGGATTTGGATGATTCTCTGTGGTTGCCATTATAGGGGAGATCTAAACAGAAGTTGATGGGCCTAATGCTGTTGAGTTGGTTAAAGGGTTATTCTGTGAACTTAGCAAAACCATCAGGCCTGTAAAAAGTTGTGGTGCAACAAAATTAATTCAAGAAAAATACAGTCCTGTCTAGGACTTCCAAGTAACTGTGGCTAACCGTTTTCCGCGCTCGACTCTCTGGTGTCCTGTCCATCATCACATGCCAGCATCAGTACATTTTGGGCTAAGGCTGATGTTTTCAAACATACCCAACTTTTCTCTGAATGTCTATAAGTAAAATAGGGCTGTAGGCTACAGATACGGGGCCCTATGCCATTGTTTCACACAGGGAACACCTTTGAAAGAAACAGAAATGTCATCCACATACAAATGGAAAAGGGTTGACCTTGACAGAGTTGATATTATTGTAAATACATTCACATTTTCCCATTCGATTTTTCTTGAGACAAGGGTGCTTGGCACCCATGTTCTAAAGAAAAATATTGATAAAACTTAATTGGATCCATTATTTCAAAGGCCATGCAGGCTGGAAGCCATCTTTGGGGATTTCTGTAATGCTGACAGATATCCAGCCTGATTGGATTATGAAAACCAGATACCAATTCTTAAAAAAAAAAAAAAAAAAAAAAAAAGAGCTTAGCTCTGAGAAATCCTAGAAAGCCAAGAGTGATGAAGCAAAGATATCTGTACCTGGTGAACATTTAAAAGAGGGGGTTGTCCCCACTGTTGAATTGTCCACAGCACTGAACAGAATGGCCTTGTTTATTTAATGATGTTCTAATAATCCGTATATCAAATATGATCAATCTAGTTTTATTTGTAAGCTTTGCTGTGTGTTAAATACATAAATATTTGAAGAATATCATGGAGTCGCAGTCTTCAAACCAATATTGATTGGCTATATTATTTACTTTTGAAAAGAATAAAACTCTTAGGACATTGATCAGAAGTTTTAAACAGAAAATTATCCAGGTCTGTTTCAAAAAGACTTTGGTTGTTTTTCCTATGTGCTGTCTTGGCAATATTGTGTAAATACATACCAGCATTTTTTTACTCCATCGTTCTCTATGTGAATGTCTTTGGGTAGAGTAAGTAAGGGATTCTCATGGAGCCAGTGGGTTGAGGTACAGCTTAGACCTCCCTCCTTCAGCAGCCTTGGGACCTGACTGGTCCTGGATGAGGGATTTTGCCAGATCAGGGAAGGTCATTGCTGGGCCCATCCCTGTCACCGGTCCCCCCAGCCATGGACTTACTGCCAGCCTCCCAGCTAGCTTCCCCCTGCCAGCAGCCCCTCCGCATGCAGGGATACTTGCCTGCTGCTGGCATGCACAGTCCCACTGCCTGGCTCCATCTCTACTGGACAGCCCCCTGCCAGGGTCCAGTGGCGCCACTAGGTGACAAGCCCTACATGGGCTTCAGCTTTTCTGGGCAGCCTTGCTGCCTCCCGGCCTCACCAGGCAGCTCCATTGGGTGGCAACAGGCCTCCCTGGCTTTTTGCTGCACCACTGGGCAGCCCTACTTCTGAGTGCCTGGCCCCACTGCCTGGCGGTCAGGCTTCCAGCCCCGTGCCTCCCAGTTCTGCCAAACAGCTGTGTCACTTGGCGGCTGTCAGGCTCCTAGTTGGGTTGTGCTGCCAGGCGGCCCCGCTGCCTCCTGGTTTCACGGGGCAATGTCTCTTCTTGGCTCCATGCTCGCTGCCTCCCACCTCCACCCCCTCTAGCGTCAGCACCAGGCGCAGTCCTACGGCTGGGCTCCCAGTTTTGCTGCCAGCGGGCAGCCCTGCTATTGGGCTCTACCCCCGCTGCAGGGCTCCCTGCTGCTAGGTCTCTCTGCTCCTGGGACAGCCATGGTCCTGCCGGTTGACGGATGGTGCCAGGTTCAACCTATATATTAATTTCACTGGTTTATTTCCCCAGCCCTTTCAGATTCTCTTCTGCCCAAACCAAGCCTTTTGACAGCCACTAACCTCCTGTTCCTAACAGTGCACGTGGAGCAGGCCAGCCCCACGTTGCTCTAAAATCCCCAGGGAACCCTCTTAGCCATCAGAATTAGTTTGTTGGTGGTTCTCTTTTAATGAAAGGGAACTGAGACTAGCACCTTCCCTCACTAGAGCTCAGGCACTTTAGAATCCACCTTAGTAAATGCATCAGGTCCAGCCCACCCCTCACCTAACTTGAGCATTGACTACCCTCCCTTCTCCCCTCGCCCCAGCAATGGTCAGTTTCAGGCTTGCACTTGCTAGGCAATAACCCCTGCAGCCCCCTGGCATCTCTCTAAGGACAGGCTAGCGCAGTGGTCACCAACCAGTAGATCTTGGCGCCTCTGACAGGTGATCCTGTCAGATCTTGGCTTGGCCAAGAGGCTATCAAGCGCTGGCAGTTCAGCTGCCCCTCCTCCACTGCTGTGCATCTCCTGCCCTTTGCCTTGAAGCTGCCCTTCTCCCCTCCCCCCTTCAGCCTCTTGCAGGCTGCGCAGAGCTGGGAAGGGAGAAGAGGGGGTGCTGATGTCAGGGTGCTCCCTCCCACATTCTAGTCTATTGCAACAGAGTGGGGGGAACAACAGGGTTTGGAGTAGAGGGAGTTAGCTGCCTGCTTTGGAGAGTGGTGCAGGGCCAGGGCAGGGGTGAGTCTGACAGCCTCACTGCCCCACCACCCAGGTGCCACTGAGGAAAGCAATGCCCACCTGGAGCCAGCTCTGAGCCCGTGGTCCCTCCTGCACCCTGAGCCTCTGGACCCACACTCCCTCACAGAGCCTGTCTCCTGCACCCCAACTCCCTGCCCCAGGCTCAGCTCAGAGCCCCCTCCCCGTCCAGATCCCTTAGCCCAAGACCAGAGCCTGTGCCCCCCATCCCTCTGCCCCTGCCTGGTGAAAAGGAGGGAGCGAGGAGGAGCAGGGACTCGGAAAAGGGGCACTCGAAGGGGGAGGCAGGGTGTTTGGGTTTGAGGTAGATCATTTCTGAATGCAGGGTCTGGGTGTTTAAAAAGGTGGGAGACCCCCGGGGAAGTGGGGTGTGGGCAGGAGAAAGCTTCACTCAGACTGGCAAGACACTGAGCTGAAAGTTTTCTTCTTGCAGGGATCTCCCCCCGCCCGAGGGGCTCTGGATGTATGGAGTCGGGAGGCAGTTTGGCTGCAGGGCTGTTACGCTGCGCCCCCCTCCCCTCCCCTTCCCACCCTCCCTTTGAATCTACCTTGGTTTGTGGGTAGATTGTGTTGTGCGGTTCAACCCTTCCCTTTGATTTCTCCCCGGCTGGGGCTCGGCCGGGGCTCGGCTTTCCTAGCTGCCCCTGGCAGCCAGACACTTCGGGGCAGGAGAAGCCGCGGCTTGGGGGGAGCCCTGCGTGAGTGGCTTGGGG
>JANRFK010001785.1:34128999-34154468 GCA_030068395.1 Apalone spinifera
CCCCCCCCCTTTCTCAGAAAATACAGAGCAGTTGCCAAGATCTTAGATGACCAGCAGATCACCACAACCCTGGAGAGTATAAATATCACGGAGGGAGTTCATGGGAACAGCATTCATCGCTGCCAGCTGCTCTGAGACCTTAGCATTCATTGCCCCTCTCGTCTTACTTCCCCCGCTCCTGGTTTAGATACCATTCCCACCCGCAGGTTTGGGAGGAGTTTTCACTTCCAGCGGACTTGCAGATTTTGAGAGGTAAGTGTGAAGTTTTAGTACAGCGGTTGTTTTAAACATAGTTGCCTGCGTTGTGTGCACCCCGAATCTGTATCAGGGATGGTGTAGGTGTAAGAATGTCTCCAAAAGAGCGGGTGTGCTACACAATTGCATTTTAATATTAAAGTTCCATTCATAAATAGTTCATAATGGGTTAATATAGCAACCGATGGTATGTAAATAGTATTACTCATGTTCTACACAGTTACAAGCACCTAGGTGGAAGGTGTCATAGATAATATAATCCATTGGAAGTCCTGTTGCTAAAACCTCTACCAATTGGCTGACCATTAATTGAAACATCTCCTGATTTTTTTCTTCATCTTCATACTATTTAAATATCAGCTATTATATATTATGCAATATTCAGGTGTAATCAGAACTGTGATTCAAATGAATTCAGCAGAACCTTCAAATACTAATAGAACAATAAAAAAAACAACAACCCAACTTCTAGTGTGGCTTTAGACAGAAACTTAACCTCTTGTATTGCCCTCCAGTGGGTGATGACAGATCCAGATGATTTCTCTCTCCCTTTGAAAACACAGATTTCATTGTTCTATGTTCTAGCGATAATTACATATTCTGAGTCACAGCATTTGTAATTTCTCTGAATATTCTGCAGGTCTTAAGTTTTCAGGGGGAAACCTGTCCTCATTCCAAAGCCTCAAATATGTGCATGTTGGCTAAAAAGGCCAGGCTGCATGCACAAACTATACAGTGGGCTTAGTGCTTGAATCCTGAATTGATCTATAAGCATGAAAATTTGATCCAGCACTGACTCTGCGATGCTGGTTTTGAGTTATTGTTGTCATCCTGTGTTAACTCTTGCACTTGCCCATTTCCTCTGCTTTCTCTGTTTAAGTTATCCCCTGACACTGGGTATTTCGGGATATATTTGCAATAATATGTATAACTGGGGGAATGAGACAACCATTTTAATATTTAACTAGAGATAAATAATAGTAAAGCTTTAAGGTCTGGTGAGGACACCACATTGAGGCTAACTTTGTTTGCCTGTGGGTGGAGCAGGGAATTTTGCATGGCAGCTTTATTGCAAAAGCTAAGTCACAAAAAGTTACTGCCTGGACTAATGGAAAGCTTCTAATCTCAGACTGTAGTTACCCAGACTACTACAGTCTGAGATTAGAAGCTTTCCATTAGTCCAGGCAGTAACTTTTTGTGACTTAGCTTTTCAAAGCCCATTTAAAGACGACTTCCTCCGATCTCAGAAAACTGCCTTTCCTTTGTTCCCAAGCGGGATGTGGTTGGCAGGTGAGAACTTTCAGGAGGCAGCTGCTGGGGATTCAATGGTTTCTGATCAGCCCTAAATGTCTGCATGAGGTTGAGGTGTCAGAAAAGAGGCCATAAAAATGCTTCCAGCCCCCTCCTGCCTCCCCTTTCCCCCCCAAATGCAGCAAAGTGTAATCACAGCTGGCACAGTGTTTGAGATGACTGTCAAACTTCCAACTTGCACACAATGTGCATCCAATGTTTGTAGGAGTTTCACAACTGGCCAGCCAGTGGTCTGTGGAGCCTGGAGATATAAGACTGAATATGTGGAGCTGTGATTTCGCAAAGCTCTTAAACAGTGTTGCTGAACTGGGGCTTGCTGGGTTGAAGAGGGCTTGGACACCATGGATCCCGGTGGAGGACTTGCCTCTTGTGTTCTTTGCCCACCCAAATTCCCATGGGCATCCACAGGGTTTCACTGTGTACCAAGGAGTTGCCCATACTGTAATAGGAGTGTGTCTTTGCCATTATCCTGTTTTAATTTCACTACTTCTAAGACATCTTGGGGCAGACCAGTAGACAAGTCAGACCCTTGAGCTGGGCTAGTATGGCAATAGCTCTGCCTGTGTAATGCAGGGGCCCTGAGACCATCGAAAGGAAAAGTGAAGGGTGCTCTACAAACTTGGCTTAGGGCCACTTGGCTTTTCGCTGACCCAGTTGAGGCTCATGGCTTTAGCTCCTAAGGTCCTGAGTTCAATCCCACCTGACAAGAACTTGATCCATTGACGTTACTGGGCCAGGATCTACTCCCATGGAAGTTAATGTCCGATTTTGCCCCGATTTTTATTTGAAATCAATGTGCCTATGGATGTGCATTCACAGAGGATGCAATGGATGATTTGTCTGGTGCTAGCAATGATACCGTGCCCCTGCTTGAAAGTCACGCAGGGACTGAATACGTCCTCCACCAACATTAAAACTAAGTTTCAAGGCAGTGGGGAAAGGCATTAGGGCTGTTTATTGACAAGCAGAGGAGAGGCCTCGGAGAATAATCCGCCGTCTGTTACACAGTGCTGACCAGCTGCTGAAGGGGTCTGAGTCAAGTTGCCAAAGGTCTGTTAAGGACTTGGGATGTTGACTTCATGGCACAGTAACACCTGTGGTGTAACTCTGGGCTGTCAGGTGGCTCAGCTGATTTGCCAGTTGCAGTTTCTATACTTTCACTGTGTGCCGGACGTGGCCCCCTTGTTAGAAAAAGAAGTGAATCCAGGTCAGGAGGGAAACTGCAGCTGATGCCAGCTGCCTGCTTCTCGCCACCATACCTAAGAAGCAGATTGCATTTTAAATGGCTCATATTAAATGGCCACATTGTAAATAGCCCTGGCAGAGCTTCTGTATTTGAAACCTCTTAGGTAAGTGTCTGAAAGTAGGATTTGTTCCTTGGACTGGGCCAGGCAGGCTGCAGAATAATAGCTCATTTCCCTCTCCCTTCTCTTTATCCACTTACGGGTCACTTATGGTCGGGTTTGTGCCAGCGAACAATGCTGGGAAGAGAACGAGATGAGAGCAATATTTATCCTTAAAAGAAATCTGGAAGTTGTGTGCCTTGAATGCTTTTACTAGGCTAATTCAACCTCAATTTAACTGATAAAACCCTGGCTAGGGATTATGCATGTGTATCACATTTGCCCTATAAACCAAAGGAGTAGTTTAGTGAAGTAATTAAGACACGTTTTTTACGTAATCCTACCATGATCTCCAGCTCAACCCCTTTACACTTTGCTTATACGGTTGCTGTTTTATATCACAGTAGCCCTGAGAAGGCTGCCAGGGATGTGGGGCTACATTGTGTTAAGCACTGGACAAACATGCTGGACAGCATAAGCTCTGGGCTTGGTTTTCAAAGGTTCAACATGCCCCTTGACTTTACCTGGAGTCATGAGAGTCAGCACCTCAGAGAATTAGATCCATTAGATGCATTCTGAGCATCATCAAAATAATTGCGTGCTGTGTGCATATTCCTGCCTAAAAGTATGTTGTTAACACCTGGCTGCTCTTCCATTAGATGGGAAGCAAAATATTTCTACATTTAAATAGGTAACATGCTTTGATTTATTTTTTCATCCATCAGAGCAGTTCTGCTGTCCCCACCCCAGACACTCTGTAAGAAAGAAAATGAATCACCTTTATCAAACATGTTCAACAATATCCTCAAGCCGGAAACACCCCGGCATTAAAATGCCCAGTTGGGGAGGACGTAGTGGTAATTTGCAATGCTTGTTAATGTAAACAGTACAATCTGCAGAACCAGTCACTTAAAGAAAACATTTGGGGGCCTATTCAGGAAAGGGTTCTGGGATATTTAATGTCGTAGAATCATGGAATCCTAGGTTTAGAAGAGCCCTCAGGGTGTCATCACGTCCAACCCCCTGCTAAGAGCAGGACCAATCCCAACTAAATCATCCCAGCCAGGACTTTGTCAAGCCGGGACACAGGGATGGAGAGTCTACCACCGGCCTAGGTAACCCATTCCAGTGTTCACCACTCTCCTAGTGAAATAGTTTTTCCTAATAAGCAACCTAGATTCCCCCCTCCCTCCCACCAAGGTAACTTGAGACCATTGCTCCTTGTTCTGCCATCTGTGACCACTGAGAACAGTCTCTCTCCATCCTCTTTGGAATCCCCCTTCAGGAAGTTGAAGGCTGCTATCAAATCCCCCCTCACTCTTCTCTTCTGTACACTAAATAAGCCCAAATCTCCCAGCCTCGCCTCATAAGTCATATGCGCCAGCCCCTAACCATTTTCGTTGCCCTCCACTGGATTCTCTCCATTGCATCGACATCCTTTGTAATGGGGGCAGAATTGGATGCAATACTGCAGATGTGGCCTCACTAGTGCCAAAGAAAGAGGAATAATCACTTCCTTAGATCTGCCAACCATGCTCCTCCTAGTGTAATTGGACAGCCTTTGAGATAATTTTGATTAAGGAAAAGCTGCCTCTCTTGAAATATTCCCTCCTTATAGAGCTGTCCTGATATTCAGTTGTTCCCATTGGCATTGTGGTTCCCAGACTGCAAGCATCACTCAGTGATTTCAGTAACACTGGAAATCCTTAATTCACCCCTTTGGTTTTATGAAGATGGGACTGGATTGTTCCATTGTCTGTCCAGTGTGAATGTTTAAACCCGATTTCATACTACAGATTGGACCTTTCTACTCTGGCACTCTCTGGTCTGGCAACCTTCGTGGTCCAGCATAATTTTAGTGAGCTGAATGTCCATTTATCATGCATACAGCTAAGTTTCCTGACGTCCCATAAAGTTTGTTCACAGCCACCAGTCCTGGCTCTGGGTTCTGTGCCGTTAGTTAGCTCTGATTTACCCCTAAATGTCTTCTAAGAGCCCAGTAAGCAGTGGAAGTGTTGGTAATGCTGCTAGACAATATTGACCTCCTGTGGTTTGGCAAATTCTCTGGTTCGGCACCAGTCAGGTCCAGACGGTGCCGGATTAGAGAGATTCAACCTGTATTCCCATGATATTACCAGCCCATCCCAGCTAACTGGACAAATCTGTAGTACCAGAGAGTGTAGGATCTAAGCCAAGATAACTGTCTGTCAGGTGAGGGACAAAGTACGGAAAGTTAATGATCAGAATCAGGGTGGGGGGTTTGCTTGAAGATTACAGGTGAGTCTGAAGGTGGAGAGAGGATCAAGGTCCCAGGTGATTTAGACCATCATTGTCAGCACACTTAAGGCCAGCATTCAGCTCTGGTTACAGCTCCCTATTCCAGGCAGGTTGACTCTTGGCAACTGAGCAATGTAGAATTGGTTCCTCTTTGAGGTGAGGAGGGGAAAATCTGCTCCGGCTCCTCTCCTGCTCTGTAATAATTCATCGAGTTGGCTGCACATCTGTCTCCAGCTGAGTGCTGTAACAGCGTCAGTGAGAACACCCCAATGCGTCACTTGCGGAGGGGAATTTGATTGCTCTGATATTACGATGACATTTCACAGACACAGACAGATTCTGGGAGCTGGCTCTGCCGGAGTCTATTGGCAGGCGGAGGCCTGTGAAATAGCTATAGCTCATGTCTGACCCTCTGTGACTTGGCTGCTGGGGAAGTTTGCTTTCCCTTTTGTTAGGAGCTGTTATCCTCCTCGAACGACAACACTTGGAAGAAACAACCTGTCGTTTCTCCCCCTGGAGACGTGAAAAGTCGCAGCTTGGAGAATGTGATATTTTAAGGGCTTGGCTGGTGATTCAGTCTGATGGATATAAATTACACCTCTCAGGAGAATCTCCATATATTTTTGCACCTGCCTCTACTTTTATGGGCATTCCAGGGCCAGGGCCGCATTATGACTTTCGTGGGCCCTAGGCACTTTTGCCTTCGTGGGCCCCTCCCACCATAATAATATCAATATTAAAAATTATTTTTGATATAACTTTAAATACGTCAACATTTTATTTTTTTTCTGTTTTAGGCAAAATTTAATAGATTTTCGTGGGCCCTAAAAGTTTCATTTTTTTCTGATGTGAGAAAAAAATTAAAACATTTTCTTCGACCCTAAAAGTTCATTTTTTTTTCTTCTGATTTTAAAAGAAATTAAAACATTTTTGTGGGCCCCTAAAAGTATCGTGGGCCCTAGGCACTGTGCCTACTGTGCCTAATGGATAAGTCGGCCCTGTCCAGGGCTGTCCAGGATATGCTCCACCCCCCAAACAGCCCCCTCTGTTTTGTCTTGGAGCTGTACTGGGACCCTCTAGACCAGGGATGGGGAGCCTTTTTTGTGTTGGGGGCCACTGACCCAATGAAGAATCAGGAAACTTGGCCATAAGCATGGTAAGTGGACATCTGGCAAAATAAAATTATGCCAGACCACAGAGGTTGCCGTACTAGAGAGGTCCAACCTGTAATATGAAATTGGGGGGCTGCACACGAGTGAGAAGCAAAAAAGCCCCCAAACCACCAACTCCCCCCAAAAAACCCCACCCACTTCACTGACATGGGCCCTGACTGAGAAGCAGAAAGACACCCCCCACGTTCCCCTCACACAGCAAAGCCTAGGAGGGCTAGTAGATTTTTTTGGGGGGGGAGGGGAGAAGCCTCCAGGCAGCACTTTACTGCCCCAGCTGGGGCAGGGGGAACAGCAATGCACGGAGCCATTTCCTCCCCCTGCCAGGCAGAGCCTGTGGATCAGACCCGGCTTTGGCTTGCCTGACTCCAGCCCAGAAGTCTTGGGGCTCCTCCCCCTACAACAGGCAGCCAGCACTGGCACTCCAACCCCATGGGGAGAACTGGAGGTGGGGGACGTGGGGCTGGAGCACCAGAGTGGGTTCCCCAATGGAAGGGTGGGGAACCCAGAGCCTTGGGGGACAGTTCTAGGCAAGCCAGGACCCACATCCAGCCCCTGGACCATAGGTTCCCTGCACCTGCTCTAGAGTCTGCATGTGGAATGGGCTGTGAGGAAGTTATGAGCATTTAACATTGATGCAGCCCTCTTTTTTCTGCCTTGATGGGCAGGTTGGAAATAGCTGCAGGCAAAAGGGTCGGCCTTGCAAAATTCATGTGCCACAACCTACCTAATAAGCTCATATCACCCCAATGAGTGCATGTGCAAATTGGGCAACGGTGGGTAGTTATGGAAAGCAAGAGTATTCAGTGTGAAATCTAGACAATACCTGATTTAAGAAGCAACTAGGCTAGGACTTGCTATCTGTGAAATGGGAACCCTTGAGGTGCACTGCGGCTGTGTAGGAGAGAAAATAATTTGTTTAATTTTCAGATTTGCCTCCATCCTCTTGACATGCTGTTGATCTTCCTTAGTGTTACCTGGAGTGACTGTTTGTTTCCTACCTGCATTCCAGACCAGTCCAGCGCAATAGAGAAAATCAGAGTGCTTCCAATTCGTTCATCTCGACGTCCATTGACTGCGGAGTAGACCATGAGTCCTACCTTGTCTTGGTTCCTCCTTCTTGGATATCTCCTGGTTTTGGTGCAGGAAGCCCGATGCTTTTACTTGCCCAATGGCACTCTCTTTGAGAACATTTGGAAGAGCTATCACTCCCGAGCCAAGAGAGCCATTCCAAGATCAGACAAAGACGAGATTTTGATGCTTCATAACAAGCTGAGAGGTGAAGTCTATCCTTCAGCTTCCAATATGGAATATATGGTGAGTTCCCCCACTGGTATGGAAATGTGTGTAGTCACTTCAGTTTGTCTCCTGGCTAGAGGACTGTAACAAGTTCTGCTATAATAGGTTTTGCTCTAGTAGTTCCCTGGCACCATCTTAGACCGCTGAATTGTTTATGTTGGAAAGGACCATTAGTGGGTCATCCCACTGCATAGTTTCAGGACTGATTTCATTATCCATAAAACATTCCCACTTCTGTCTAGTCTCACCCTGAATGCCTCCATTGATGGCAGCCCCACAACCTCCCTTGGCAGCTTAGACTGGTACCGAAATGTCATCCAAGTCTCCTGGTTTTCCTACCGTTTAATCTACATTCTCCCTGGTGATGCTTCTGCTGAAAGACTCTGGCATTGGGCCGTGCCAAAGCCTGCCTAGAGAAGTCACACCAGCAACCTCAGAGAAGCATTTACTCCCCTCCAGTAATCCCACCTTGGCTGGCTTTCTTTGCATCGCTGTGCTAGTCCCTGTCTAGTCCTACATGCCCCTGCAGTGTGCTAGTTCTGCCAGCTCTCATTGATTTTAGCCCCTTGGAGAATCAAGCTTCGCCTTCTGGAATATAGGCCCAGTTTGTTAAAATCTTTAGAAAGACTCCCATTGAGGTCAGTAGTAGATGGATTGGCAGTATTTTTGTTTTCTGAGCTCCAGGAACCAAAATTACACTCTTGGTCAATACTGTCACTTCAGAGAGAGCCATTGACAAGCCTAAGTGTTAACCAGCAGCAATCAACATGAATACCCTTTCATCATACAGTTTTCCACACAGTGGCCCTGCCCGGAGCTATTTCTGGGGTGCCTACAAAATATCATGGAATTAGAGAACTACCCAGGATAGTAATTTCTGTGCATTTCTCTCTCCTGCAAATATTGTTACTGCAAAAATAGCTCCCATTTGGCAGTCTGTCTCCCCTGGATTGATTCAGTGAGGCTGTAACGGAGACGGTGTATAAAAATGAGTCGTGCTATAAAAGGCATCTTTTATTCATAATAATGCCTTTCGCATTTAACTGAATGGGAAAAATATAAAACTCTGCCTTGCGAGGATGGGGGGAAGAGTAAGAGAGAAGAGGTAGAAGCAAAAACAGATCTAAAACATCAGCTTTTCATATAAGCCCTAAGAGTGCTTTTAGTTGTTGCTGCTTTGTCAGTGTCAGTGAGAGAGAGTTACGGTCCTTCCTAAGAATAGTTATTTTATATCCCTGTTGTTCAGTAGACTGATATTCTGTGGGCTGGCTGCAACACACTGCAAGGGAAGATGAGGCTTGACTGATTCCAAGAAAGTAAACACACAGCAATGCAAAGAAAGCCAAATGTATTTTCATTGGCTTTGGGGATCTAAAAATGCTTCAGTTGTGGAGTGTTCGCTGCCTGACTTCTGTTTACTTGTCCAGGATGGTGGCTGTGTGATGTTTGTGTTTGCTCAGGGTGCTTTTCTAGTGGTTTGAAGGGAGGCTTTGTACAACTGAAAGAGCCTTGTATGCTGCAAAGAAAGAAGTCGGGTATAAAATGGTGCTACTTGGAACCACTATAATCAGCCTTTCGTGTGTTCATGTTTACCTAATATTCCTTGGGAATCCTTGCACACATTCTGAACACAAAAGTAACTTTAATCCTTTGTTTTCAAACAGAGCACTTCTCAGCCTTTGCTCATTTAAGACGATGGGCTGTTTTCGGTGCTGTACAGAAAGTGAGAGGCGAAAGGCTTAATTAAAAAAAAAATTGACGCAGGTAGCAAAATCTTCATAGCAGAAGAGTTGGCATTAATCTGTGGTTAAGTAAGTAGAATTGGGTTCTTGGCTAAGTCGTGATAGCCGTGAAGGTCCATTATTCCAGGTCTATATCTGATGCACATAAATGACCTAAAGATGCAGAAAAAGTCTGAGGGGTAGCCATGTTAGTCTGTAACTTTAAAAAGGAGTGTTAGAGACTAACAAAAATATATAAGATCCTGAGCTTTGGTGGGTAAGACCCACTTCATCAGATGAGTTGGAGTGCAAAAAACAGAATCCAAGATATAGATATAGATATAGATATACAGGGCTTGACAAACAGCTGATTCTACCCTCCCATGGCGAGTAGATTTCAGCCGGTCGCTCCATGTGCCCCATTCACCGGCGCTGCACGCATGCGCAGTGCCGGTCTGGCGCATGAGTGGTGGGGGGCTGGCGAGTAGCTCTTGCCGTGGTTTGTCAAGCCCTGTGTTTGTGTGTGTGTGTGTGTGTGTGTGTGTGTGTGTGTGTGTGTATATATATATATATATATATATATAAAAACAGCAAAAGAAGTACCTGTCAATTATAGGACCCATGTTGATGAAGATAATGAAGTGAGCTGGGTGTGTTCCATTCTTAGCTTTTGATGTGGAAATTCAGATGTCAAAGGCAGGGGAAATTGGCTTTGTAGTGCATTAACCAGTTGATGTCTTTATTCAAGCCCAGGGTAAGAGTGTTAAATTTGTAGATGAATTCCAGTTCTGCAGTTTCTCTCTGTAAATGGGTGGAGAAATTCCTTTGCAGAAGAATGATTACTTTTAAATCCATGATTGAGTGACCAGGCAAGTTAAAATGTTCCCTTACAGGTGTGTGTATGTTAGCACTCCTGTTGTCTGATTTGTTTCCGTTTATCCTTGTTGCACAGTTTGGCCAATATACAGGGCAGAGGGGCATTGCTGACACTTGATGGCATAGATTGCATTAAAAGATGTGCAGTTGTATGAACCCCAGATGTTATGGCTATAGATGCACAGAGAGCTAGTGTTTTCCAGAAAATGCAGATATTAATGTGCTGTCTCATTATTTGTTATCCAACAGATGCCAAAAGTAAATGAGGTAGCCAATTCAATTATACATAGGTATGTTGAGCAACCTACACCTGTTATCATTAGAGAGAATTTAATCTTATAACCGAAGCAAGAGACTCATTCAAGCAGAAGGGGAACAAAAGTCTAAGGATGGGTGATAGGAGAGCGGAGAAAGAATAGAAATTCACTACAGCAGCAGCCTAGTGCTGCTTGGCTATGTTAGGATAATGGATTCAAGGTTAGCCATGGTATTCAGTGTTAATGGAAAATCAGCTCCCTGGCTCTGCTTTGGCAGACGTTGTTCTGGGCCAGATGTGAACAGTGTACATTCTCCACGATGAATTGGGCCAGAAATAAAATGACCCTAACCACCTTGCAACTTTAGTATATACGCTTCCATTGTATGTTTTTAATTCTAGAACAGTAGTAATGGGGTTGGCGAGTGGCCAAAACAAAACAAGCTCCATATTGATAATCAACCTAGAGTGAAAAATAAGCAGCAGTTTCTAAGAGACCTTTCGGTTGGTTTCGCCAGCAGCACTGAAAATCAAAAACCTTACCTTGCCTAGAGGTGTGTTGTCTGTCTGATCTCAAAGGATTTTCCCAGCACAGTAATTGGCTGCAGCTGATTTATATCAGTGGTTTCCAAACTACCGTTTGTGACCCAGGACTAGGGGGTGGAATGTCGGGCGCTGGGTCTCGTTGCTGCAGGGGGATCAGGTGACCAGTGGGGGTGCTAAGGCCTGTCCCGGCACCGCAGACTATGCTGTGTACTGGAAGCAGCCAGCAACGGGATCGGTTCTTGGGGGAGAGGGCTCCATGCACTGCCCCCGCCCCGAGCACTAGCTCCGCACTCCTATCGGCTAGAACCTGCTGCTGGCTGCTTCTGGGGCGCAGCCCGGTCTGCAGTGCCAGGAGAGGCAGGAAGCTGCCTTAGCACCCCTCTGCACTGCTAATGGGGAGCTGCTCAAGGTAAGCCCCTCTTACCCCAGCAATGCCCCTCAAAGCTGAAGCCCTCTCTTGCACCCTAAAGCTCTCCTCCTTAGCCTCACACTAGTCAAATTATGTTGGGTCACAGGCATCAACACATTTTTTCAACTGGGTCATGAAAAAAAAATTGAAAACCACGGCCTTATGGGTTCCACGTATTCCTAGAGGGAAGGGATTTCAGTTTCCTTGCATGTGGAGTTAACCTATCTTTCCTCTGCATGGTTGAAAGAAGTTACTGCTCATGAATGTGGAGAGGATATTATTACTAGATAGGGCAAATTAGCTGGTCCAAGATTCTGCTAGTGCACCTCAGTCCACTTTGTGAAATCTCTTCTGTTTCCATTTCACACCCCTTGTGAGAGTAAAGGGCCAGAACATGCAACTAGCAGAGTTGCTTGAGATTGGCCAGTGAATTGTGTGAGTTAAAATAGCGGTCCAGCCTGAATGTCATGTTCCCAGACAAAACAGGCGAGCAAATGCATGTCTAACTGTGCGTGCTCTTCATGTAGTTGCATGTACACATTGCAATCCCAGTTTATTCAAACGGTGTGTCCATAACGATGTCCTTAACGCCATCCAAAAATGATCTCAGGTCTCCAGAAGTAAAAACTAAACTAAAACTCAGGTTCACGACCAGCCCATTGTATTCCATTTCCTGGAGAGTGTCCACTACAGAGAATTTAAATAAGTGTAAAGTGAGCCTAGGTGGTTAGTGCATGGTTTCAATATTGATCTGATAGGTTGGTTGGAGTCTTTGGCATTAAAGGGTCTTGGGGGAGCAGAGGACAGTCGGAAATCTATTTTGCTGATATATTCATTGCACTTGGAATAATTCCAGTCTCCTGATGGCATTCATACATCGAAAGAGAAGCAAACGGCAGGTCTAATTTAAATAGCCTGTGCTTTATAATGTGATGCCGGCAGAACCGAGCATCTAATCAAGCAAGAATCCACAGACGCAAAAAAAAAAAAAAAAAGCTTGTCCCCAGTCTTTCATGGAGTATCTCTTGTCTGCATTGGTAAGATGTAGCACATATGTTCATGTCAATTTCCATTTAGTAGCATATTGCTCACATCATATGGTCTCTGCACTAAATTAGGAGACTTGGAAAGCAACTGCATTTGAGGCTGCGATTTGGAAGGCTCTGGTGAAAAACTCTGAAGTAGCAGGAACATTAGGATCTTGGAGAGCTTCCGTGGCTTTAGACAGAGTAGTAGGCTTAAAACAAAAGGAAGTACAGGTTGAACCTCTCTAGTTTAGCACCCTCGGGACCTGAATGGTGCCAAACCAGAAAATTTGTCAAACCACAGGTGGCCAATATTGCCAAGCAGCATGACCAGCACTTCCACTGCTTGCTGGGCTCTTAGAAGATATTTTGGGGTAAATCAGAGCTAAATAACAGCACTGAACAGTGAGAGCCAGGATGGTGGCTGTAAACAAACTCTATGGGACTGGGGGAAACTTTGCCACACCCATGATAAATGGACAGCCAGCTAGCTAAAATCATTCTGAACCATGGATGGTACCAGATTAGAAAGGTTCAACCTGTATTTCTTCAGACAATGCACAGTCAACCTGTGGAACTCCTTGCCAGAGGATGTTGTGAAGCCCAGGACTTTAACAGGGTTCAAAAAAGAGCTAGTTAAATTCATGGAGGATAAGTCCATCAGTGGCTATTAGCCAGGATGAGCAAGGATGGTATCCTTAGCCTCTCTTTGTCAGAAGCTTGGAATGGGCGACAGGGGATGAGTCAACTGATAATTACCTGTTGTGTTCATTCTCTCTGGGGCACCTGACTTTTGCCACTGTTGGAAGACAGGACACTGGGGTAGATGGACCTTTGGTCTGACCCAGTATGATTGTTCTTATGGATTTAAAGAGGGTCACATGATGGCTGGTGTTTAAATTGTGCCTAAAGTAGTAGACCACAAAGACTCCCAAGTCCATGTACAAAGGCCATTCCTACCCATCCTGGCTAATAGCCTTTGATGGACCTAACCTCCATGAATCTATCTAGCTCTTTTTTGAACCCTGTTAAAGTCCTAGCCTTCACCACATCCTCTGGCAAGGAGTTCCACAGGCTGATTATGTGAAAGAAAGGCCAGGCTGGGGATCATGTGTGACTCTTAACTCTCATCACGTCAGCCAATCCTTTTGCTTAGTTCTGAGGGTAGGTCTCCACTGCATGCTTCTTTCACTGGCATTTAGAATACATACATGGGTAGCCCCCCCAGCACAGGTATAAATAGGAGACATGAGGCATGGCCTGGGCAAGTAAAGACATGTTGAAGCGGGTGGGTATGCACTTGACTACATGGCTCTGCACTCACCTGAGCCAGGCTTCCCCATCTATACAGCTGTTTTTAGCAAGGTAGGGTCCTACTGCTGGAATCTTTCCCTTCTGTGTCATGGGGAAGCAGCAAAGAAAGGTGCCCAGGCAGAACACAGGTCCAGTGTGTTTGCCAGAGGTTTTGCCACCGTTTGTCAACTGCTCCCTTCTTTGATTCTCATGTAGACCTGGGATGATGAGCTGGAAAGATCAGCAGAGGCTTGGGCCCAGGAGTGCATCTGGGATCACGGACCCACCAGCCTCATTATGTCCATTGGCCAGAATTTGGCGGTTCATTGGGGCAGGTAAGAATTGGAGCGCGGGGGGCTAGCGTGCCCGTTCGGTCCACATTTGGGTCTCGCCTTGTTGGACAATTTGGGAGGTTTGTCCTGTCAACGTTTAGGAAAAAGAGCTTGACGGGCAGGAAAAAGGGAAGGGGGGTGGGCAACGGTTCTTTGAAACGGACGCGGTAATGGTAACGTATATCTGGCCTTTCAGCCAGCAGTTCCCAGCATGCTTAGGAAATGTGAACTGAACCCCATTGTGTGGTCAGGCCCGTCGATGGGGGGCGGGGGTAGCGGGGAGCTCAGGCAAAGGAGGCAGTTGCTCCAGAGGCTGGTGATTCTAAGGGGCCTAGGCCCATAGGAGCACCAAGTGGCTCTACAGAGCCTCGTGCCACGCACTCCGGCCGGGTATGAGGACTGGCGGGGGAGAGGCGACCATGCAGTCTGGGCAACTCTAAGGGCTGGCTACCCCAGCCCCACCCTTTCCACCCGAGGCCCTGCCCCTTCCTGAAGCCCCGCCCCTTCCCGGACTGCAGAGTTCCCCCCACGCACACATTGGCCAGAGGCCTGACAATCCTATCGGCTCCCCTGTGTATGGTGGATTTGCCTGTGAGGCACAGAGAGAGGAGAAGGGACTTGCCCAAGTTTATACAGAGACTCAGTGGCAGAGTTGCCACTGAATCCAGGGCCCGGACTCCCAAGTCCCCTGTTTCACACACAGCTTGGCTCTCTTTGCAAACCAGCTGGGCCTGACCTCTAACGGTTAGGAATCCTCAGTGTGCGTCTCACCACACTTCCCTTTGCGCTTCCCAATGTCTGCAACCGCTTTGTGTTTGCTTTTGGATGAGTGCGTAATTCGAGATGGGCAAACCCTTTTAGCTCCTGGGCCAAACCTGGTGTGTTGGACCAGGTAGTGATTATTGCATTTCTGCATCCATGGGGATTGCTTTGCCAGGTTGTTGTATGTCCTCAGTGGAAAACAACAGCGGGGATCTTCTCAGCAGGAGCTGGCAGTCGATGGCATGGCTGGCTCTCCTGAGCATTGTTAGCTTAATGAACCAGGTTGGAGTCTGTCCAGATCAGCAGTTGGAGCTCAGCCGACTGCTAAATTGGAGCTCATTTGGTGCAGATGTTAAGGGTGAATTTAGTGTTATTTGTTAAGCAAATCTTTCCCCTTCCTCGTTAACTTAATGGGCCGGATTGTGATTATGCCCACTGTGAATCTCAGGCTCTGTCTACACTACAAAGAAAAGCCGGAAAAAGATACGCAAATTGCAAACCACTTTTCTTTCGGAAGAGGCTTTTCCGAAATTTGGCGCATCTTCATGGTGCCAAATTTTGGAAAAACCTCCTCTTTCGGCACATCCCTTCTTCCTCGTACAACGAGGTTTACAGGGATGGTGAAAGAACGTGTCCGCTTTTCCGATTTTTTTTTTTTTGGAAAAGCGAATGCGTTCCTTGGATGTGGCACAGCTTTTCCAGGGTACCTTCGATATCCCGGAAAAGAGCTGCAGTGTAGACATAGCCTCAGTTACAATCAATGGGATTTCTTCGGTGTAAAAGTGATCAGAATTGGGCCCTATTTTGACAAATTGATGTAAGAAAGGAGGAAGTGGGATCGTGGGGTTAACATACAGGACTGAGAGAAGACCAGGATTCTACTTGGCTCTACTCCAGCATCCTGAGTGACCTTGGGATAATCACAGACTGCATGCCCCATCCTAGTCCCATTGAAATCTGAGAAAACTGCCATCAAGCCCTCTGCCTCTGTTTCCTCATCTGTAAAATGGGGCCATTAGTACACTCCCTCCTGCCATATTGTGACACACTATTCATTAATGGTTTTAAAGCATGTTGAGGTCATCAGAGAAAGGTTATGAGGCAAGTGCAAAGTATCCTTGATCGCGACACCTGTGGTTCCAGTTATTTGCTCGTTTATGAGCGTTTGAATGGAATGTGAAGTCCACAGGTTGCTCCATCTCTACCGTTAGCTACAGTGGGTGGAGGCTAATGGGCCATTGCACACAGCATGCACTGGGTGTATATATAATTATACTGACATTCACTTTCCCAACATAAGCCCAGATCACGGTGCAACTGTGCCACAAACAGCATTTAAAAGTGCAGTGCCTGCCCAAACCACATCCGCCCGTTGCCTGGTGCGCAGCTGCTAAGGACATGAGTGTGCTTTCAGACATAACCAATTGTGTAGCGGTAACATAGGTACATGACTTGCGGTTTAATCCATTTGGCAGCCTCTTGCTGATGTTTACTTTCAAAATACAGCCTTCTGCCAAACTAGAAGTCTTTTGTAATGGAGTGGAAAAGTCAAGGGAGAGTTTCGGGTCAACGGCTTTTAAAGAGAAAGTTAAACCTAAAAATACAGTGTACTGCAGAATGTCAGATTGGATCCTACATTTTAAAGTCTCTCATAGTTCTGTGTGTGTCAAACAGCAGAGATTTGTCATTGGCCAAGGTACAACGCTGGGTTTTTCTACCATTTCCGACGATCGCTCCATTTCTTAGTCACCGTTCCTTACCAAGGTGGCACCACATTGCACCATGAACAGATTTTACTGCTTTGCAAATTTCCCATGCCGAATTATTGAGAGTTTCATAGTAACAAAAGATGACCCTGGTGCATTGAGGTTGGGTGGGAACCCTACAGTTCTAGGTAGTGATCTAGCTTTTTGGTCTTTTAGGTACCGATCTCCAGCCTTCCATGTCCAGTCTTGGTATGACGAAGTTAAAGATTACACTTACCCCTATCCCCACGAATGTGATCCTTGGTGTCCTGAAAGATGCACTGGAGCAATGTGCACTCACTATACCCAGGTAAGGAAGAGGAAGGAAACATGAAATCCTCTGTCAGAACTTGGTGTGTTCCCTCACACCCCATGTAGCCCATAGAGCACACTCAGCATTTATTTTATTCAGAAGTAATGCGAGTCATCTTCAGGCCTCTATGCTGGGAGACATTGGTTTCAGCAGTTAGCAAAAGGCTTGAGGCCTATGAACTTTGGCCCAGTCACCCCCTAAATTTTGGGGATCTGGAAATAAAGTACGTTGGGGGAATTTTGTCCATAATGACACCAGCCAGGCTCAGGGACGTGAGGTAACTCCACCTTTTGGATAGAACCTCTGCAGATGTCTGACCACAAGAGGGCCATGGCAACATATTAATATATGATAACAAATTAACCTAATTAATATACTAATTATATACTAATGAAGGACTTCAGTATTAGTAGGGTGAGGAAATGAAAATAGGTAAGAGAGGTGAAACCTCTCCTGAACATGCATTAGGCATAGTGGCACCATCATAGTATATTATAGAAGTTACCCCAGTCTGTCTGCAGGGATGGGGGGAGAGATGGGGACACTGGTCATTATGAAAATATATTCTGGAAACTTGAGCAAATGTGCCTTTTGCAGCATTCTGGTTTTTTTTAATATGCCTGCTTTATGCTTTCAGATCGTTTGGGCCACGACAAACAAGGTTGGCTGCGCAGTAAACGTCTGCAAACAGATGAATGTTTGGGGGGAAATCTGGGAGAATGCCGTCTATCTGGTCTGCAACTATTCTCCTAAGTAAGGATGATACAATCTGTTTCTCTCCCCTCTCCTCTGCATGCCAACACTTAAAGCGGCACCCTGGCAGGTTGCCCAACTAGTAGAGAGTTGGGGGCAGAGATTTCTGGGGTAGTGGTGGATTTATTAAATATTTAAATTGTGACAGTATGTAAATGCCAACCAAAGTGGGGCCCCATTATGCTAAGTGCTATACAGACATGCAGCAAGTGACCATCTCTGTTCCAAAGAAGTTACGTAACTCAAGCACTCAGTATTAAATCAGCCCTGAGCCAGGCTTCTACTAGAAGTAGAAGTTGCATTTGTTCTAAGAGTTTACATGTATTTGTGGCAAGTTTCTAGTAAGAAGCGCTGTCTGGATTACAGAGCCAGCTTCTGGAAAGAGCTGCAAATCAATATGCATATATATGTTAATGTTGTTTAATATGTAATGGGCAGGCCCTGAAAATCTACTTTGTGCTGCATGAGACACAAAGCTGCTTCGCCCCAGAGAGCTTATAGTTTAGAAAACCATTACAGAAAGGCAACACAACATGGAAATATTTGGAAAAGAAGCCGATATATTCATGAAGGCACTTTGACTGCAGATCCCATTGAGTTCAGCCACGGATTAAGATGGGGTTGGGATGCAATTCTTACCATTTGCGGTGAAACCATTGGAGAATCGTGTGGGTATTTAGACCAACAATAAGCCCATCCCTGCCCAGGAGATGCTGAGAACCTTTGGCTCCTAAGAAATGGAATGGGATTTGAGGAAACTCATCGTCATGCAGGATTGTACTGTATGTGTCCTGCAGACTCTCGGGAGAAGGTGGAACTGCTTTGCATATCATCCATTCAGGGCTGCAGTATGGACAAATGCAGGTTCTTGTGGAGTTTCTGCTCCTTTCAAGGCTTCAGTAAGATCCTAACCTCATGAGTGGGGACCACGCAGTGCACGATTCCCAAGAAGGTGCTGTTCACAGGTCACACTCTTTGGATTCTGAATGCTCTAAACCTTTATAATACACAAAAGCAGAAGGGGGGGAGGGGCAGAGTCGTTCTTTTTGCAAAGCCAATAATTTCTTGAGCGAATAAAATTGATTTACTTCCACTTAACTAGGAATGCAGTATCTACATAGGATTTTAATGTAAAAGTAACACTCAGGCACACACACACACACACACACACACACACACACACACACACACACACACACACACACACACACAGCACGCCATGCACCTCTCTTAAACAGGCCTTTTAGAAATGAAATGAGGTGAAATGTTTGCTTTCAAGGAGTAGGCTGCTGGTGCTGACCCTTTGAAGTGATATGTGAGATAGATGCCTAATATCCAGTCTGTAGGGATTACCACAGCAACGGTGAAGAATGCTGCTTGTGGCCTCAGAGGCAAAACTGAGGGGTTTTTGAGTCATTGGAAAATGGGGGATGAGGCTAATGTTCCTAGACACGTTGTCTAGAAACATCAGCAAGTTGTCTAAAGCACTCACCACGGCTGGGATTTCTGGTGTCTCAGGCCGAGCCCTGTGTGGGAGCCGTTCCCAGTGGAAAGTGGAACAACTTTTAAATGGAAAAGAGTTGTATTCCAGGCAGCATGTGTCGTTGCTGGAATGGTCTGGAGAGCACAGAAATGGTGGTAGACGTGTGGCTCTGGCCTTGAGGAACACACACGAGGCAGCCAATGGCACAATACCAGTCTGTGACTCACCAGTTGTGAAGCAGAAGGGAAAGCGTTGTACTGGGCTGTGTTTCCTTGGTTTGCTGAGTTATCGCGAGAAAGCCGCTGAGATTGTATGTGCATGTAAGGAGAGACACGGGACCCTTTTCTATATTTACACCAATCTAGCAACACACAAGTACAGGAAAAACATTCATTTCCCACTATTCCTCATAGAGGCTTCGGGGTGCAGGTTTCAGGCATAGGCCCTGCAAGCGAAGTAAGAGAATTGTTCGTGTGGCATGGAGGCTTTTCAAGAGAGACCCATTTCTCTCATGCTTTTTCCAGGGGGAACTGGATTGGAGAAGCGCCTTATAAAAATGGCAGGCCCTGTTCTGAGTGCCCACCTAGCTATGGAGGGAACTGTGAGAACAACCTCTGTTACAAAGGTAGGGGATCGATATTTCTCTCGGCTCAGTATCTCATGGGAAAATGCAAATGAGCTCACCTGTTTTGGTTTTTTTTCTGTGTGGTATGGAAAAATGAGAAAAATGTTCCTGGGAACTTTCATGAAAACCAGTTACAGATGTGTGCGCTTTTTAATACTCCATTGTTAACTCGGAAATGCACAGAACCCATATTATAGGCCAGGGGTTTTCAAACTGGTTTTCTCATGACCCAGTTGAAGAAAATTGCCGCACCCCAGCACAATTTGACTGGAGTGTGGGCTCCAGGGTGGGGCTGAGGGTGGGCGCTTTGGAGTATAGGAGGGGGCTTCACCTTGGGGGAGCTCAGGGCTGGGGCAGGAGGGGCTTCTCTTTAGCGGCTCCTGGTCAGTGGTGCAGAGGGGGTGGTAAGGCCCCAGAAGCAGCCAGCAGCAGGTTCCTAGCCAATGGAGTGTGGAGCTAGTGCTTGGGGCAGGGGCAGTGCCCTGTGCACTCTCCCCCTGCCCCACTTAGGAGCTGAACCTGTTGTCGGTCATTTCTGGGGCTCAACACAGTCTGTGGCGCTAGGCCAGGCAGGTAGCTGCCTTAGCACCCCCATGGGTCACCGGATCCCCCTGCAGCAACAAGCCCCAGTGCCCGACATTCCAATTGGGTCACGACCCATAGTTTGAAAACCGCTGTCCTAGGAGAGTGTCGGAAGCGGCACTGCCACGCACCTCCTTCAGACTTAACGATCCATTCTGCTGGCAAGCACTGCTGTAAATCCAAAGTGACTCCATCAGTTCAAGGGCGTTTCTCTGGGTTACCTTAGTGTAACTGAGACCACTCTAGGCCAATGAATTAGGCTTGTGTATGTTTTAGGTATAAGCAACTCCACCCTTACTTGGTTTGCTCTATAAATGGTGCTCTATTTAGTGAATGAAAACTTTTATTAATTCTAAAACCACCAATGAAATTGCTCGGACCATTTAAAATAGAAGAGGTACTGGAGCTGTGTCGTCTTTCTTTACCTCTATCAGCCCTTTGCTCGGGGGAGGAATAAGTCTGTTTTTGTACATGAAGACAAATTCACTAGACTTGCTCAAAGCAAAGATTTTGGGCCAAAATCAATGTGGTGCTTCATGCTTAGTAGCCCGAGCCATAAGGAAGCAAACATATGCCGTTGATTTCCAAAGGGAGAGTGGTATGAGAGCACTCATCGTATACAGCCGGAGGGAGAAATTCCTCTAAAAGATGAGTCATCAGTTAGTTGGGATCATTCCTCTCTTCATTGCTGTGCTGTATATTGGAAAGTGAGAGTTTGCTAGGGCAAGCCCAGGGGAGTGGATTTAGCTAGTGCCACATTGGAGCTTTTTTCCTTAGCCTACACTGCAATTAACACCCCAAAAAGGGCCAGCTTATTTGGGCATTCTGTGCTCAGGTGGTGGGTCTGTTTAATTATAGTGTAGACATTTGGGGCAAGCTAGAGCCCAAACTTTGGGACCATCCCACCTCCTAGAGCACGGGTTCCCAACCTGGGGTATGCATACCTCCAGGGGGTACGAGAAGCTTGTCAAGGGGGTACGGGGAATATTTGGTAAATAACTAGATTATTCTAATTGAAATATTCCAAAAGTAGTAGTGTCAGTGAAAAAAGTTGTGGATTCTAGAGTCTAGAATTAATTGAATAGGCGGTACGGGAAGGTTTACTAAAAGCAAAGGTGGTACGGGGACCGAAAAAGGTTGGGAACCCCTGTCCTAGAGCCTGGGGTCAGATGTCTGCACTGCAGTTAACCTGCCCCACAGCCCAAGCCCCATAAGTCCAACTCACCATAAGCCAGCCACGGGTCTCTAACTGCAGTGTAGATGTGCCCTCTGAGGGCACAAGAGTATTAACTCTGCAGCAAGGTAAGGAGAAATGAGCGGTGCTTGGCAGAATGAAGCTGTGATGAGGATGGGGAAGGTAGTTTTGAGGGGGACGCCCTGCGTGAGAAGTGGAGAGACCCTGAGCACTTAACGAGTGAGGGTCCTCTCTTGACAGGTGTCTGGTGAATATGCCTGACTGTCTTAGAGGACTGACCTTTTTTTCTACCGAGTAAAAGAGCTTTTAAATAGCATGATAAATAATAGTAAGATTCCAGTACACCCTCATCAGCATTGTAAGTGACAGATCACTTCAATCAGTTATTGTTTAGTTTTTTAAGCATTGCTTTAGTTGCCAAGGAAATGAATGGTATGAAGTTAAGATTCCTTTACCCATCCTAGAAGATTGGTCTGTACTGTATTTAACTTTCATTTTGTTGAGTTTCCAACTATTTAGAAATAGATCTTTGCCACACCAAACAATAGTCCACGAAATATCAGTCCTGCCGCAGCTCATCTGACTTGACTGTTAATGCCAGGATATTGTTTTACCTTCCCCCTCATTAAGCTGACCACTATGTACAAAAGCCTGAGCAGGATGAGACTAATGAAGTGGAGGTCCCACAAATTACAGAGGGAAAACACGTGTGGGTGCAAGAACAGGTGACCAAACCCACGAAACCAACTAAGACCAAGAAAATCACCAAGACATCAGACAATTTCATGAGTAAGAGCTTTATTTGCCTTCTCTATCCTATATGCTTTTAAATACTTCCATAGGAATATGCGTGTGTGGATGCAGAATAAGATGCCATGAAGCCTCCAGTGCAAAGCTGTGTTGAGAGCCAGTTAAAACAATTGGATATTTTTTTGGCAAATGGAAGGGAGGATAAAAAGTAGAAATGTGGGTCAAAATTTTCAAAAGCATTTTTTGGATGTCATAATTTTTGTGGTGTCCAACTTTTGAGGCCTGTTCATTCAGACAGCCCTGAAAAGTAGGCCTCTTTAAGGCCTGTTGGGCTGGACACCCAAAACTGAGGCATCCAGAAATTCTAATCTAGTCTGGTTCTTCTATCACATTCATCGTCTTTCTGTCTGAGCATCTTCCACTAGTTAGCACCTTTAGAAAATCTTGTCTGTGATCACAGATTATATTCCTACCCAGGCACTTTATTTGTTCACGATTTACTATTTTGCTCATTTGAATATTCTAAGTGCAGTGTTCATCACCTTGACGTTTTTCCTGGGTTTTGTCCAGAGAGAAAAGGGGGCATTGGTTTTGTTTCGCAAGGTCTCATGAAATATTCAAGGAGATGATAGTGTCTCTTCAAAGGTTTTCCAATCATTAATCCAAACAGTGATTTACTGCAAGTGTGCGTTGCCTTCTCAAATCTGTCTACAGGAATGTGGGTAGCCTGTAATTAAATGGATGATGGAAGTGCTGAGTACTGTCTTTAGGCGGTAAATTGAAGATTTCTGGTGTCAGGTGTTTCCTTCAAGTTAATATTTGCAAAGGCACCTGTGTGATAAGGAATGGCTAACAGGGCCATGTGACTGACATAAAACTGCTTCAGGCTTACAGTCCTGAAGTTAAAATGAATATAATATATGGAAATATACCATCTCATAGAGCTGGAAGGGACCTTGAGAAGTCATCAAGTCCAGTCCCCTGCCCTCACAGTAGGACCAAGTACCATCCCTGATAGATTTGCCCCAGATCCCTAAATGGCCCCCGCAAGGATTGAACTCACAACCCTGGGTTTAGCAGGCTAATGCTCAAACCACTGAGCTACCTACTATATAGTTAGTCTATGGTAAGAATTCAATATTCCCCTGTAGATCTCTTGGAGACCACATTGGTTACCCGCTAACTACTTATCTCGGTGGCAGTTTTTATCTTGTGCTCTCATCTCTTATGCCTCTCCCTTTTTCTTTTCTTTTCTAGCACAGGTCATTAAGTGCGATGCCAAAATGAGGGACAAATGCAAAGGATCAACATGCAACAGGTAGTGTGTTATCGGGTTTTGCTGCTGTGAACACGGAAAAGGTCACCTTAAACCTGCCTGACTGTTGCAAACATGGAGCGGGTTGAGTTCTATTAAATGTGCTCAAAATCCAATGCTGCCTAACTCCCTATGAAAAAGTCTTTCCTCCTTCTTAATACAAATTATTCGGCCAAGTTTAGCAATGAGGTGACTCAATTAATTTGCTGCTCGAAACGGTGAACGGTCATGATAACCTAGAGCAGGGGTGGGGAACCTTTTTGGGGCTGGAGGTTGCTGACATCCAGAAAAATCAGTCGGGGGCCACAGACAGTGAGAAGCAAAAAACCAATCAAACAACAACAGCAACAAACCCTAAAGCTCCCCAACTCTCACTCATGTGGCCCTGGACTGAGAAGCAGAAAGACACTCCCCACATTCCCCTCACACACCAGAGCCAAGGGGGGCCCAGGCTAGTAGATTTTGTGTGCTCCGGGACAGCGAGGGTGGGGAGGGGACTGGAATGCTTTCCAATGCTGGGGGAGGGGCTCCGAGCCCTCGGGGGCTGGATCCAGACAAACAGGGAGCCACCTCCAGACCCCGCCACTGACCTAGAGCTTACAGATGGTCCGCCCCATTTAGTAAACCTTAGCACAGTCATTTTTGCACTCCTCTTGTGTTACATTCCCATCCAACCTAAGACCATTAATTTGAAGTTTGTCCCCACCCAGCGGGTCAAGAGCTCTGGGTAAGATCTCACGAAGGTACACTAAAGTTTATTGCTTGAGAAAAAACCCCAAACCCACAATGTAAATATTGATCTGAGTCTCAAGGGAAAAGGTATTAAAAAACGTGGCTGTTTTGCGATGCTGGTTTTCAAAGGACTAGTTACATGACACTAATAGGGTCACTATTAAATGTAGGAAAAGTCTGACTCACATTTTTCACTCACCACCACATATATATCTCTGTTTAACTAGGTATCTGTGCCCAGCTGGCTGCGCGAACAGCAAGGCAAAAATCTTTGGAACGTTCTATTATGAGACTGTAAGTACTTTATTATGGCTGATGGATGACATTTATTGGGATTTTAATAGTAAGAATAGAAACGGAAAATGCTGGCAATTCTAATGTTAACACAGATTTTCTGTCCTTCCATGTTGGTGTTGCAAATCCGTATTAATTAACTTGTATAACAAAGGTAATCTGCATTTTCCCATCTATATGATAAAATGAGTGCTGGAAAGAATATCTACTCAGCATTTGATTTGGTTCTGAGTGCCCTCTATGCCCACGACATTGAACAGAAGTTGAGAGCCCTGTTGTACTTGCCGGGAGTGCATGGCGTCTTTCAGAATCTATGTCGCAGTGCCGTGAGCTTTTGGGTTGGAAGAGAAACTTTATATTAGAATTGCTTCTCAGGATGGTTCACAGGAATGCTGGCTTTTTAGGATGGCTCATTGAATCTTGAAACATTAAAATAGTTTATAATAAAGTAGGTCATCAATTTTCTGTCAAAACTGTTTTTGATTTAAAAAATGGGGGTTTCCTCAAACAATTTTGTTTTTACAAAATGTGCCTGATGAAAATTTTTGATTTTTTTTTAATGGGAAAAAATGCCCCAGATATATTGAAGCTGAAATACAGCTGCAGATGCCTCATGGAAGTTATAGTTCAATTGCTTTGTGCTCCTATTCTTCTCTATGACCTGAGCTTCTCTCTGGACTCTGTCTCCCATGATGCATCACAGCCATCCAGCTGTTGTGGTACACCACCTCTCCTTGATAAAGAGTTTCCAGATGAAATATTTCAGATTTGGCTTTTTTATTGAAAAATACAAAATTTCCTGGGGGGG
>JANRFK010001785.1:34161202-34184269 GCA_030068395.1 Apalone spinifera
CCTTTTGTCAGTGGGCCTGCCCAGCCATAAAGCGGCACTTTTATGAGATTCGTGTGTATATGGCCTTTTTAAATAGCTTCACTCAAGAAAACAAAGTGTGTGCTCTTATGCTCTGTCACATTGGCAGCACATCCAGAACCTTGCCTTGCAAAAAGGGTGTGGCAGCCGAGGAGTGAACAGGGCAACCACTTGCCGGCAGTTAGCGTCAGCGAGTCACTCCTAGTTGGGTAGCAGTATCCAATTCAATGAGTTTGTAGCCTTATGATCAGACTTGGAGAGCTTCAATGTTCACATGGTCCCAGGATGCGTGTGAAACAGAGTACAAAGTGCCGACGTCAGGAAAAGAGGATTTTGGCTGTACTTGGTTCTGTTTGGTTTGGTCCATAGCCCCAGGAGCAGCTAACCTCTGCGTCATGGGATTTTAACAGCTTCAAGGAAGATTCTGTTTTCTTCTCAGAGAAAGAAAGATGCTATTTTAGGTTTCCTGATGCCAAGGGCTTGGGAAGGGAACGTGGGTAGGAAGTGAGGTCACCGTCCTTTTGGAAACCACTCAAAGAAGCCAAGATACTCGTGATCAATGACAAAATAAGACCTCTTGTGCATTGCTGAAGTGTCGTTGTCAGAGTCTTGAAATGTGCATGATAAATTGTGGCAGCAAACAGTGAGGATGAAGCGGAGGAGGCAAATGCAGGTCACCCAATCCAGATGTTCTGCTAAAAAGTTATTTCCAGTGTAGAAACAGTTGTTCCATGACCTGGAAGAAAGCAGGACCCTTCATGATTAAAAACAGACAAATGAAAACACATGCACAATCCTCCCTTTCGTTGCTTCAAGCATAAAAGTATCTGTTAGGGTCATGCATTGATGCCCCATGTGCATTAAATGGGTGAAGTGAGGAAGAAGGCATGAGCGCTGTGTTCACGGCATATATCAGAGTCAGGAACCTCCCCCCTTCATTGATACTGTTGCTGTATTCAAGGGAATACAGCATCCAGAAACCTAACCCAGCAACCACCAGAACAGCGAGAGAGAAAGCGGGCTGCTCCCCAGAGGCACAGTTCAGCCCATCTTTGCTCCAGACTGACTCTTCAGCAGACTTACTGCTCAAAGAGCCAGATTAATGGCTTCCCTACACAGACCCCTTGCCTGGAAGCAGAGCCAAGAAAGCCCTTACAACTTAAAGCAATAGCTTCTAATTTGAACACAGTTTTAATACAGCACAGAAAGGGAGGTGATTTCAGCTGAAATCTGAAACAAGGCAGAGGGAAGAAGACTGTTTCAGGCAGCAGGATGTGCGAGGGAGCAGGCTGACTTCTGGCCAGCCTGTGTGGAGGGACAGAGAGAGGAAAATAATGTTAATTCTAGTCAGGGGCGGAGGGCATGAGAATGGAAAGATGGCTGAGTTGGACTCAGTGGTGATGGACGCTCTGTACCTAAGTTGCAAAGGTTGTTTTTAAGAAGACTGTGTTTCTTTATGATACATAAATAGGGTCCAAGAGGGATTTTCTCTCTCCCGATTTGCTTTTACCTTAGAAATATCTGCAATTTCACCCCTGGTTTTGCAGGTGGATATTTCACACTGTAGTTCATGAGAGCTACGGGTGCCTGGTGCTGCTGGAAAAAAGGTCGTTTATATTTTACACTCCTAAATGTGGCTGTAGGATCTTAGATGTAAGTGCTCAGGTTCGAAAATGTTGTAGTGGTGAAAAAAAAGGCAAGGCAAGGCCAGACTGTTCTCTTCTGCACCTTGGTTTGCTCAGTGAAGAAAAATTCAGCGGTTGCTAATGCGGAGAGAAATGTCTCTCAGGCTGTGGGTAGCGTATCAGGAGGGACCTTTATCAAAGCCATGCGAGAGCTTTTAAGGTTTATAAAGCACAGAAGCATTGGGAAATGTATACATAACGAATTGTGCAGCCGCCTTGCTTGGTTCACTGTGAGGCTTGTGCTTGAAAGGGAAATGTGTGTCCCATTCATGTTCAGGAACCCTGAGGCGATGAGAGAGAGAGACAAAGGTAGTTTTGTCTCCAGCAGTCTCATTTGTGAGGCAATTAGCTGGGGGGAGAGTTCCTGAAGAAGGAAGCCTGCATAATGAGGCGGATTTTTATCACCAGTGGAAGCCACAGAACTTGGCTGAACTCCCAGGGCGGAACATATCTTTTGTTTTCAGGCTGGCCACACAAAGGCCAGGTCTATGCTACCAAAGAAAGTTGACCTAAGATACGCAACTCCAGCTATGAGAATAGCATAGCTGGGGTCAACGTACGTTAGGTCGAATTTCTGTGTTGTCCCAGCTGCCGGAGATCAATGGAAGAAACCTTCCCTTCAGCTCCCTGACTCCTCGCAACCCAGTAGAGTACTGGGGCCGACGGTGCTGCCATCAGCATTTGATTTAATGGGTCCTTACTAGACCCACTAAATCGAACCCTGAGAGATTAATCGCCACAGCATCAATCTCCTGGTTAGTGAAGACAAAACCCTAAATGAAGACTGGATGGGTGACTTACAGACTTTCTACACTTGAAATGCTACAGGGACACAACATCAGTGTAGACACTGCCTATGCCAAAGGGAGGGAGCAGCTTCTATAGATAATGCACCTCCCTGTGAGGTTGTAGCTAGGTCAAAAAATCTTTGGTGGGCCTAGCAATGTCTACAATGGGAGCTGGTCAGTTTAACTAAGTTGCTATGAATTTTTCATATTCCCGAGCGATCTTGCTGAGAGAACCTCGTTTTTAGTGTAGACCAGGTCTTCCTTCATAAGTTTACTTCATTGTGAATCATTTGATGCAGCTTGTGCCAGACAGGCCCCGCCCCTGCGAGGAGGGAAGCATTCCAGAGATACTAGGAGCCATCCCAAAAATGTGGTGCTCAAGCAGAAGCAGAGAACTTGCTAGGGTGATATATTTTCTTGTGTGATCCTTCAAGCACCGGTGCCTTTTCTTTTGGGAGAGGACTCCTTCATCCTCCCAGTGCTTCCTATCACCAGAGCACTTTCCAGTCACCTCATGGACTCGCTGGCAGGATAGAAGACAGGATCCCAATCGACTGATGGGGGAGGGGTGTGTAAAAAGCAGAGCAGCCAAAGAATGAGCAGGCCGAAGAACAGCAAGTTCTGGAAGAGAGGAATGCCTTGGAATCATAACGGATGGTGTCCCAGTGGAGCGGAGTTTTGCAAATAGCCTTGCACCATTCCTACAGGACAGTTTAATTTAATGAGCCAATTTTAGATTTACAGATTTCCCATTGCATACTAGAGAAATTCAAAGCATATCTTCCAAACAAAGTGTTCCTGTGCTTTCTTGCCCATATATAGAAGCAAAACCAAACGGGCCAATAAAACGGCAAAAGCTGTCAAGATATAGGGTATCCAAAATGATAAATATATAGGGAATAGGGAAAAATATGCCTTTTATGGTCTTGGTGAAAGAAAGTGAGCAAGAGAGCTTGATCTATAGTACACAGATGCCACCGCCATGCATTCCTTTGCAGGTTCTGAAGTTGAAGTTAGACTTTTTCTTTTAAGATCAACAAGTTTGTTGGATTTTAGCTTTTCACCTGTTTCAATCCTCGGCACTGGAGCCAATTTTTGTGGTTCTAGCGAGCAGCATATAATTCTTTTAGAAGGTTCGCGTCCAAGTTTACGTTGAGCCTTTGAGTGCTCTGCTATCATTTCATTTCCTGGATGTTTTTGTCGTTAATCATCCATTGCCGGTCGGTTCTGTCTCTGCAGCAACCAGAATAAAATAAACAGAAGGAGCCTGCAATACTGAGATCACGGGCCTCACTTGCATGCTCGCCTGCTATGCTTGGTGTAGTCCGTGGGAGATGTGCATTCTCAGCACCTCCAAAAGCCAGATCCTTCATGAAAGTAGCACATCTTAGCTTTTGGAAGGATGAGGCCTAACGTGTCTCAAGTTAAATGATCATTTATTTGTTTAGGCCAGTTTCACCAAGGATCTCTGCTGTTTCACATCAGCAGAGAGTTGCAGAATCTTTGCTGAGCTATTGACAATGCAAAGAGGCCACGTTCTCTCGTAGACAAGGGCAGGGTTGATGTGGTCAAGAAAGTGACTGTGGATCACCAAAAGAGGGGGCACAGATTAACATAGGCAGGGCCTGGCTGACTGGTAAATCCATTGATTCAGTCATTCTCCCACTAGCAGAGTTCTTGTTCAGACCAATGGGCTATTTGACCAGTCTGTTGACAGAGGTTCATGGAGAGAAATAGTGGGTAGTCCTACTGATCCTCTGTAGGGCTGTCATTACTCCTTCCTGTGTCAGCCATGCAGAATCCTCGCCCTTTGCAGTTAGTAGCAGGGGTCATGCCTCATCTGAAAGAGCTCATCTAGGTTTATTTAGCACACAAGGCTGGGCTAGATGACTTCTCAAGGTCCCTTCCAGCCCCATTTCTCTATGGTTCTGTAGAGTCATTTCTCATTGCTCAGGCTGGAAGACGAACGGCATGTTCCCATATATTTCCCATGCACATACGTCTCTCTTCATTCATCCTTATTTTCCTAGTCATCAGAAAAAGGTCTTGGAGCCCCAGCTAAATCTATTTACTTTATGATCTTTCAGAGTTCCAGTATCTGCAAAACGGCCGTGCATGCTGGAGTCATTAAAGACGAGGCTGGGGGTTATGTGGATGTAATGCCTGTGGACAAAAAGAAAAACTACTTTGGCTCTCTGAGAAATGGTGTCCAATCTGAGAGGTAAGGTCACTTTGGTCTTTTTTGCAGCCTTTTTTTTTTTTTTTTTTTGCAATCCATTTCATGCAAATGTCTGTTAAAGCCAGATGATATGGATGCTGGGAATTGAATATACAAGGTATGTGATTCTCACATGTCACTCTAAACTCAGAGCAGCAACCAAACAAAACAAGCGGATGCTATCCTTTCTTTGGCTTTTGTAGCTCTTGGACTCTGTATATTAAGGATTTAATATTATTACGCTTCTCCGTAGTTGATAACATTAGTTTAAACTGGTCAAAATTGAATACATTGTTAACACATTTCATTGGATATTAGCACTATAAAATATACTCTGTGTTGTTGTTTGTTTTAGTAAAGTCATTATTAAATAATGTTGGGGGAGCAGATTCCCATAAGTGTTTTTCCCTCAAACATTCTAGCAAATTTAATACCATTGCGCATGCTTTGTATCTTTCATCATGCAGTCCGCTTTGGAGCTTTCCCTTGGGAATTCTAATGTATCTAATAGCATAAGAATATAAGAATGGCCAAGCTGGGTCAGGCCCCGGGGATCTGCAGCCCAAGATCCTTGCTTTTGACAGTGGCCTGAATTAGTTGACACAAGTAATTTTTCTTGTTGAAATCCAAGTCAACCAACCTGCCCGGACACTCTCTTGAGAGGATAAAACAAAGCTACTGAATATCGGGTTGTACCCTCACGTGACAATGCCTGATTGTGTTTTTTTTCGGGGTGTGTGGTTCAACTTCGCTTGTGTGTGTGTGTGGCTGGAGGGAACCTGCATGCACATGCTATGCACTCCTATGCCTTCAAATCTATTACAAAATTTGTGGAGCTACATGGGATAAAGCTGGCATTTTCTTATAACGAACCTGGGGAGCTATCTCAGAGTCCGTCTGGATGCAATTAGCATTCTGCGTCAATTTTTTTTTTGCCGTTACATTGGAACAAAAGCATGTCTACACAATCTGCCCATGAACATGGCCCCTCAAGATGTTTGCTCAAGAGCTTGTCAAAGGGGAATACATGAAATCTTTAACACACAGCGTGTAGTCAGCCTGTGGAACTCCTTGCCAGAGGAGGCTGTGAAGGCTAGGACTATAATAGAGTTTAAAGAGAAGCTAGATAATTTCATGGCGGTTAGGTCCATAAAAGGCTATTAGCCAGGGGATGAAATGGTGTCCTTGGCCTCTGTTTGTCAGAAGCTGGAGAGGGATGGCAGGAGACAAATTGCTTGATCATTGTCTTCGGTCCACCCCCTCCGGGGCACCTGGTGCTGGCCACTGTCGGCAGACAGGATACTGGGCTAGATGGACCTTTGATCTGACCTGGTACAGCCATTCTTATGTTCTTATGTATGTTCACATAAGCACTAGCTGTAAAAAGGCTTAGATTTTCAGATCTTGCTTTTTTGCACTCCCATATTGTCCACGTTTTTACTGTGATGGGGCGAGCCCCTGCATGCTTTAATAATCAATTATGTACCTGACTGGCCTGTGGAATGCAGTTGTGTGAGACATGCACTTGAATGTAGGTGCACATGTGCAAGACTCTGAAAACACAACCAAGTGTGTGAAAACCTATTGCCCTTTGGCTCACTGGGAGGGGGAGAAGGAGACTCAGCACAGCTGCCTCTGGTTAGCAGATAGCATAAGGGAAAGCTGTGGGGTTGCCATCACTAGCATATGTGGGATGCACAGTGTGTTCATTGTGGGGGAGGGGAAGCTCTTTTTAAACTTGGAATTGGCAGTGGACTGGAAACTTCCCCTGTCAGGGTCTTCCTAACAGTGCCTCAGAACACACAGTGTCATTAACATACAAGGAAAGAGTTACTGGGTTAATTCCACTGGTCCTGCCAGAGAAGTGTTTGTTACTCAGTCCTGTCAGCTGGAACGATGAGAAGGAAACTCCACTTATTGGCTATTTTGGGAGTGGATTGATCTCATTCTCCGATGTTGGATCTTTTCTTCTTTGTATGAGTAATTATTCATCGGGAGAGAGGGACTGACTCTCTAGACTGGCAGGGAGAATGCAGAAAGCCCACATTTAAGTCCCTCCTTCTGTGGGACCTTGAGCCAATCACTTATCTCTTTGTGCCTCAGTCTCCCATCTGTAAAATGGGGATACTAGTCTTGCCTCACAGCAGGGTTGAGGGCAAATACATTAAAACGGTGACATTCTCAGATACAGCAATAACAGGGGCCATTGAAGTGCAATTGTAACCCACACACCTAGAGGGTGGGGTTCACTGTCCCATGCAGGGGCCCTTACAGTGAGCGATAAGAGCAAGTTAGTGCTACAGCCTAGGTGAGAAACAGCTGGCTTTATAGCTCAGGTTGTAGAGGCTCCTACACTAAGCTCCAGAGGTCCTAGGTTCAAATCTGCCTTGTGGTGGTTATAAAATCATACATAACTACTCTGTCTTGACAGCATAGATAGTGGTGGTGCAAGTTTTACACACAATCCCCCTCTGTGTACCCCGAGCTGAGTCTCTGATCCTTTATACATCTGCCACCAATTGTGCTCTGTGACAGGTGTGTGTATTCACACCTGTCTTCTAAGAACTACATATTAATTAATTGAGGCCATTTCACAGAAGCATTGAATAGCCACAACTTCACAAAAGAACATTCTGAACTGCCATCGTATGCTGATAATTTTTGAACATTGCTACCAGGGGTCTTGTGCCCCTGAGCCAGAGATGAGAAAAAGGCTGTCGGTCCCAAGTTTCTGATTCATCCAGTCTTCCTCCTTTTAATGGTAATGAAAAATTCTAAACCAGGGTCTGGCGTGGGTCAGAAGAAATTACTGACCTGAGAAACAGCACCATGACTGTGTGCAAAGGAAAATGTAGGCTGGCTCAGGGTTGGATTCAGAAAGAGGCTTTTGGCAGCCCTGGGTTAAGGAGGAGCCCCGCAAAAAGATTTCTGAGCTGCCAAAAGAGAAGCTGCCCCAGGGAAGCGCCCCACATCTCTATCGCCTGCTTCCCTCTCCCACACCCTAACTGCCTCCTAGTCCCCACACCGCCAACCCAATCTGCTGTCCCAAGTCTCTCCCACATCCTAAATCCCTCCCAGAGCCCACTCACCTCCAACCTGAGCCCCTCCTACACTTCAAACTCTTTGGCCCTGACCTGGAGTCTACCCCTGTGCCCCAAATGCCTCATCTCCAGCCCCACCCCAGAGCCTGCACTGCCAGTCAGAGCCCTCACCCCCTCCTGCACTCACGCTCCTGTCTCAGCCCACAGTCCCCTCCCACACTCGGACGGGACCCCTCCCTGTAGCCTAGAGAACTCACAAAATCTAATAGCCTTGGGCCCCCAGAAGAGCTAATCCAGGTCTGGGTTGACGAGCCAGGATGCCTTCCTAAGGGACAGGAGTATTTGACTCTGGGCTAGCCTCTCTGGAAAAGCGGTAGAAGTCTCAACTCTTGGATCATTGAAAACTACCTCAAACAAAGCCCAGGGAAGAAAATATTACCTCAGGGAGGTAGGGCTGGGTTTTCTCATGAGGTTTTCTGTACTTCCCAATTCTGGTTTGGGGTACACATTTGGTAAAATACATACACTCTGGTTGGGACATAAATTCTGCCTTTCTCCTGGGGTTTCACTTTCAGCCCTGGCAGAAAGTGGAAATTAAAAAAAAAAAAAATCAATATAAAAGCTAATGGAGGCATCTTTGAACCTGGACTTGGGTTATTATGTATGAAGTTTCATCTCCATTATTTTATTTGAACTCGTTCACCTTTTTCTAGTGCTTAACAGCAGGAGATTCAACCTTGCTGGGGAGGGAATCTGCCAGCTTTCTCCTCTGCAGACAAAGGGAGACATTCTTTGGAAGATGCAAGCCCCTTTGGGTATTAACCTCCAGACAAACTTCTGCAGAGCTCTTTGGGTAATGGCTGCTGCTGTCATCACGCCCTTGCTCCCTTGGGTTGTGGGCACAAGCATTGAAGAGCTAGCTGCAAAGCAGAACATACACCCGGATTACTGACTCTTATGTTTGCTTCTCTGTATTTCTTCATCATACTGTGCACTCCATTACTTCATCATACTGTGCACTCCATCTCTGCACTGAGGGAGAAGGAATTTATGCAGCAGCTCGCAGTGCACAAAGAAATCTCTCTGCTGAATTTTGCTCTGGCCACCTCACTCACTCAGAATTTTAGCTGCCTCTCCCACTGAGCTTGCAGTTCTAAAGCCAGACCGCAGGGCAGGAAGAATGCTATCCAACACGGTGCCTAGCCCTGCAATATGCAGTTCATGATGGTGTTCTCAGGAGAGAAAGTAACTTATATTTCTCACATGGAGTGTCGTGTTACACCGGGAGGTAGGGGGTGTGATTCGACAGTACCTGTAAAAAATTAAAGTGTGGGGGGATGAGGGCAGGGGATTGGTGTGGGGCTTGGGGGAGGCTCCGGGCAGGAGATGGGGATGTGGGAGTGCCGGAGTTAGGGCAGAGGGCTATGGATGTGGTGGGGGCAAGGAGACAGGGTTTGGGGTGTGAGGAGGAGCTAAGGGCAGAGGATTAGGCTTTGGGGGTGTACCCAGCCTTGTCCGGCTCCCCCCCCCATTCAGTCACATGGAGAGAAAGTTTTGCTCCTGGCTTTGGCCAGGCCTCGGCCCTGCCAGAGACCGGGCAGGGAGGCACTCCACTCTGGAGTGTGGTGTGGGGCACCACCACGCCGCCTGTGCTGTTCCGGGCTCTTGCTGCGGGGAGGACTGAGGTGGTTGCAAACCCCTCAGCTGGCTGGATGAGGAGTGAGTGAGTGGAGAGTGGGGCAAGGGATGGAGAGAAGCCTGCCAGCCCAGCGCTGGAGAGGGGCCAGAGAGGAGCAGCCTGCCCTGCGGGTGGCCAAATAAAGTCCTGTCACAGCCAAAGAAAGGAGGCTGAAGCCCTTTGGGCCACACCCTGGCTATGGCACCCTGGGCATGGGCCCAGTTTGCCCAGCCCTAAGTCTGGCTCAGTTGCTCGCCAGTTGCCCATATTGCATCTTGTGTCATACAGGTAGCAGATTTTTAATGCACTCTTAAGTTTCACCAGCTATAAATTGAGGCATTTCTATTAAACTGGAAAGCATTCAGGGCGCGGGGTGATAATGGAAACTCCCTGTGCTAGGCATAATGGAGGTGCGAGTGCTTCAGAAACTGAGACTGCGGATGTACGAATGAACATGCATTTAAATCCAATCAATAATTAAAATCACTAATTTCCTTACTGAAGTGACTAAATGGTGAGCTGCTGCACCTCCTTATGGTTCATAATGATTGCTCTTTTGCAGCTTGAAGAGTCCCCGTGAAGGGATGGCGTTCCGAATTTTTTCAGTGAAGCAGTAAAGACCCTGGGAACGTACAAGTTTCTTCTGGAGAACAATCCACTGATCTTGAGAGACAGCAACCTTCCTCTGATGGCGTCTGCTCTGAACACACACCCCTTGCCAATTTCTTTCAGGGAAGACCGAAGAAATCTCAACAGCTTCTGACTTCAGTGTCTGTATCACATCTGCTCCAATTCAGTATTTTGCTTTGTGTGTTTTTGTTTTAAATCCCAGGGCATTCAGACTGTTGCAACTTCCAGCTCCAAAAGAGGTGTGCTAACTAGCTTGAGTGTGGATTAATTTACAACCAATATTGGGACCCCCCCCCCGCTGGTCCACAGATACCGCTGTAGCTTTTGAAGTACCTACCGTGATGGAAATACCAACATATGTTGGCAAGCAGAATATCTAGTGAAATATTATTTGGATGGTGGGCCTTTTAAAAATTAGTTTTAAAGCTGCTCCTTTTGTGGGGTGGGGCATATGTTTTTGTTTGGAACAAGGTTTTGTGTTGGTGTTTTATTTTTTTGTTTTGGAGGGGGTGTCTATTTAAGAGCAAAACCTGAGTGTTTCCCCATCAGCTTGCATGTGCATAGGAAAAGTTGGGTTAGGTCCGTGATATATTGCGTAAGGTCAAGTGGTATCATGATGTAACCTGTGGTCAGCTGTCCATGGCTTCCTGAAGGACTCTTGGAGATGATGATGTCTCGAAAATGTGGTGGCAGTATGAAAAGGTGGTGAAGATCCCCACCCCAGAGAAACAACGACCCAAGCCAATCAAAAATGCTGCGCTGGTGTTTGCTGGCCAAACATTCGCGGATAGTTAGGAAGTTGGATTACCTCTGAGAAATGGAGGAGTTAGAGCTCCTGTCCTGGCACATCTCTGTATTATGCTACACACCATTTATTTTTAATTTACAGTTAAATGCAATTTATTGTTCTATACAGCAGTGCTGGTTTTGTGGGTAGTAGTTAAGCAGTAATAAGAAGTTAATCTTATTTTTGTTAGAAATGGATGCATCTATATAAACTGTGTTCACTTTATCTTTATGAAGTTTTTTTGTACAGTTCTGAGGTTTAAATTTATGGAATGGGCCTGGATTGTTTGCTTGCATACAATCGATACCATATAGCCGTCTTAGCTTCCAACATGATCACTGTTGTGAGCATCTGAAATCTAAAGTGTTGGGTTACTAAATATAAATTTATTAGAAGTTTTAAAAATTTCAGTCATTCTGCTCCTAAGAGCTATTTAAATACATTGCTTAGAAGGGTTTAAAAGGAATTAAAATTAGCTATAAAATCAGCCTAGTATGGACTGCCTTGTAAGACAATCTAGCAATCGTGAGATTCATGACTGAAGCTAATTTGCTCCTAACTTTTAGAGGTTAGTAACATTATTCTAAGCCCAAACCTATTTTTCCCTTAATGGTCAGACATAAAATAACCCACATGAACACAAAGAAGGCCACATAACCTTTAGCTCATTGGCTGATGTAAAAAGATATCCCTTCACTCAGTAACTCGATTGTAGTATGAACATGTGGGATATATTTTGCTTACTGTTACAATTATGTCACCACTCTATTTGGCAGATGTTTCATGGCTTTCCATAGCCTTCCGATGTTCAGGCTATATTTAAATTACACTAGAGGGGCCGGAAACCTAGCTATAAACCTATTCCAAAATGTTAGACCAATAGCATGATATGGATAAGCATTCATTTTATTTAATTTTTAAACCCCATGAAATCTGCAAAGAAATTACATTTGTCAGGCCATTTGTTTCATAAGTAAGGTTTCCTTTCCTTGTGAAATCTGAGGTTAGAAAGAGACCTTTCATAACTGAGCAGGGTTTGCACATTTTCAAGAAGTTACACACAGCAAGCCTACTTTTGGAATGGCTCTGGTAAATTAACGTAACACCTATTCTGTATTTATTTAGTGTGGTCTCTTAAGGTATGTTGTGCTTGCTTTATAGCAAGGAAAACCAGTTACATGTTCAAGGTAAATGTATGTGAAAAACAGCTTTAGAAAGCGCCCGTTTGGGACGGACTGAAATTTTGACAATGAGATAAGTCAGGTTCCTTGTTTTGCCCATTATGAATAACTAGCACATTTGCTCGGGTCCTTAACTCAGTTAATTCTCTTTTTGAAAATAAAAGGAAAATTTGTACCAGGGCTCCTTGCTCTTCCCCTTCCTGTCCCTGTCAGGGATCGAGAGCAAAGCACACACCTCATCTGCCACGTGTGCTCCCCAGCCAGAGTGAGGAATGCAGCAAACTGTGCACTTTCCTCTCGCCCCCTGACAGTGGTGAAGGGGAACAGCCAGCAACATCCCTATATGAATTGGGGAAGTGGGGGAGGAGCTTCAACCCCCTCCTCCCTAAAAGCATCTGGGGGGGAGGGGTGGCTCAGAGCTGTGGAAGTCCCAGATGGGGGAGGGAATTGCCCCCAGCCAGCCTCTTTCACCTACTTGGTGATTCTGTCTCATTTCAGTATGGGTTTATGAGAAGCAATCCCATTCTAGGCACATCCCATTTTCCTGACACCACCAAACTCTTATGTTGCTTTAAGTTATGATAAGAGGAAGCTGCATACCAAATTTGGTGATTCTAGCTCTTATTGTTTAGGAGGAGTTCTTGAACAAACAAACAGACTCTCTTAAAACATATAGTAGATAAGACTGGAAACAGGCTTGTCTAATCTCACCACATTTTTGTAGCATGAATCTGTGGCCTCCGTAAGCCAAATAGAAGTTACATCTTCAATAGCTGAGGACTGCAATTAAAAAGCATAATAAGGATCAATTAAGCCTTTCCACGGACTTCATGGGAGTTGTATTGGTCTCATGTTTAGTTCTATTGTACATCCTAGTCAAAGGAGAACACAATTGTTCCATTACCCTGTCTTTGAGAATCAGTCATCTTGTAGAAGGATGGGAAAAAATTTGGACTGGAACAACAGGAAAATCTGAGAATTATCAAGAACAATATATACAAATTCAGTTGATCTAGAATGTATTTTTCTTAAAAAGGAGGGGGGAGAAGGAATTAATACCCTAACATAAAAAGTGAAATTGTGAATATAAAATAAACGATATAATCATTCTGTAGCTTCAACCAAACAATTTGGATTTTCAGAAACTGGTATTTAGTGTACGTCGGTGTCTCTGTTTAATTGTATAGATTCTGTACAACAGAACAATCAGGACTTTGATCAATCATTCTTTGAAGTTCTGGGTGCTATTAGTTTAAATAATATCTCTACCGTATTTAGGAAGGGTCACATCCTGCAAGGCATTATGCCTTTTTTTAGTTGTGTTCAATTGTATATATCAGCTGCCCATATGTAGGTGGAACAGGCTCTGTTTTTAGCCAAATATATGCTGATTTTACCTCTGTCTTACCCAAGCATTTCTCAGTCTAATATGTTTCAATAGAGCTTTCAGCTGCAGAGTGTCTTTGTCTTTATATTATCAAATTCCCTGATTCAGGTGTTGATTCAACAAGGTACTGAAGAATGTGCCTGTCTGTAAGCCTGTGAGGATCCTCACTGAAGCTAAGGGATAGGATTTCTAAGATAAGGTACAGGTTGAAACTCTCTTAACTGGTATTCTCTGCTCTGGCAACATCCATGGTCCAGCATGGTGTTTCAGGACCAAAGAGTCTTGGTGGAAGGCCAGCAGTAAGGATCCCTATGGGACTGGCGTGTAGAAGCGGGACTGCCTAGTGGAGTTGGGAGCCCTGGTGCGCAACACTGCCTGAAGGCCCAAGGCAGAGCCATGGCAGTGATGGCTGCAGGGCAGTGGGGCCAGCAGGAGGGGGGAACCAGCTGGGAGTCCAGCGGCCAGGCCGGGGAGGCTGGTGGCAGGGGTCCAAAAATGACCTCCCCTGGTCCGACAAAATCCTTTATCTGGGACCAGTCAAGTCCCATGGGTGCCAGACCTGGGAGGTCCAACCTGTCTTTAGGTGCCTAACTACCATTGAGGTTCAACAGGCATTAGGTGCCTAAATGCCTTGGAAAATTGAAGCCAAAGGACCCGGTGGTTAAGCATCTTGTTAACGGAAGTCTTTTAGGTTTTTATTGCTGGCTCATTCCAACACCAATAAATAAGTCTCACAATTGTCACTGAAAAGAATCTCATTTTATGTGCTGGTTTCCTAAGGACATAATTAGTTTCTAGGATCAGAGGGTCTGAAGAGCCTCTCTGCAGAAACCAGGGGCCCAACAGAATTGTGTGTGCCAGCATTTGTCTCTGTGCTCCCAGAACGGGTGGGGCTGGATATAGGCTCCTCCCATGCACCGCCCAGGGCTCTGGTTACCGCCACTGCCACAGTTATGGTGACAGTGGCCAGGAACCACAGGCACTTTGAATCGTTGGGCCCTTGGGCAGTTGCCCCTTTTGCCCTTCCATTGGCAGGCCTGGCAGAAACAATGTTTATTTCAATATGTCTCACCTGCCTGGTACCTGGTGTGGTGCCTCTTGTGTCAGATAATTGTGTTGATTCTCTTTAAAGGAGTCAAGGGCATTTCAGAGTTTCTAGCATTTCAGATTTGGTTGGTCCTCATTTTGGCCCTGATTTGGGACTCACTGAGCGGGGACTTGAATGTATGATTAACATTAAGCTGGTGAGATTTAAGCACATGCTTAAAGTTAAGCAGTCACTGAAATGCTGTCATAAATAAGGATGCTTTCCTGAATCAAGGCCCCATCAGTAGTCTCATGGAAGTCAATGTGCATAATACATAGTACCTGAAGTCAGTGGGACCATTAACACAGTAGGGTTCTACTGAGCATGAGTTAGGGTATGCAAATTTGGCCCCTCTTTTGATTTCTCCACTATAGAAATTGTGTATATAGGAGAACAGCAAAGGGTGCGGGGGAGGGGAACCCCATCAAAACATGAGAGATCTCTTTATTTTTTAATGTAACATCACCCCTAAAATGTAAGGCAACTGAAGTTTGGAATTAGATCATTTGAAGCCCTTCTTTAATAGCTGCATTTCTGTTGCTCTTACCTGGCTTTGATGCAGGTGTTGAGTTGAATAGCTATTGACCATAGGCTGCCTCAGCCTGCAGTTTATGTATTTGCCTTTTTTCTATGAAAAACGGGTTTTTGTTTTTACTACTTCCTGTGTACAAAGGTTTAGTGTAAATGGGGCTGCCTTTGCATGATCTTTACGGGGCCATATTTTGGTTTCTAAAACTCATTTTTTTTTCTAAATGCAGAACTGTAAAATACCTTTGTTTTGTTTTCCGAATTGTGAAATAAAACCTATACCAAAAACAAGATGCCAGCCCCTTGGTTTTAATGTGTAACTTTTCAGTGGCTTCATTTAGGAGGCTGAGCGTGGGATATCTTTTTATTTATTTATAGCACTTGAGCACCTCAATTAAGAGTCTAATGTACTTGGTGCTGTGCAAATGTGACAAACGCCATCTTGGCCGACATACCATGGATTGAACAGGGACTTCCAAAGCTGAAAGCATAAAGGGGCCATGATCTGTAACTGGAGTTGTAATGGATTCATATCTTCTGTGGATCAGGAAAAGAGAGGAATCTATTATTGTGGGGGAAGTTCTATGGCCTGTGTTATGCAAAAGGTCAAACTAGACCACAATGGTTCATTCTGGTTCTGGAGTCTATGAATCTATAATACGCACTGAGCAGTAAACTATACCTATGTCTGGTCTACGCTACAAAATTAGGTTGTGACATGTCTCCTCTCAAATAAATGTGTCTTCAGCTGACATAAATGCTTCATTGGAATGACATCGTGAAACCACTTTTCAGAACAGTGTTGTGCTCTAGTTGAGCTACTTATGTTGACATAATGCGAGTTTAGAAGTGCACAACCTGTGCCAACTCGAAGGGTCCTCCATCGGCTCAGGTTCCACAACGTCATAGTCCCCATGACTGATTGCTCTGGCCACAGTTGTAAATTGCGCTGCTCATGAGTCATGGGCACTCCCTTTAAAAGCCCAACCCCCCAAGTGTTTTGGAAAGGGCTTTTTCTGATTGCCTACCTTGGTAGGGCACACACTTGTGACAGGTTCCTACTTGTGTGCAACTGTCAAAGCTGCTCATTCCAGCTCTACTGCTTAGCCACTTCCATGCCTGGTGTAGATTTCCTGGAAGTGACATATTGGCCTGGGTGGCTTTGGGACACCAGTAGCAGCTGAGCTCTCTGTGCCTTTGTTACCCTGGGGAGTGAGATACCAGCTAAAATTAACACCACCTATAGAAAATAGTGCCCCTGTGTCAGTGTTGGGTCAGCAGACAGCCACTTCACCTACATCTTCCATTCTGGGGGCAGCTTTTCTTCCTTTGCCGCATAGATGTTATACAGGGCGCAACAGGCAGCTATAACCATTGGGATATTTTCCTCACTGACATCCAATCCAGCTTCCCTTACATCTTCCACAATCACTTTGAACATTCATGATGCACCTGCTGGCTGGCTGTATCTTGCCTGGGTCCTGTCAACATAGCAATGGGAGCAAGGAGTAGACTGAGTCCTTCAGAATCACGACAGACCTTTCCCTATTGCCAGTGGCGACCTGCTGGTCACGAAAGAATGTCCATATCTGCAGTGTTCTGAACTGCCCTGTGTTCTTAAAGACCAGAGCATCAAGCCTCTTACCTGACGAGCCCATGCTGATATCAGTGAAGAGTCCATAGTGAATCACCAGTGCTTGCATAACCATAGAAAACTAGCCCTTTCCTGCAGGTGTACTCGATGTGGTTAGTTGTGTGTACTGTCTATTGCCCCATCTGCAGGTCAGGAACCCCACTGCAGCAAAACCATCCGCTCTGTCCTGCACAGTGCTGAGAGTCACCGTCCTGTGTAGCAGGAGATGGTTAATGGCCCTGCAAGCTTGTGTGATAACAGCCCCTCCTGTGGCTTTTCCAACTCCAAAATGATTTCCCACTGACAGGTAACAATCCAGCAATGCAAGCTTCCAGAGAGCTGACTCTTCCCCTGTTTGGGAGCAAAACTGTTTCTCTTTGTTTGGCCATAGACTTTAAAACATCATAGCATTAAATAGCCATATAGCCTTACATGCCTTTCATGATATTCATCAACAGAGCTTCATTAGCTTTCAGAAGAGACCACCCTTTTCTAATGCAGAAGTATTGCCAACAATCAGTTGATTCAATTGGTTATCACTTCAGGATGAGACTCCCTGGCATTATAGACTGGTAAAACCTTTGCAATGGATTTTTTGGGCGGAAGGATTCAAGCTATGAGGAAGGCCACAGGGAGTCTTGTGGTGAAGGAAGCACCATACTGTTTCTTCCCCCATTTTTTAGCCTAATAGCTTTGTTTACCTAATATGTAAAAATGGGTGGCTGTTATATTTTTTTGCTCAAAGATCGGGCTGCTCAGAGAATCAAACACACATTCCTTTGATTAGGGAAGACTTGTTTACCAACATGCCTTGTTTAAACACACTTTAGTCATAATTCTAGCATATAACCCATGACTCTTAATGCCCACAGCGGACATACATCACATGGGAACGTTAACCTGGAAAATGATGCCCCATAAATAGCAACAGGATTAACCATTTCACTGCTCATCGTTTTAGCAAAGCAAGTCCGGGAGCTAATGCGTTTACTTCACAATCCCAAACTGCCGCCGCCTACCTCCCAGATGCAAAAGCCCCAAAGCGTCCCCTTGACTTCCCAGGCCAACAATCAATGCAAAAAACCGGCCCGTTAGAAATGCGGGCAGGGTTGAACAAACTGAATATAATAACAAAATAAATACACAGGAGCCGCCATGAGGCTTGTAATAGCCATTTCCTTTAATTAATTAATTAATTAATTAAATAAATAAATACATAATTAAACCTCTTTTATTTCTTCTTTTAAACCAAGCTGCTGTAGGAGTTCTGGCCTGCTACACCAAAATACTGCTAAACACCCAAGCCCCTTGCTGCAAAACAGGTCTAGCTTGCCTTGGAGGGAATCTGGCACCTTGGCCACAATCTTGTGATTCCCTCACTGATATCTCTAACCAGAACCTCAGTTGCTATTTACGTCAGTGGAGCTATGAAACTAACAGCAGCTAAGCATCTGTCCCTCTGTCTTCTGATCTCTGCTTAAGCAACTTGTTCTACCATGTCCCTGCTAACAAAAGCTATTCACAGAATGAGCTATCTGTAACTCTATTGTTTCTGCCTATTCCTTGGGGCTGTATGTATGAGCCAGATGAGCAAAGACCTAGGGCAAAATCCACGGCTCAAAAAAGAAGGGAAGAGAATGTCTGTTGGGGAGGATTTTGCCTTGCCACCGTCATGACGCTGTTGATTTTCTTTCAACGTGAAATGTTAGTGTCAGGGAGGGATGGGTGTGTGTGTGGGGGGGGGGGGGAAGGGAAAGGGGGTGTAAAAAAGCCAAGTGCTGATACATGAATTAGGGGGAGAGAAACTCAAGGAATGTGATTCGGGAGAAGATGCTGTGAATGGTGAGGATGGCTAGCTAAGTCAACATATTTTCCTGCTTTTTCATGTTTTCTCATGGGAAAAATTTGGCTCTTTGCATTCCTAGGTTTATTTGAAGCTGAACCTGAAAACTCAGCACACTGAAAAAGAAAATTAGTGTCCCCTGTGTCTGGAAGCATGCCTCTGTTCATTGCAATAACATTTGTGCAAAATATTTCTTATGGAGTATTTCACAACTAATAATGTTCTAACCATTAATATTCTGGTGTACTGAATGGAGGAAATGCATAGTTATGAACATAAGCTGAAATTGCGACTAAAATGTGCTTACCAGACAAGACTGGGGAGGGAGTCAACTGATTCTTCAAAGATAATGGGGCAAGTTGAGACCTCTAGCCAGCTGTTATCAATCATCTGTCAGGTGGTCATGTTTTGGAAATGAAGGAGGGCAGGAAGAGATCAATCTGCATTTTAGCAAGCCAGGACCTCTTTCATCATGAGCTGCCATAGCTCCTTCCACACAACTAGAATGAACTTTATTTAGGGGCAGCCCTTAGAATAATGCATTTCAAAAGGTGACTGGACTATAAAAGTGATGGGCAAAACCAGTGCAGTAACTAGGCATTTTAGAGCTAGCGACAAGAAAGCATATTTGCACCTCCCTACTGTTTTTTGCCCCATTTCCTGCCCCAAATTGTTTGTGCCCCATGCAACTATCTTGCTTGCCCTGTCCTGATTATTATCTCAGCAAAAACACCCCAGATTCTCTATCTTACCTAAGAAGACAAAGGAACCAGTCTTTTGACTTTGGGGAGAAGGGCAGATATCCCAACCTGATGTCTGTTGGTGGGAACTCATGGTAAGGATTTTACTGTGAACCAAGTCTAGCTTGTGAAATTTTAGCTGCTGGAAAGTGTTTTACTTTAATTTCTTTTATAACCATTTCTGACTTTAATATCTGACCCTTGAATTCACTTGAAACCCCATTTTCTTTTGTCAACAAACCTGGTTTATGTTTTCATCTACACCAAATGCAGTGCTTGTTAAAACTGAACGATTTGGTAACTCCAGTTAAAGTAGAGTAATCCACATGCCTACTGGGTGTGGTTCACTGTGTCATGTAGTGGCATCCATGAATCCTCTTACAGAGAGAGAGAATGAGTTTGCTCTACAGCCTCAGCTGAGAGCCAGCTGGCTTTTAGTTCAATCTGTAGAGGTTCATGCACTAAGCTCCAGCGGTCCCAGGTTCAGTCCTGCCTGTCACCTTGCAAGTAGTAACCAAGGCTGGTGGAAGCCAGTGTTGTTGGCAGGCTACTAGGGTCAGAGCAGTTGGACCAGGGCTGCAGCTATATTCAGATCCCCAAGATGTGCCTTGCAGGCCGGTAAGGGATCTGTAATGGGCTGTGGTTGGGAGCCACAAGAGCAAAGCATTGCGAGGCATCCAATTTGCAGGGCAAGTGGTGACGCTACCTCCTCTTTCCATGGCCTGGTCACCGTTTCACCTGTGCTGAGATTGCAGTCTATAAGGCAGCCATGGGGCATGTCACTCCTTGATACAAGACTGGGCTCAGTCTTGAAGCAAAAGGCTCTGTGGTGCGTTGCGGTGCCTCTGAACCATCCACTTACTCACTTATGTTCTTTCTAATCATGGGCTGCAAGAATCGAAAGCGACGAATACAAAGCCTCGTGCCAGCCTATGTGTGTGCGTGCTCCTTCTGAGCCCTGCAGTGATTTGGAGGACACACCGGGGCAAGGTTTTCTAAGCTACTTTGCCAGCGAGGCCCCTGAGTCTCATTGACATGAAAGGCTCCGTTTAAGGCTCTTTAATTTCATTTATGCCACTTCAGGGGCTGGTCAGAGCAGTGCAAAATGCCTCCGTGTAAATGGAAACCAGCCCCCTTATCTTCTTGCCTGTGGTTAAAATCGAGTTGCTGAGTTGATTCATCGGACAAAGTATCCCTTATGCAATTCCTTCCTGGAGTGCGTGCATGTCACCAGCTGTACTGTGTGTGCAGTCAAACACTGCCTGCAGTTTCCCTCCTCTCCCTTCTACTTCGAAGCCAAGCACATCTTAGTGCTATGAAATGCCAGACTTTACTACAAACCTATTTAGGATGGGGTGAGAAGTCAGGGGAGAGAAGGGCCATTACAGCAAAGAGCTAATGATGGTCGAGGTCCAAGCTCACAAAGCCAACTAAACCCTTAGGAATGCTTCACAAATATCATGAAAGCACAGTCCACCACAGACCCCGGGCTCCTCTTGTCAACAGCTGTGGGAGATCCTGAGAGAGTACAGTAGACAAAACCCTCTGGCTCTATGGCTAAGAGAAGTGGTAGCCTGCAAGTTCTTATTTCAGCAGCTTTGTGTGAGGCCTTCCCTTGGTGCGTGTGATACACTGTGAGATAATGAAGGGAACTTCTGGGTTACTCTTGCACCCTGCTCATGTTTTACACAATGAAGATAGAGGAGCAGATTTGTAAAAGATTTCAGCAACTATTCATGCCCATAAGGACAACTGTGAGACCCGGAGTCCTTTTGAAAATCTGCCCTCTGAGCTAAGAGCCAGGAATTCTTGAGGGTCTAACATTGACTCTTCTTTGGCCTTAGCAAGTGGCCTAACTTGTTGGCTAACCTTTGTAAAGGTTCAGAGGGGGAGGATCCATGTTAGTCTGTAAGTGGAAAAACTTAAACAAATAGTCCTGCAGCACTTTAGGGTATATCTAGACTACATACCTCTTTCGCCAGAGGGATGTAATTTAGGCATACTGAAATTGCTAATGAAGCGGGGATTTAAATATCCCGCGCTTCATTAGAATAAAAATGGCTGCTGCTTTTTGCCGACGCAGAACTTTGCCGGCAAAAAGCGGCAGTCTAGACAGGGATCGGTCAACAAGGAAAGCCTTTTCCGACCGATCCTGTAAACCTCGTTGCACAAGGCATAAGAGATCAGTCAGCAAAGGCTTTCCTTGTTGACCGATCCCCGTCTAGACTGTCGCTTTTTTGCTGGATATTTAAATCCCCGCTTCATTAGCAATTTCGGTATGTCTAATTTACATCCCTCTGGTGAAAGAGGGATGTAGTCTAGACATACCCATAGAGACTAACAAAACATGTAAATGGTATCATGAGCATTCATGGGCACAACCCACTTCTTCAGTTGACTGGAGTTGTTAAAAGTCCAGTTTCTAAATAAACAGCGGATGGGAGGGGAGGGGAGGGGATAGACAGAAAAAGAAGGGAAAAAGAAGGGGGAAAAAAAGGGAAAAGAATAATCAATTAGAGTGTCCATGCTACATAAAGCTGATAGAGAAGGTACTAAATGTTCTTAAGTACCCATTGTTTGATTTTTTTTTATGTCATGAGGATGTGGAATGTAGCGATCCATCCACCCAATGGCTTCATGTAGCATGGACACTAATTGGCTATTCTTTTCCTTTTCACTCTTTTTTCCTTCTCTCTTCCTCCCGTCCATTATTTATTTAGAAACTGGATCTTTAATAACTCCAGTCATCTGAAAAAGTGGGTTGTGCCCATGAAAGCTCATGGTACCATCTACATGTTTTGTTAGTCTGTAAGGTGCTGCTAGACTATTTGTGGGGTTTTTTTTTTGTAAACTGAGGCGAACATCCATCTTGCATGCATGGAGCAAGGATTGGAGCATTATTAGTTAAGTGCCAAAAGAGGGCAATGTTCCATCTAACTTTTTCCATCCATGTGCAGAATAAATTTTATGTGCACCAAGGAATGTACCGCTGTGCACCACCAGTAGAAATAGATGTTGCCGTCTGTGGGTGTTATGTCTGCTCTGCCAATCATCTGGGCGGCACCTGACTCTCTGCTGGGAGGCCGCCCAAGAACTCAGCTTAAAGGGAACACGGAAGGAAGGATGAAGCCGGCTTGAAAAATGATTTGTAGTCTGGTGGCCCCAGTCATGGAGCAGGACCCCAGTGTGCTGGCCTCTGTACAGGAACAGTCTACGAAGATGATCCCTGCCCCTAATGAGTTTATGATCTCAGGCTATGGCTACACTTGCACTTGATCAACAAAACTTTTGTCATTCATGGGTGCTTAAACCTACCCCACCCCCTCACACTGTGAACGACAGTTTTTTCAAGGCAAGTGAAAGCGTAAACACTGTTTGGCCAGCAGGAACGCTCTGCTGACGCCAAGCGAAATCCACTCCTCAAGGGTGGAACCCAGCCTGGTCGCTAAAAGCTACGTAGTGCAGACCTACCTGAAGGATCAGCTGAGAGACAACCAAAGAGGACACCCAAAGAAGCAGGGACACAGGACGGGGCAATATGGGAGAAAGTGGGGATGGCAAAGGCGAGTTTTAAGGAGGAACATGACTTTGTGGATGTTGACAGCAGGAGTCTCAAACTCACTGCACATGGGCCATCTACAGCCTGAGCCGTTCCACAGTTCAGCCTGTGTGTGGCAGCTAGTACATGAGTCCCTGCAGCCCTGGGTGGGGCGTGTCTGTTCCTGTCCCCCACCTGCTCCACCCCACCATGCCTCTTCCCCTCCCTCTTCCTACTATTACACCCTTTCTCCGAGGGAGGATGCCTTGGGTTTATGGGGGGGGG
>JANRFK010001785.1:34202107-34234366 GCA_030068395.1 Apalone spinifera
CGCCCTCATTAGCCTCCCTAGATTGATCTAGGGGGCTAGTGTAGACGTATCCTAGGTTTTTCCATGATTGGAAAATTCTTGGGTTGTGGAGAGCCAATGGTCACTGATGATTCTGCAGTTACTCCCCTTATCGCATAAGGGGATTTCTCCCTGAAGTCAATAAGATTTCTGTGTACTGGAAGATCAAGCCCTTGAAGTCTTGTTTTACATCCAAGTTGTCTCATCTGTTTTTCTCTCCAATAGCCTCATTAGTCTATCATATCTTTGGGTGCTGCTATGCTATGCTATTCCGTGGCATATTGTACCATACTCAGCTTGCAAAGTGTGTTATGGCTACAGCAATGCAAGCAAGAATTGAAAGCGACTAGCTTTTTAGTCGCTGATAATGTTTTGATACAGCTAACGTCCGGAGGATGCTTACAATTTATTGCAGATCTTGAGTTATTGGCTGATTGAATGAAACAGATGTTTTATAAATCAAGCCTGCATAAACCCTTCAATTAAGGTCACAGTAAACCGTCTCCCAAGGTCAAATGACTTTGTTATAAAGCAGGCTTTGGAGGGAATAATCACACTGAGAATAACAATTAGGTTGGAGAATGAGAAACAGAACTGGGAAGACCCAGAGCCTTATTTTGGTGGTAAAATGCCAACAGCTACTTTTTCCTGGAACTTGGTGGGTAATGGTTCAATTGTGCAATGGAGCAAGTGTTCCGTAAGGCCTGTGTACCTGCCCCATGTGTCTATATACAGCCAAAGCACATCCTTCACTTTGATCCAGCACAAGTATATGGGTTATGCATCATGGAGATCTGGGGATACAGACAATGCTAGAATCCTACTCTGCTATTGACACTAACAAACCGCATGACTCCAGGCAGTGGAATAGCAACTGAGGTTGGGGGCAGGTCTCGGGGGTAGATCCACAAAGAGACTTAGGTGTGGCAAGGCCTAATGTTTTGGGCCTTGCCACTCAATGGAATCCACAACCCTAAAATTAGGTCTGTAAGTGCCTCATGTATAATGCACTGGGAGAGTTTGACACCTCAGAATGGGATCCTCAAAAACCAGCATGCTGAACAAGGTGACACCGTTGCTGGGCTGTAGGAAATGCTGTAGTGAGGGTTTTGGCCTCAGCCTGCTTCTCAAAGGGATTTAGCCAAGTGTGAGCCAGAGGAGGAGACAATAGAATTCTCAGCCATGAGTCCTCTCTGGGGGTTTGGTGCCGAAGCTCTTTATTGCAGGAAATGGAGGCGGTGGTTTTGGAAAGTGACTCTTGTGAAAAATGAAGACACTCTTTTTTTTCAGGCGGGTAGGTGTGATGGAGTGTATTGCCCGGCCCTGGCCCAGAAAGGTTTAACTGCACATTGCAGGCTGAGGAGGCCACCCCCTCTACCACTGCATGGAGATAGACAGGATAAGGATAGACAGGAAGAAGTCTAGCTCAGTCTGGGCAGGCTACTGAAGGGGAAGGAAGCAGAGATTACCTGGACATCTCCCAACCGTTTCCCCCAAATTCCTAGTTTAAAGCTCTCTTAATCAGTTGAGCCAGCCTCCATCCTAGAAGTCTATTTCCCTCCCTACTTAGGTGAAGTCCATCCCGAGAGAACAGTCCTCTGTCCATAAATGCCTCCCAGTGACCGTACATCCCAAAGCCCTCCTTATAGCACTACTGCCTAAGCCATCTATTGCTCATCATAATCCTGTCACATCTTAGTTGCCCTTCTCTAGGAACAGGCAGAATACAACTAAAGATCACCTGAGCCTCAATTTCCTTGAGCGTCCTCCCCAGCCTAGCATAGTCTCCCTTAATTCGTTCCAGCGAGAATCTAGCCGTATCATTTGTTCCTACATGAAGGATGATCAATGGATTCCTTCCTGCTCCCTTAATAATCCTCTTCAACCTCAGTTCCACATCCCGTATCTTAGCACCTGACAGACAACACACCCTTCTATTCTCTGGATCAGCTCTGGTTACAGGCCTATCTATTCTTCTTAATAAGGAGTCCCCAATCACGTAGTCCTGCCTTTTCCTAGTGAGAGTGCGATTCTCTGGTCTCTCTCTTGCTTCCTCTGGCTGCAAGTCCTTGCCATTCCTGTTTTCCCTTGTAATCCTCTTTAACCCATCCTGTATCCTCCTGATGCTCATTATTGGTATTGTCTCCATTAACTCTTTCCCCTTTATCTATGGGACTAGCCACTCTTCTCTTCTTCCTTACCCTTCCATCTTCATTATCTACCTGCTGTACCCCTTCTTCATTCTCCAACTCCACATACCTGTTCTTGAGCTCTATTTTTCCTTCACTGACCCATCTTTTCCTCTGCCTGGTTCTCTTAGTCACATGCTTCCGCTGTCCATTTTCTTCGCCCAGCAGTCCCGCCTCTGAGGCCCTTGATCCAGCTTCCATCTGCATATCTAACCTTTCCCCTTCAGCCACGTCATGCCTTTGCTCCATCATCTGCTCAAACCCCCTTCTAAACTCGACCAGAGTTTCCACCTGCGTCTCCAGTCCTCGGATCTTTTCTTCCATCAGCTCTATCAGGCAGCACTTCATGCAAACAAAACTCCTTTCTGGTAACCCCTCCAGAATCATGTACATACCGCAGTTACCACATCCAATCATCCTCCTTGTGTTCTCTACTGCTTGGGCCATGGCCACTACTGCCTCTATGTTTTATCTACTTTCTCACCAAAATCCTATTAGTCCAGTGAACACGAAAACAATCCAAAACACCCCCTCCACAGCAAAACAAACCCCTACTATAATTTACCCCTATAACTAATCTACTATAAATTCATACTTTTAATTCGGATTAATTTTCCTGAGTGTCCCTCTGCAGATGAACCCTAAGACACTACTGGATTTTAATAGTAGCAACTGAGGGATTTTAGGTGCCTCCTGAATTAGGTGTTAATTATCACAGCTGCACATAAATGTTGGACTTTGCCATTGAAAGGGGCACTTAGACTCCTATGGTAATGTCCACACAGTGAATGGCAGCCTGCAGGAGTGACTCTCACAGCCAAAATCAACAGATTCTGTCTCTTTGGGTTCACATTATGGTGCCAAAAACAGCAGTGTAGATGGTGTAACTTGGACTCTGAAATCTAGGGATAGGCAAGTCAATCGAGGCTCTGAGACTTGCTCTTGCAGATTGTGTAGATATAACCTATATCTAACCCACAACAAAATCAGTGGGTTTCCAGTAAGGTCCATAGAGCTACATGAGCTCAAGTGAGAGCATGTCTTCGCAACAGGATGGATCAACAGGCAGTGATTGATTCAGCGAGGGTTAATTTATCATGTCTAGTATAGACATGAAAAATCAACTGCCGAGTGCTCTCCTGTCGACTCCAGTACTCCATCAAAATGAGAAGAGTAAGTGGAGTCAATGGGAGAGAGTTGAAGTTGGTGTATTTAGGTTTGCTTATCATGCAGTAAGTCAGCATCTGACAATGTTATTCACGGCGGCCCACGGTAGAGTGGACAAGGCCTGAGAGTAGAATTTAACCCACTAAGAGTTAAGCCTATGATTTTTAAAAAATTATTTAAGGCGTATAAAAGTTTCTTTAAAAATTAGACATTCAAACACTATTCTTGTGCTCTGGGCACTTCAGCAGGGAGGAAATCAGGCACTTACAAGCACCCAGGTCCAGATTCTCAATGATATTTAAGCCTTTAACTCCCATTGATTTCAACAAGCTTCCCAGAGTTAGGGGCCACAATGGAATTACACTAGTGTAAAAACAGTATATGTGCCATCACAGTCAGGCCTTTATCCATGTAGGAGTTTTATGCACTTTTAAAATGTTTGCTTTCTCAAACAAGAAAAAAAAAATCCAGAAACACTATTAAAAACATTGTGTCTGCTACAGAAAACAAATCAATACAGCACAAGTGAAATCAATGGTCTCCATTTGGCAGCAGGAGCAGATGAGGCAAACACCTATCCTTATTAAGAAACAAGGAAAAAGGGATGCATTTGATATACAGAGAAAAAATTTTCAAGCTAAAAACTGTCATGTAGAACAGAAAAGATGAATAGTTAAATACTTAGAAAATAATTACCCATTTCTAGCGTTTTAGTCAGATAATGACCAATTAGAAGATTTAAGGGTCTAGGGTGAGGATAAAAATGGAATGAACTGAAACTCCTCCAGTGTTTTCTTTTCTCTGTGCCACCACTTTCAAGTTTCCTCCCAGTGTCTTCTCTGAGTACTGGCTTTTTTTGTGGTGGAAATCTGATCTTTTAATGTGGGGTTGTTTTTTTTTCAATCCTGCAGCACAAAAGTTCTCTTTAAAAACACACAAAAAAGTATTTTTCTCTTTGTTCTTTTGTAGACATTGAAAATGTAAGTTGTTTGGGTAACATCTATGCTAACCTCTGAAAATGTACAAGCCAATTATGATGTACTGGTAACTAGCTAAATAAGACCTCAGTGCAGACAAAAATAAAATAAGTAACTTTTCCCCATACTTCCTATATTTTCTTGGGCCTCTTGCTGTTATTTTGCTTCTAGCCAGGACAGGAAGCAATGAAACACTTAATTTTTCTTATGATATTTTCAATCCAACTACAGGCAGGAAGTAGAGAAATCTTTTGTACTCTTGTAGGACCAGATTGCAACTCTGTTGCTCATGTTCAGTAGCAGCCTATTTTCTGCTAGTAGTTCTGTTGATTTCAATAGGATTGTTTGCATCACAATATACCATTCAACATGAGTAAGGGATTACTATCTGACATTTCACTCCAGACCAATCCCACAGACCGGAAAGTTAACAAATTCCATTCCCAATTTGGTATTTTTCATTGAGCCACTAAACTTCTTGAAATGACCCATTAATAAAGATCTCTGTTTGTTGAACAAGTCTGAAATTCTTGGGCATGCTTCATTCCTGGAGCAAGCTTTAGAGTGAGGAATTTTTCTGCAGTATCCAGTGGCAGAATTGAGCCCACTAAATCATTGTGTCCTAAAATGAGCATTTTGCATAGCATGATCCAAAGTGACATGACCTGAGGAGGTGAGTGCCTCTTTTTTGAGTGCATATTGTGTGTTTAGAGGGAAATTATTCATAACTGAGTCTTCCAATACATATATTTATAGAAGTCATAGCAGCTTGTGTACCTGAATGGAGTGAGTTGATATTTTCATCTATTACCTTATTATTGATATTCACTGTTTTATATATTCAAATCCAGTCCAAAGAGATTTCTTTCTTTCTTTCTTTCTTTCTTTCTTTCTTTCTTTCTTTCTTTCTTAAAATAGGCATTTATTTATTACTAATTTTCAAAGATGGGGCTGACAAATCATAACTTGTCATGGCACCCCTAGTGTCTGAAATCTATTCAAATGAATATTTTGATAAATGCGAGGGAGGGTGAACATTTTGTTTCTCTTATTTTTTTTTAAAAGTATCCACAAGTACAAATTCTGTTTTTTAACATTGCACAAGGCAGTTTGTTACTGGACCAGTTTTATTAAGCAATCTCCTTTATTTGTTTAATTAGGAGCAGGGATTCTCCGCCCCCCCTTTCTTCAGTGTGTTAGTTGGCCCTTTTTTGCTGAAATATGTTTACAAAATATTTGGTTTAAACTTTGCAAAGCATGAAACAGAGCAGAGGGCAAAGCACCAACTGGCACCAATTCCCTTCTTTAGAGCCCTTTTGTAATATTTCTCTGACAATGTTCCTTCTCTGACATTTCCAAACTAATGTTGTATGGTGCAGAATTGTGGCCCTGTCAGTCTCAAGATGCTAGAGAGTCAAGGTGGGTGAGGTAATACCTGTCATTGGACCAGCTTCTGTTGGCGACAGAGACACGCTTTCAAGCCACACAGAGCCCTTCTTCAGGTACCTGTCCCAGACCTGAAGAAGAACTCTGTGTGGCTTGAAAACTCATAGACTCATAGACTCATAGACTTTAAGGTCAGAAGGGACCATTTTGATCATCTAGTCTGACCCCCTGCACAATGCAGGCCACAGAATCTCACCCACCCACTCCTAGAATAATCCTCTCACCTGTGTCTCAGATACTTGAAGTCCTTGAAATGATGGATCAAAAACCCCAAGATGCAGAGAATTCTCCCGCAAGTGACCCGTGCCCCATGCTACAGAGGAAGGCGAAAAACCTCCAGGGCCTCTGCCAATCTACCCTGGAGGAAAATTCCTTCCCGACCCCAAATATGGCGATCAGCTAAACCCTGAGCACGTGGGCAAGACTCACCAACCAGACACCCAGGAAAAAGTTCTCTATAGTAACTCATCTCTCCCCTCCAACAGAAGTTCATCCAATAACAGATATTACCTCACCCACCTTGCCTCTCTAATTTGTAAGCTAAAGTAGTCTCGCTTGAAGGCCTGGTCATCAAGTCATCTCAAACTGGTGCATTACCTTATTCGAAAAGGTGGCATTGCTCCTTTCTGTTTGTTTTCGTGGGAGATCTTTCTGGGAGTACTTCTGCCAGTAGTGTACAGGGGGGCTGTTTGAGTTACGGTTGCTTTGTGAGCTATTTGGCTGCTTTAATAAGGGTGGTTGGATGAGTGGTTGCACGACAACACTAGCCGTGGGTGTGAACGTCTTGTCAAAGGTATTTTTGTAGCCATTTATTAATTTTCTTTCGCAAATTGGTGATACAGCAAACCAAACACACACAAAATCCTTTTCAGTTGCATCCAAGTGACCCAGGGGTATTTGAATAATGAGATAACCCAAGGATGGGCAAATACAGCCGGTCCCCTACTTATGAATGAGTTACATACCAAATAGTAGGTTGTAACTCGATCTCTTCGTAAGTTGGATTACATTCACTTATGTATGGCCGCATTGTTTGTAAGTGTGGATTTTGTTTGTAACTCAGGTTCTAGCTGTATAGGAGGCTGGTCGTAAATACGAATGGTCCTAAGTCGATGTGTTCGTAACTTGGGGACCAGCTGTACCAGTCTGTGGGCCGGATCCGGGGTGCCGGGGTTAGCCTCCAGTGTGCCGGGGCCCCCTCACAGTTGTATTATCTCTGATTCCACAGACACAGTAGAACCACAGCTCCCATTGGCTGCAGATCACTGTTCTCAGCTAATGGGAGCTGCAACCACTCATACCTGTGGAGGTACAGGTAAATATAGCGGCAGTGGCTGAACAGGGGCTAACTCTGGTGAGTCACGGCTGTTTTATTGCCCACTCCTGGGGATAAGCACATTGTTGATTTTTAACATTGCACAAGGCAGTTTGTTATTAGACTGGTTTTATTAAGGCTCCTGGGGTCTTTGGGCAGGGGAGGGAGAGGGGGAACCTCCAAAGGACTCGGGCAACCCCTCTAACTTCCTATTCTGTGTGTTTGTATGTGTCTATTTCTGCAGGCGGTGAAGGCCATCAACTCAGAGCTGCTGAACAGGATTGTCCACCTCGGAGACCTGGACACCCTCATGGCTGGCTTTGCTGGGCTGCGATTCCTGAACTGTGGAGGAGCGCTCGATGGAACTCACATCCCGATCTGCACACCATCACCTGTCGAGCAGCCCGGTACGTCAACAGAAAAGGCTACTTCTCCATGGTGCTGCAGGCCCTGGTGGACCACCATGGACAATTCACTGACATTTGTGTGGGATGGTCGGGCCGGGCACATGATGCTCGGATCTTCAGGAATTCCTACCTTTACTGCAGGCTGCAGGCTGGAACATTCTTCCCGCAGTGAAACTTTGCTGTTGGGGACGTGGAGATGCCATTCTGCACTGTGGCCAATGTGGCGTACCCCCTTATGCCCTGGCTCATGTAGCGATACACTGGGCATCTGAATGCGAGCAGGGAACAATTTAACACACACCTGACCCGGGTGCGCTTGCAGATTGAATGTGCCTTTGGCTGGCTTAAGGCAAGGTTTAGGTGCCTGCTCACTTGCCTCGACATGGGGGAAGGCAATATCCATGAGGTGGTGGCTGCCTGTTGTGTGCTGCACAACTTGGTGGAGAGCAAAGGGGAGGGCTTTCTCCCAGGGTGGGGGACATGGGATGATGTGGAGGGGAGGCAGTTCGAGCAGCTCCGGACAGCTGCCATCTGCCAAGCCCAGCAGGTGGGGGACCGCATCTGGGAGGCTCTGCATGAGAGATTCTCAACAGGAGCCCAATGACTCTCCCCAATGGGGCCTGTTGGCCTGGGCTCCCCGCCCCAAGAGCTTTCCTCCCACAACCCATCCCTGCACCAGTCTCCGGACAGTCAACACACACACACCAGGTTTTCTATCAAAAACGTTATGTTTATTAACAAACAAAGTACAAAGAAATAACTTTTTTTAACAAAATAAAACTGTGCAAAATGTTTTCAAAAATAAACTTTCTTGTTAAACTAGCAAAGTCGTTTTAAAACTGGGGAGTGGGGGGGAGGGCAGTTTAGGTCTGAGGGTGTCACCTGGCCCACTAAAGTCTGCTGCCTCAGGTCCGTGGCCCTAAATGTCCTCGGGGTCAAGTGGGGCCTGGGACAGTGGGGGGCGGGGGAACTGCAGCTGGGTCTGCGCTAGCAAGTGGTGAAGGGGGGGCAGGGGTTGGGGGGCAGGGGGTGATGGGAATGAAGGGGGGGCTGGGGCTGGGTAGGAGGAAGAGGGGGGCACAGGGTACTGGAGCATGTTGAGCGGGAGGAACGGCAATGGGGACAGGACCTGGGACACCAAGGGCCTCATGGATATTCCCACACATTGCTGTCCACTGCGGGAGGAAATCCTCCAGCAAGCGGTTGTGCCACTAATCCTTTTCCCGTGCCCTTTCAGCCATGGTCTCCTCCATCCTTTTGAGGGCCTCTACATGCTTCCACATGAGGTCATTGTAGACCTGCCAGTGCCTGCAGCTTCCGTGGGACCGGGTGGGTGGTGGTACAGGTGTCGCATAGCACTCTGATCCGGCAGGTCTGGCTGTGGAGCAGAAGAAGGAGAAGTGATCAGTTTTATGAATGCACACACTGTCCCTGCTTGAGATCAGTGAGTAAGTCCTTGGAACAAGGGATGGGAATGTTCTCACTGCAAGCCCACATCTGTCCTGGCCAACAGCACTGGCCTCATAGGGGCCCCAAGGTGGCTAGGGCAACGTCCCACCTCCTCTCCCCCCCCACCATGGCCATACAGGCCAGGGAAGTGTCCAGCTACAGTGGGTCACAAGATGTAGGACAGGGGCCTGGAGCAGCTTGGGTCTCCCAAGGCCCCCACCCACACACCCACCGTCTGCCCATGGCAGCCCTGTCTGCGGGAGCAATTGTGTCGCTTGTGCATACACGCCCAAGTGCTAGGTGTGACACTTGCAGTGGTCTGTGTGCTGTTGTGCGTGCACCCTTGTGACCAGCCTGCTTTCCACAGTTCCTGGCGGAGGGAGGACAGCCCTCCCTGAGGTCAGATGTGTGAGGCCCTCCCCGAGCTGTGAGCAGCTGCTCATGTGTGCCTTGGGACTGAACACGCTTGCACATGCACAGGGAGATGCAAGCTTCCAGGAACAGCATGACATGTGCAGATTGGCCCGCATCCCCTGTGCTTCCACCTCCCCCGTTCTTTGGCTGTGTCTACACTGAGCCACTTATTCCGGAAAATCTGCTGCTTTTCCGGAATAAGCTGCGAGCTGTCTACACTGGCCCCTTGAATTTCCGGAAAAGCACTGACGATCTACTGTAAGAAATCAGCTGCTTTTCCGGAAAAACTATGCTGTTCCCGCTCGGGCAAAAGTCCTTTTTCCGGAAAACTGTTCCGGAAAAGGGCCAGTGTAGACAGCACAGTAGTGTTTTTCGCAAAAAAGTCCCGATCGCGAAAATGACGCTCGGGGCTTTTTTCTGGAAATGCGCATCTACATTGGCCACGGATGCTTTTCCAGAAAAAGGGCTTTTCCAGAAAAGCATCCTGCCAATGTAGACGCTCTTTTTCCGGAAATACTTATAACGGAAAACTGTTCCGTTTTTAAGCATTTCCGGAAAATCATGCCAGTGTAGACGTAGCCTGTGTGTGTAACCCTGACCGCACTCACCTGATATTCCCTCACTAGTGTCGGAGGAGGCCTGCGAGGCCTCCGGAGTCCAGGGGACCAGCTCCAGGGTCAGGGTGACCAGACTCCAGTTGGGGTCCTCCTCCTCCTCTTCTTCATCCTGCAGCTGCTCCTCCAGATTGTCCTCAGTCCCGTCCTGGCAATGCTGCACCGGTGTCTGCAGCCCGGACTGGATCAGAACCGGGGTGGAGAGGGGTTCCCCGCTACCCAGGATTCTGTCCAGCTCCTGGAACTATGCGCAATGGTGAGGCGCTTCCCCTGAGGTGGAGCTGTGCTTGCAAGCCCTGGCATACCCTGCCTCAATTCCTTTACCTTGGCCTGCACCTGGTCCAAGGTTCTGGGATGGTGTGGCCAGCCCCTCGGCCATGCGGGTGTAAATGTCTGCATTGCGGCATCGGGAATGCAGAGCCTGGAGCAATTCCTCCTCTCCCCAAAGTCTTAACAGTGTCAGGACCTCTGGCCCTGATCAGGCTGGAGCTCCCCCCTTGGTGCTTCGAGAAGCCTCGTGGGATGGCTCCCTGGAAGGTCGTTGGGGCCTCGGGGGTCTTGGGCTTGTGCCATGCTTCTTGGCAGACAGGCAGGGAGAGCCGTGTGGTCAGAGGCTTCCTCTGGCTGCCTTCCTGCTACAATGGCTGTGGGTGCCTGTGCCTTGAAGACATGGCTACAGACAGGAACAATGGAGGTTTTTCCTGAAGATGGAGTGTCCACCACAGAGCTTTTCCCTGGAGGTCTGTTTTTTCAAAAAACAAAACAAACACGTCCACACATGCCTTTTTTCAACAGATCTCTGTTGAAAAAGCCATTGTTCCTCGTAAAATGAGGTTTACCACTGTCGACAAAACTGCCGCATTCTTTCGATTTACTGTTGAAAGAACGCGGTGGTAGTGTTGACTCGGGTGAAGTTTTTTTGAAAAACGGCAACTTTTTTTGAAAAAACTGTGTAGTCTAGACACACCTCTGATGGTTGGAGGAGCGGTGGTCAGGGCCTGGAGTTGGAGCAGTGAGCCGTAAGGCTGGAGGGCAGAGCAGGAATCAGGCGCCAAGAGGAGGGCTGGATTAAGGCTGGGACTAGAACAAGAGCGGGAGGTCTCTCAGAAGCACTTAGCAGTGGGGAGATGCTCCTGGTGACGTAGTGATGTTGAGCAGTTTGGAATGGTGGCTCTCATTGAGACCTTATGTCCCTGGCCTTGAGGTCACCTGGTGAGACCTTTGCCTGTGGATTGGCTGAGACGTGGTTGATAATGGGAAGCCCTGAGGTAATCAGGCAGAGGGCTCATCGGCACTTCTCAGGCTCAGAGATGACTCTTTACAAGGGTCTTGCACAGTGGGATCCTGGTCCATGACCATGGCTCCTAGGCACATTGCCAAATAATAAATAATAATAATCTGTAGGTCTGGAGCTAACATCTGAACTCTGTAGGACTGAAACGCTGGTCCTCTGGAAATCATAAACCCTAAGGGTGCATCTGAACTGCACGCAGAGCTCAAAATAAGCTACGCAATTTGAGTTACGCAAATTGCGTAGCTTATTTTGAGTTAATTTTGAAATTTGAAATTTGGCCCTGTATAAGAGCACCAAATTTCAAAATAGAGCGCTATTCCAAAACGTCCCTCACTCCTCGTGGAACGAGGTTTGCAGGGATGTCGGAACAGCAAGCCCATTATATTTTGAAATAACGGACTTGCTCAAAAGACGCAGAATATCTATTGCGGGATACTTCTGGTGTCTGAAATATCTCCACAGTGTAGACGTAGCCTAAAAGAACAAAAATACAAGGCAGGGACAGGCTTCAGAGTCCTGGTGCATTCACGCTAAGCAGAGGTTACACTGAACATCAGGAGGTTATGAGCATCTTGATAAGACCTTTGGAGGACTGAGTTGTACTGTAAATAGGAATGAGTTAAATGTGACAGAGAAGACATTCAGCTCTGCAAAGGGCAAGTATCTCTCAAAGAAAGAGCATCCAGACAGGCAGTATTTTTGGTGTCCTGTGCTCTTTTTTTTTTCTTCTGTTGAGAAGTATTGTTCCTCCCCCGGAGGTATTTCTGAAAATCCATTATTTATTGACATAATCCTTTCTATTTGGAGGTATAAAATGCCCCTCTCATAGTGCGCTTACTGAGTGGCATCCCGGCTTGGAAAAATCCTGCCTGACTGCCACTGAGACACTGCTTCCAGAAATCTCTGCTTCCGCTGAGGCTGGAACTGCTGGGTTCACTTTAGTTCAATACTGGGGCTTGACATTTAGGGCACATCTAAACTACAAAGATTTATCGAAAGAGGATAGGCAACTTCCACAGGAATTTGCATATCTTCTTCCGATCGCATTTTCGAAAGAGAAACTTTCAAAAATGAAAGTAGCCTGGATACCTTTTTTTTTTTTTTTTTTTTTAAAAAACCCTTTTTCGAAAACCATGTAAACCTCTTTTTTTTAGGGAAAAAACTCGCGTCCAGACTATTTTCATTTTCAAACGATCCTCTTTCAAAAATGTGATTGGAAGAAGATATGCAAATTCCATCAGAATTTGCATATCCTCTTTCGAAAAAAATCTTTGTAGTTCAGACGTAGCCTTAGAATCCGGGGCGAGGGTTCAAGTTTTCATTTCACAGCCTCAAAATCTCTCAAACTGCTTTTTTGGGTAACATTTGGCCATAAAGGGCTGAATTCTCAGAAGATCACCATGAGATTGCGACCATCTGATTGGTGTTCTGCTTAAGGTTCCTGCTATAACCCACAACTCATTATGTACAATACACACTCTTCTATGCTTGATCTGTGAGTAATGTGAGTCTGTTATGGCCTCAAACCACAGACTCTGTCTCTTTCGCACAAGCAGCCTTGCTTTCCTCTCTGAAGCGTCCCCCGTTCCACTTCCAGAGTCAGCCAAGATGGCAGCTGTCACATTAACACACAGAGACTATGATAAATGCATGAGAAATATAAAAATAAACAGAGAGATACTGTAGTAGACCCTGCTAGCAGCTGTCAGCTGGTTTCATTTGGAGAGGCAGTATCCCCAAAGACCAGTATAGCATTATGGTAGATTATTTGCTCTCTTTCAAAACTTAATAGTTGGCTAGCTAGGAACTAGCTGAACATCTTCAACTGCACTTTCAAGTTATTTATATAGACATCATCAACCCCAGATCCCTTGAGAAGTGGGTTTTACCCACGAGAGCTCATGATATAATATATTTGTTAGTCTCAAAGGTGCCACAGGATTGCTTGTTGTTTTTTAAAGACTAACACGGCTACTCCTCTGAGACTTTTCTCCTGAGAATGGGTGTCCTTCTGACCTGTCAGCTCTATCTGCACTAGACGAAAGAACCAAATTCACAGAGGGGCAGGGATTGGGTCCAAAGATACGGATTCAACCCTCCAGTAACCCACCTCTAATATAAGGTCCGACAAGGCTAAGATGCAAGCCTGTAGTTTTCACCCATCTCTAATTTCGACAGGTGTTACTGCCAGGAAACAAGTTGCTGGGACCTCATGGACCAGCAACTAGCATAGTGCAAAGGCCTTACCTGCCACTAGGGGGTGCCCAAGGAGAGGAGCCGGATGGCATCCACTCTTTATTGCAACACATTAAACACAGGACTTGGTCCGAGGAGGCCAAATCCATTGATTTCAATTAGACTTTTAGTCTCTTTTCATAATACGTAAGACTGGTAGGTGCACTATAAGAAATGGTGTCAGAATAAATTAGCCTGCACAGTGGATCACTTTATGTTGCTCGTTGAGTGCTGTCTGAATCTTATTTAGAATAACTTAATTATGTTTGTGCTCATTAAGGTTACAGTAGGAAAAATACTGATATAAGAAAGGGAGGGGAGATGACTTTTTGTGTAACTCAAAACTGAAAGTTGGAAAAGCAAAATCCTTCATTTCTGAGTCCTGATAATAGGCAGATAGGTTTTGGCCTTGAGATACAACTTGGTTGTGCAATCATATCTGGAACTAATTATTTTGACAAAATGTACAAGTGGAGAAAACATAGAAGCAGCTCTTTGCTGCCGCAGGATAGAGAAGCAGCAATATCAAAGCTGGTCCTGTGCCGATAGCCCCAAACCAATGCACCCAGGAGGAGGAAGCACTGCTGCTCTGAAAGCACCATCACTATAGTATTAGATCAAGTACAAAGTGGGCATTGTTCTGTTTTAGGTGTGTAACATGAATGCAAACTTCCTTAAGTTGTTCAGAAACGAGTTAGGAAATTAGCAGCGGGTATATTTTCTGCAAAGTTCCGTTTATCTGATCTAAAGGGAAATAAAATCATCACATAGGTGACGATGATTGTCTAAGACTATAGCAGTGCTCAGGTCTTGCTTTCATGGCAAAATTAACATGGAAATACTAATCTTCCCAGTTCATGATTTAATTCCGGAGGGAAACCAAAGAAATTCATTCCCACTATTGGTTCTACTCCCGCAAACATTCTATTAATTCCCAGCCAAGAAATGTATTTTTCTCTGCCTTTCCGGATAACAGTGGGCCTCTGTGTTTTTCATATTTAGCATCTATACTTTTAATCACTTTCTCATTTAGAGAACTGTCGTGTTGTTGGCGCCAAGAGCTTTCTGATAAAGCATATTTCATTTAGTGCGCAAAACCCTCTGCTTTGTTTCCAAAGAAAAAAAGCAAGTGAGGGAAAAGTGATCAGGAATAGTCAACATGGGATTCACCAAGAGCAAGTCATGCCTGACCAACCTGATCAGCTTTTATGATGAGGTACCTGGATCCTTGGTCATGGGGAAGTCAGTGGTCTGATGAACCTTGACTTTAGCATTTTGATATGGACTCCCATAGTATTCTAATCAGTAAGTTAAGGAAGTATGGTTTGGATAAATGGACTATAAGATGGATAGAAAGCTGGCTAGACCGTCAGGCCCAATGGGTAGTGATCAACAGCTTGATGTCTGGTTGATGGTTGGTTTCTAGCAGAGTGCCACAAAGATTGGTTCTAGGGTCGGTTTTGTTCAACATCTTTATTAATTACCTGGATAAGGGGATGGATTGCGCCCTCAGCAAGTTTGCAGATGACACTATGCTAGGGAGAGAGGTAGATATGTTGGAGGGCAGGGATAGGGTCCAGAGTGACTTAGACAAATTGGAGGATTGGGCCAAAAGAAATCTGATGAGGTTCAACAAGGACAAATGGAGAGTCCTGCACTTGGGACGGAAGAATCCCAAGCACTGTTGCAAGCTGAGGTCCGACTGACTAAGCAGCAGTTCGGCAGAAAAGGACCTGTGGATTACAGTGGAAGAGAAGCTGGCTATGAGTCAACAGTGTGTCCTTGTAACCAAGAAGGCTAATGGCATATTAGGGTATGTTAGGAGGAGCATTGCTAGCAGATCTGCGGAGCATCCAGACTAGCACGCTGAGCCGACAAACAGCTGATCAGCTTAGCGCGGCAGCCATTTTAATTAAAATGAAGCGGCGATTATTTAAATCGCTGCTTCCTTTGGGTATGTCTAGTAACTAATCTACATGGCTCTGGCGACAGAGCCATGTAGTCTAGACATACCCATAGAGAAGTGAGTATTCTCCTTTATTTGGCACTGGTGAGGCCCCATCTGGCCCCATCCAGTCCTCCCCCCCACTATAGAAAGGATGTGGACACATTGGAGAGGGTCCAGTGGAGGGCAACCAAAATGATGAGGGGGCTGGAGCACATGACCTATAAGGAGAGGCTGAGGGATTTGGGCTTATTTAGTCTGCAGAAGAGTGAGGGGGGATTTGAGAGCAGCCTTCAACTTCCTGAAGGGAGGTTCCAAAGAGGAGGGAGAGAGGCTGTGAGGGATGGCAGAACAAGGAGCAATGGTCTCAAGTTGCAGCGGGGGGAGGTCTAGGTTGGATATTAGGAAAAACTATTTCACTAGAAGGGCAATGAAGTGAGGTGGTGGAATCTCCATCTCTAGATGTTTTTAAGTCTCAGCTTGACAAAGCCCGGGCTGGGATGATTTAGTTGGGTTTGGTCCTGCTTTGGGCAGGGGGCTGGACTTGATGACCTCCTGAGGGCTCTTCCAGCCCTAGGATTCTATGATTCTATGTTTCTATGAGAGAGAGATGCAAAAGCCTAGCAACATGGGAAGCAAGGGAAAGATTTGGATTTATTGGATTATTAGTCCTGCAGCATGGAGTTTTCATGATACATTGTTGGTGAGATGGGAATGGTCCAAAGTCATTGCAAGTACAGACATGAGGTCAGGACTACTGATGGGGGAGGGCAGTCTCTTTGGGGGCCTGGAGATTTAAAAGGGCCCAGGGCGCCTGGCCACCACTACCATGGCAGCAGCATTGGTCAGAGAACCAGGCCCTTTAAAGATCATCACCACAGCTTCGCACAGCTTAGGGCTGCATAGGGAAGGCAGGGCATGGATGCTCCTAGCCCTGCCTCTTTTGCCTGAGGCCCCACCCCTTCTGGGGGCCTGGAGCCAAGCCCCCCCCCCCCACACACATTGCCCAGGGCCCAGCAGAGTCTGCTTGAGGCACACATTATGCAGTTGTCTTGAAGTTATGCTGAAGAAACTATTTGTTTTCTCTGTTTTCATCAGCCAAAATAAACTTTGTTGATTTTTTTTTTAACCTAAATCATCAGTTAGTCTTGGCTATGCCTCTGTTAGGTTGGCCCAAACTGTTGTCAGGAATTTGACAGAGAGTTTTGGGGCCATTTATGTAAAATGTATTGTTCAGTTCTCCTAGATACCTCTGACCTCCCTTGCTAATGTGTGAACTTTCAAGAGGAGAATGCCAAATTCTGAACTGGGCTCTGTGTTTTATTCCGCCGAAATGTCCATTGCTTGGGCAAGGAACCTTCAAATCTGACCGCATTGTTCTTCAAGGTACTGTCATACTCTTACTTAAGGACTCATTTCCAATACCTTTATACACACGGAGTAGATCCTTACTCTCATAAGTTATCTCATTGAAATCCGGAAAGAGCTTTTTGTCCTCCGTAAAGCGCTGTCCAACACGAGTAAAGGATGCCTGAGGCCAGTGTTTCTCAACCAATACCCTCAGGGGTACTCAAGAGAAGTCTGAGGGGGGGGGGGGGTACGTCAACGCAACTGAAATTTGGAGGAAACTGAATTTTGGTTTTAAGTTTTACAGCACTTTATTATTTTTGTACTTTTTACACCCCAAAATTTCATCGCCCACCCGGCTATGATTAAGTTGTTTAAACAAATGTGTTGCAATGGCAGAAAAAAAATGTGTGTGTCTGAAAACTGTAGGTACTGGGGGCACTTATAATTTTTTTGAAGGGGGTTTACACATATATATATATATTTAAAGGGGTACTTTATAAAAAAAGTTGAGAAACACTGTCCTAGGCCAGTGGTTCCCAACCTGTGCTCCGCGGAACCCTGATGGTCTGCGATGGTACTGCAGGGAGTCCTGTGGGCCCGATCCTTACTTTTCTTTTTCTTTTCTTACTTTTCTTTTTCTTTTCTTTTCTTTTTTTTCCCCCAGGGAGAAATTTCTCCCCCTGAAATTTTAATAGATTGAAAAGCTCAAAAACCACTGCCCAGGGCAAATGGGAGCTGTCATGTTCAATGCTTGGAAACACATATTGATCCCTACAAAGTCAAATCTGGTGTTAAAGAGCTCAGGATCTGGCCAGTAGATGAATTCTAGTTTAGTCTATCGTATTCAGCTTCTTAGCCCAGATTCCCCACCCCTAGCATCTGAGCACTATCCAGAAGCATATGAAGTAATATGAATTAGCATTTGTCATATATAACATCTAATCCCAGTTGGGCTGGAAATAGAGCCATTTCTTTCAATTCCTTCATGTTGGGGCTTGGCATCCTTTGTAACCCTCATATACAACCCATGAATGTTTGCAAAACCAAAAGCTATTTCCATTTCCCAATAATGGTTAATTATATAAATGTGATTAAATGCAATAGCCATGGAACACAGCGTACTTAGGATGGGGAGAAAAAAAAAAAACCTGGAAAGAAAACCAATCTTAATGTGTCCTGAAAACTTTAAATAGTTATTTACACTTTTTTTTTTATTAAACCAAACCATCTGTATTGATATAAAAAGTTTGTTTGGGCCAGATGTTGACAAACTGCTCAGTGTCTTTTTTTATGTAACTTGGATGACTCCTTACATAGAGCATATTAGCCTACATGAGTGATATGAATATTTGATTGTATGCAGTTGTGCAGGGTGTGAATCCCAAGGAAAATTCTTGTTCAGCTGGTGTCAAAAGAGTTAAATGAATGTTGCTACCTGAATTAGACCCCCCAAAAGGTTCATATTCATTCATCCTTCCCACAATAAGATAGATTCTATTTCAAGGACTGTCTTCCCACATTAAAATCACTGCTATGTAGGTTTACAAATAAGTACCACTATTTCTTTTGAACACAAAGATTTCTTAGGTTCCTTTTGGCCTAAGCCACAAACTCCAGATTGGAATATAAACCTTGCTAAAGTTCAGGCAATGCTTGGATTCTGGTTTGTGTCCAAATCTCGACCCCAGTTAAGTTTTAACTCAGTGCTTAGCAAGGCAAAGTCCTGTGTAAATCAAAGACAGAGACAAAAGCGAGTAAGTGAGTGGGATTTGGCCCTTAGTTTGGAAAGATTGCATCCACCATGATTCAGTGTGTTTTAAGAACACATTGCCTGACCTGAGAACATTCTGTTTACAGCATGGCCTTATGTTTAGGTTATTCTGATGGGAAAGGATATGTGTTGCAACATCCAGAAGCACAAAGGCAAGTTAAGGGTGCTTTAGAAGCCATAACTCAGTACGTTCCTGCTTCTGCCTCCATTGGGAAGGCTGCCTGTTCTGTTCCCCTGGTCAGTCCCAGCATTCTTATCACAGGCATAGAATGACTTGGAAGGAGTAGATTTTTATTGGTAAATGTGGATTTCACTGTACACACAAACCGATTGAAAAAAATATTTCCGTCGCTGATCATGGAAAATTACAGACAGGCCAAGTCAAAAAGAAATGCAGCTTGAGCACTTAATTGTTTGATTTCAGGATGTTTACTTTGTCTATTTTGACATGTGATGCTGACAGTCTGTGGTTGAATGGTTACAAAACTTTACATTTTTGATTCTCAGTGTCTGCTGTCATTTAATAATCACTGGCTGGCGCTCCCATTCTCTGTTACACCCCATCACAGTTCCAGCAATGGGGAAAATGTCAATAGATAAAAATAAAAAGGTGCTTAGGAATAAACAAAAGGAAAAACTACGTAGCACTTTAAAGACTAACAAGATGGTTTAATAGGTGATGAGCTTTTGTGGGCTAGACCAGACTAACAGGGCTACCTCTCTATTATTAGGAATAAGCAAGGATGTTATCCACTGCAGTTATAAAGAGATGATGAATTCTGCCATGCCCAGTCATCTGTCCTCTCTCCTAGATCCTCACCAGACCCTGCCAAAGGATCAGTCTTCTCTTCTCTTGTCCAGCCCAGAGTGGTGTTGCTGTAGGACCACAATTAACAGCTCCCCTTAGTGGTACAATCTGGAACTACACCTCCTTGTTCAACTGAACAAAAACACCTTGGTGTTATGCACTTGCCTCTAGGACAGGGATACTCAACTTTGGAAGCCCCGGGGGCCACAATGCTGAAGGCTGCAACTTAAGTGCAACTATATATGCAAATATATGCAAATAGCTTCTTTCACACTGACGGGAATGAATACAAAGATTAAGGCAAGACTACACAGCATACAGGCTCCCATGTATGTCAGTTCTGCTGATATTAATAAAATGCAATATTTACCCGATTTCCACCCATATTACAGCACTTTTAATGAGCAATGACAGTCCAGGAATGTAACTACTAAAACGCATATCAACAGAAGACCATTAACTTGATTACTGCTTTGTTTTGGCTCCCACCCATGGGCTGCAAACAAATAGGCCTTCTAGGATATGACTTTCCACAAGCTGAGCAGACCCTCACATAAATAACCGCACAGACAGGTCTTGTTTCTCCAGGGCTCTACATTTCGAGTCAAAATTTTGCTCAGTATCTATCTCTTTACATCTCTTAATGCCAAGGAATACTAATTTTATGAACTTTTTGGCCCGAATCAGTCTCTTCATGTAAAATATCCAGTGAGGGTCCCTGTTTTCATCTGGAGAACTTTGCACTGATAAACACGTTTGTAATTATTACTTGATACTGTGCAAGCAAATGCCGCTTACATATGCAAACTGAAGATTTGCTAAGTGCAAAATTTGCCAGAGGGGAGGACATTTGTATAAAATTGCAGCTCGTTCTTGGTCCACAGGCAACATTTTCTCTCTCACATATTATCTGTCTCTAGATTTTAGAAATAAATTCAAAAGAAGAATTAACCAACTTTAGAGATTAGTGCAGTCATTCAAAGTAGACATGCAGATCAATCTGGTACTGTGACAGAATCAACAATGAGTTACTCTGCTATTGTAAACCATTGTAGCTCCTTTGAAAGAAACCCAGTGACACCAATTTCCAGCAGTGAAGGAGGTGGCTCAAGAAAAGGCTAATGTCCCCCCAAAATTGGATTTGGATCAAGGTGGGTTTGCTAACAGTCCCAGGGTTCATGGATGGAGGTCTGGGCTAGGTCCCACCTTTTGGCAATGGAGTATGTCAAGATAAATGCAATACTGCTATTGCTAACTGTGACGGGGTGGGGATTGCATTCGCCCTGTTCACTCTGTTACCCTGCATGTGATTTCTACTGTCCTGTGGTATACCTGTGTGTGTGCCTCAGTTTCCCTGGGCACTGCTCCAACATCCAGAGGGGGTGTGACTCCCACTGAAAGAGGCTGCCCCAATCCCAAAGTTCACAATAGCCAAGGCGCGCTGTAACATGAGTCTGGGAGTGGGGGTTCAATCAGGTGACATCTTTTGCCTAGGAAGATGAGCAAAGGAGGAGGCGGGGCTGCCTGCAGGGCTAGGACTGATGTGTGAGTTAGTCTCCACTGGCTTAGGATACAGGGAGGGGGCTCAGGGGCCTGGCTCTGGGCCCCCATTCCCAAAGATGGACAGTACTGACCACTTCCGGTTACTGTGTTGACAAGTCTGTGCTACGCTGTGTCCCTGTGAATAATAAATAAAATAATAAACCTTTTGTTCTCCCTGCTGATTGAGCGTTACATCCGGCTGCAGATGGGGATGCAGGGCCTGGGGACTCCCCCCACCTCAGTGACACTACCAAAGAACCTAATTCAGGCATTCACTCAAACACACATTTAAGAAGAGACTGTGACTGACCCAGGGCAGCTAGCTACAATAGTTTGGTGGAGGGCAGGGATACAGGGAACTGGGTAATGCAGGGGTTCTCAAACTTTGTGATACCGCGACCCCCCTCTAAGTTGCTGCAACCCCCCTCTAAGTTGCTTGCAACTTCCCAGGGGGTTGGGACCCACAGTTTGAGAAACAGGGGGGTACAGAGTTTTCTATTCCCTGAGTGAACTGGCCATGTAGTCAAAGCAGGCAGGCCCCAGGGGTCAATGAAGAGCTTGGCTAATTAAGAGCAGCGAGCTAATCAGGGCACCTGAAGCCCATTAAAGCCTGCTAGCCAGGGCTAGTTTAAAAAGCTTCCCCTCAGGAAAGGCAGGAGAGAGGAGAAAAGCCCAGGACTGAAAGTGAGAAGGGTGCTGCCAGAGAGCTGAGGTCTGCAAGGAGGGAAGCGTGCTGTGCAGGATCAGGAGAAACTTGTTCAGGTACCAGGGAGAAGGGAGAGCATTTGGGGAAGTGGCCAAGGGAACGGCTGCAAGACTGGGGGTGGAGGAAATGCTGCCAGTTGCCTCTGCCTGAGGGTCCCTGGATTGGAACTCAGAATACTGGTTGGGCCTGGGTGTGACGGTTTCACCCTCCCCCCATGCTTTATGAAATTGACTGATGGATATAAATATGCATAACTCGAAGATGCTTTGGGCAAAATACCTCTTGTAATCAATTTTAATGCCACAATCTGCTGGCTCTACACATCTTATTTTGGTGTATGTATCACTCTTGTACGTAGAGTAAGGAATATGGAGTATGGAATGGTTTATGGTTTTACATGTGCAAATGAAAGCCATCAAGGATGTTTCCCTCAGGCTATGTCTACACTACAGGGTTTTTGCTCAAAAACCTGTAGAGCATCCACACCTCAAGGCTGTGTCTACACTGGCCACTTATTCCGGAAAATCAGCCGCTTTTCCGGAATAACTTGCCAGCTGTCTACACTGGCCCCTTGAATTTCCTGAAAAGCACTGACGATCTACTGTAAGAAATGAGCCGCTTTTCCGGAAATACTAAGCTGCTCCCATTCAGGCAAAAGTCCTTTTTCCGGAAAACTGTTCCAGAGAAGGGCCAATGTAGACAGCACAGTAGTGTTTTCTGCAAAAAAGCCCCGATCGCGAAAATGACGATTGGGGCTTTTTTGCGGAAAAGCGCGTCTACATTGGCCACGGACGCTTTTCCAGAAAAAGTGCTTTTCCGGAAAAGCATTCTGCCAATGTAGACGTGCTTTTTCCGGAAATACTTATAACGGAAAACTGTTCCGTTTTAAGCATTTCCGGAAAATCATGCCAGTGTAGACGTAGCCCAAGAGTGTTTTTGCGCAAGTAAATTTACACTAAATCAAAAGATCGGAGGGGTTTTTGCGGCGTAGCGATTCCTCTTTCTATGAGGAACAATTCCCTTTTGCACAAGAGTTCTTGCACAAAAAGGTGTGTGTGGATGGACAACAGGGGGTTTTTGCACAAAAAGAGCCAATCGAAAAAAGCCCAGGTGCTCTGGTGGCTAGTTTGTGAATAGCAATCAGAGCTTTCCTTTGCAAGAGCGTCCATGCAGTCTGGACACACTCTTGCTGAAAAGAGCATCACTTTTGTGATGCGCTTTTGTAGTGTGGACGTGCTCTTGCACAAGAAGTTTTTGCAGATCTCTTCCGCAAAAAGCTTCTTCCTCAAGAAGCCTGCAGTGTAGATGTAGCCTCAATGTCTGGGCGATCACCTGTAAACAGCCAGTACCATTTGTCCTTTAAGGCCCTGAAGGAAGGCTATTTAGGATGTATAGTTTTCAGGCCTTTGGTCTTTGGCTGGCATGTCACTCCCAAGAGAATGAACCAGAGACCGCAGGGAAAAAAGATCTTCCCTGGCTTGGAGGTTTAGCTGAAATAAGATCAATTTTAAGGTAAGTTTACACTGAGGTTTTAGTGTGTTAGAACTAGCTTTGCATTTTCATAGAATGATGGAATACTAGAACTGGAAGAGACCTCGAGATATCAAGTCCCGTCCTCTGCTCTCATGGCAGAACCAAGCATAGTCTATATCATCCCTGATAGATGTCTAACCTGCTCTTAAATATCTCCAGAGGTGGAGATTCCACAACCTCCCTAGATCATTTATTCCAGTGGTCAACCATCCTGACCGATAGGAAGTTTTTCCTAATGTCCAACCTAAACCTCCGTTGCTGCAGTTTAAGCCCACTGCTTCTTGGCCTATCCTCAGAGACCAAGGAGAACAATTTTTCTCCCTCCTCCTTATAACACCCTTCTAGATACTTGAAAACCGCTATCATGTCCCGTAAGTCTTCTCTTTTCCAAACTAAGCAAGCTTAATTCTTTCAATCTTCCCTCATAACTCATGTTTTCTAGTCCTTTCATCATTTTTGTTGCTCTTCTCTGGACCTTCTCCAATTTCTCCACATCTTTCTTGAAATGTGGTGCCCAGAACTGGACACAATACTCCAACTGAGGCCTAATCAGCCTCAATAAAAATAAATAAAAAAATAATTTTCTGTTATTTTAAATTTGTAATCTACTTTGCTCTGCTTGTGTTCACTTGCAACAACTTAAATCCTACGGCTTGTGCGTAATAAAATCACTTTTATTTACTATTAAACCCAGTGTAAATAGTTCCCTGCAGGAGCAATCAGTGTGTACTTTCTCCTTTCATTGCTAAAGGGGGCTTGCCTGAATGATTTCTTTGGGGTTCTGATTCCATTTGGGGGTTGGGTTCCCAGAAGCTATGCCCAAAACGACATTCTCCTTAGACCTGAAGAGACTCAGTGTCTGTTGCTCTTTTTGTGTGTGTGGGGAGGGGGCAGGAGGAGGAATCTCAGCTCTGTGCCTTGGCTGGGGGAGACCAGGAGTTCTGGCCCAGCACGACAGGGTGGTGAGAAGCTCCAGAGAGCAAGAAGGTGAGTGTCGGTGGCTTTGTCAGCCCTCCAGGAAGCACCCCAAAGGGTCTATTGTGACCATACCAGTTACACCAGGTTCCCGCCCACTCTCCCCATGCCGCTACAGAGTCTGCCCCAGAGAGGGGAGAACAGAACTATGGAGGAGGGGTTTTACCCCAATCCTTAGACTTGCCTATGATGAGGATGACTCAGTAAGCTATGACGCTTGCTACTAGTAAAATTTGAGAGGCTGGGTGGAGGGTCACAATGACCCTTCGAGGCAAGCAGTATCAGCCAAGAAGTGCAGGATCCATGGGGCACAGACAGAACTTTGCCACAAGACCTATACAGGTCAGCAGGTAGGCATAAGATTAAAATCCACCAGCTTCAACGGGACTTAATCAGATACGTAAAGTCAAGCTTATATTTAAGCCGTGCTACAGAGGTTTTCCTGACCCAGGCTCTCTGCCTTAATTTTTTCAGGCAGAATTCCACTGGAGTGGCAGTGAAGTGAAATGTTCCTTTGTGTTTATCTCCGTTAGCCTCTTTAGTCCTGCGGTAGTTCCATCACGGACAGGCATAGACACTTCACCAGCCTTGTAGGCCATTGATAACCTTTCAGTGATGATGGGCCAAACATTGTATTCCTTTCAAGGCCACTAGGGCCCTCCGCTCTTGCAAGACAAGCCACAGAAAGGGTTGGTGTTCCAGGTCCCTTCATTAGTTCCTCACCTTCGCATGTGATGCATGGCTCGGACTGCCAGGCTCAGCTGTTAAATAATTATTTCCTCCTGCCTGCAAGCTTTCAGAGCAACCTGAGGTCAGCGCCTCCAGCTGGCACTGATAATCAGCATGGGAGGAAGGGATGGAGGCGTGGTCTGTAGCATGGTTGCTCTGAATTTTCCCTAGCTGCTCAGAGCATTGTGAACAGAATCTGACAGGGATGGTGTATGCCAATAATGAAGGTGGAAGGTTTTCATTTGGAGACACTGAGGCAGGTTAAGAATCAGTGGTGTTGTTTGCACAGATTCTTACCGTTCTGTGACAGGGTTCCCCCCCATTTGTGCTGGTTGTGCCTTGAATTCTCTTGCTCAAACACTGCATGAGCGACAGGTGACTCTGTGGCTCCATCTTTGTAATTCCACCACTGTAGGACTCCTCCATCACTGAGGTGGTGCCCCAAATGCCTCACTGCTCTGAACTATCATGCCTATCTAATGCCTGCCTTTTATTCTCTACATTGGGGCTCAGTCTACATTGCAGAGATTTTGTGCAAAAATGGCTGTTTTTGTGCAAAAACTCACAGAGCGTCCACAGTGCAAGCGCGTTTTTGCACAAGTAAATTTACAGTAAATTAGAAGGAGAGGGATTTTGCGCAATAGTTATTTCTCTTTCTGTGAGGAATTAGCCTTTTTGCGCAAGCGCGCTTGCGCAAAAAGGGGTGTGTGGATGGGAAACCGGGTTTTTTGTGTGCAAAAACAGCCTATTTTAAGAAGTACAGGTGCCCTGGTGGTCATTCTGTGAATGGCAATCAGAGCTTTCTTGGGAGAGAGCATCCATGCAGTCTTTTGCTCTCTTGCGCAAAAGAGCATCGTTTTCCCCATGCGCTTTTAGAGTGCGGACATGCTCTCGTGCAAGAAGTTTTTGCAGAAGATCTCTTCTGCAAAAAGCTTCTTGCGCAAGAAGCCTGCATTGTAAACATAGCCTGGGTGTCTATAAAGATGCAGAGTGATTTTAAGTTGCTGTTACTTGCTTGAAAGCCCTGTTGGGCCTCGCTGGGCTAAGCCTGAGACCCGCTCATTAGATTTATATTTACAGGCTCTCATGCTACCTGCTCGTTGAGAACCAAATCATTGCCAGTAAAAAGGCAGATTATGTTCCGAGTGTATTCATTCACCCACCACTGAAATGCATCTGCCTCTGGGTTTGACAGCAGTTATCCATGTGTGCCAGCAGAACATCAGATTCTTTTTGCGAGGAAGTGAAGTAAATTGCATCCAACTGATTACTCAGAGGGGAATTGGAGGGAAAAAAGATGCTCTTTTCCAAGCTGGAATTTCAACGTAGCATACTGAGATTAATACTCCAGCTGTTGCAACAAGTGACATATGAGCTTTAATAATCTCAGATGGTCAGGGCTTGAGATTTACCTCAGATAAAAAAAAACCCACCCTGTCTCAGGAAGCATGTCATATCCAGCTCCAATAAGTTTATATTTTAGGTACAGGTGTTTTGATTTTCTGTTTACCACAAAGACAATAGCGAGAGATTCTCGGAGCTGAAAAACAGCATATTATTCCCCAGGGGCAGCTACCAGATGTTAGTGAGCAAATAAAAGGCAAAGTAAACGTTTTCCGATACAGTGATACCAGGGTTCTCTTAGGCTTCGACTTGGTGCCTGCAAACTCACATCCGTTCTGTTTCTTTGAGTGTTGCACAATTTCACTGCCGCATGGGGGTGAGGTCATAGGAAGAATATGAACGGTAGGCACAATTGTCCTGTCTCTGACAGGGTTCTAAGTCATGAATACATCACCTCGACACCATGGGCATTGGTAAGTGTGTGTTGAGAGGGCGGGGAAATCATGCTGGGAAAATGCAGAGTTCTCTCTATAGCTGGGCATTGTAGACTCACGTCGCTATCCATCCAGCTCTCATGCCATTCAATGTGCTCACTCTTTGAAAGAGTCCCATATTTTCAGTTATTTTTATGAAATAACTTTCTCACGGGTCTTCAACACCTCGATCCCTGAACATTTGGGGGGAAGGGGTTGGTGGTGGTTCAGCTTATATACAGGGCATTGGTTCTGCTTAGACAAATCTCCTTAAGAGGGTAAAATTGACTGGTGGATGGATTGGGTAAATACTGTATAATCCTTGTTCTAAGCAAGCTACTCCTTAACTTCCTTAGAAATCCCCAAATGAATTGATACTGGCATGCGTGAGCCAAACAGCCGCAAGGCACCTTTATGATCATGAATTAAGAATCCCCATTGACTCCAATGGGCTTTGGAGCAGGCCTAAAAAGAAATTCGGTAGCAGTAAGTGCTAATTAAATGCTTATGGGATTTTCCACTTGTTGCCACAGTGCGCATCAGATCCTGCTATGGTTTCCTTATACAAACAGCGAATCATGTTCATCCGTCTGGCGGGTGTTTAAATCACAGCCAGAGGACCCGCCGAGAGCAAACGTGAGAAGCGAGAAAGCAGTGACACATGCTGCATCTGGAAGTGGAACACAGGGTGGCATTTGGGGTGCTGACAGCAGGCTGGGAGCTGTCTGACTGCTGTGTGTCGGAGGGGGAGGGGAAAAGGGGAGAGGGACGGGGGTGCAAAGTGGGTGCTTAGGCAGTGGAGTGATGACTGCTCCGGTCAGTTGACATGGCTGCAAATGCAGCCCAGGTGCTTGTGTTAAATGAAGAGCTTTGGAGAAGATGAGCAAGTCAGAGCCGAACAAAGGTTCTGCTTTTTAATCACTGCTCCTGGGGGAAAGCATGGGAGTGGGGAGGAGCGTTACTAGTAACACAGCTGTCTTTGGCATCAGACCTCCCCAAGGGGCAGCACATTCCACCCCCACCTGCTCTTCATTCGCTCACATGCTCACCGCACATCCTTGCTTGAACAGCTCCAGGGGAAACCTGCATCCCTCTCAAAACAGCAAAGGCCACAGCTGTTCACTCTTCTCCATCTTGACCAGCCAGGCCTCTCCCTCCTGAGTCCTTTGATAGCAGAATCTCCCCGTCACCTTTGCCTCCAGCTCCTTGTTCTGAGATAAGGAAAGAACAATAGAGAGGGGTAAACTGAGGCAGAGTGAGGTTCCATGTTTTGTCCAATGTAACACAAGAGGATTGGTAAGGCTGGTAATGGAACACATGATATGGGCGCCAAGCCCCACCCCGGCTGTACGTGAAGATTAAATGGGCATGTGTTGCATGAACTTTCAAACACTGTCTGCATAGTCACTGCCTGTAAAAAAAAAAAAAAAAAAAAAAAAAAAAAAAAATCAAGTTTACAGTTGACATTATTCCAGCTGACTCCCCGGCAAATTCATTAGTTGCTTTGGGAGATTTCGAAATGAATTGTTTGGGGAAAAAAAAAAGCTGAAGAGCAAAACGTTTTTAAACAGTAGGAAAAAGCAAAGATGCAGCCAGCATCCTGCTGATAAAATAGAGTCCTGAAGATTGGACTGTAGCACAGGACATTCTGTCCATCTGCTTGAATTCAGAACCCTTCCAGAGGGGATAATATTCCGTATGAGAGTTTGTTCCTCACGTCACAGTGTTCTGTGTCCTAGGGGAAGAGAGAAATCCCTTCAGCCTTATGCTGTATAACCCCAGCACTGCTGAATGGAATGTAAAACCTGTAGGGAATGAATGATGGAGTGGTGCACACACAGATAATAATCTTTAAGGCAGGAAGATTAAAGAAGGCAGAAGACCTTGGCTGGGGAGAGAGGCAGAATGTGGCTTCAGGGATTCCAAGGTCGGAAAACACAGCTGTGATCACAGAGTTTGAAACTTCCTGTGTAGCAACACAAGCCATAGAACCTCCCCAAGATCCTCTTTATGTCACCTGCATTCTGCTTGCAAGAACCGGTTCTCTATTACTGCCCTCACAGCAACCGGTACAGGCATTTCCTACTGTCATCTCTCAGGCCGGGTCTGTTGGGGGTTCAGTTGTGGCCCCTCAACCAGGAGTAAGGCACTCCTTTGTGCACCAGGGTGGAAAGACTTGGCTCCATGAGACTGCTGCGTCAGGATGGAGGGTGGGCAGAAAGAAGGCAGAATCTTGGCTTCGCAGCCCTGCCGACATGCCAGCTGTGACAATATGGTTTTTCTGTAGCCATATGGGAAGGCCTGTAGCCATAACTGGTAGGCCTAAACTAAAGCCTTCTTCTGTAGGCCAGACTGAAGAGCAGCAGCCATTAGCTGTAAAGCCTGGGGGCACATTCTCACAGTCCATCTAAATTGCATTAAAATAGTGTCACACTAGGCTGTGAGAAGAAGATCCTGTGCAAAGGGTACCCACTGTCACCAGATAAAGAAATAGATCTCAAGATGGGTAGAGAAAACTTAGTTAACAGCATTTCGTCTGGCAAGAAACTGCTTACCAATAATTGAGGTTGTAAAATCCTCATTCTCAGGCCGGCTGTGGCAGCTGGCACCCCAGGCGGAAGGCACAATCGGCGCCCCTGCCTGCATGGCCATCAATGGCCGTGATATCATCATTGGGCACCTGGGCTGGCGACGCCCTAGGCCAGTGTTTCCCAATTTTATTTGGCCACGGAATCCTTTTAAACTCAAAAGAATTTTGTGAAACCCCTAATAGCAGTCCTATATATGGAGCTGAAAAAGTAGACCAAAAATAAGTAAGGATAATAATAAACAAATGCTAAACAAGGTCATGAGATCAACACAAATGAAAATTGTTTTCAATAAAATTCATAAATGCTTAATATTAATTATTATTATTTTTAATAATAACATGTTATTGTAATGGAATTTTCTCGCGGAACCCTTATTTTCACTTCGCAGAACCCTGGGGTTCCCCGGAACACCATTTGGGGAACACTGCTCTAGGCAACTGCCTAGTTTGTCTTGACTCACAGGCTGCCCCTGCTCATTCTATGATTATTGTCCTCACTTTCCTATTGTTGGTCTGTGTGATCTCTGTCTGGTTTGTAACTGTTTCCGTCTGCTGTATAATTAATTTTGCTAGGTGTAAATCAACTAACGCGGTGGGGCATGATTGGTTAGGTAATTCTGTTACAGTGTGTTAGGACTGGTCAGTAAAATTATACTAACATAATTGGTTTCAAGGTATACAACTATACTATTAAGGTTAAGCTAAGCAGGACTCAAATTTCACTATATAAACTGGGGTCCGAGAAGAAGAACCAAGCAAAAGGAAAGGAGGAAAGGAAGACCAAGATGGAGGAGGGAAGACCTGGAAGAACTCACCTCCAAGACACAGCCTCAGACTAGAGCTGCCAGGATTTCTCTGCATGATCATGACGTGCAGCAGCTAGGATCCAGAGAGACTGACCTTGCTTGGCCTACAGGGGAAGTCTGCCTGCCGGTATCAGGATTGGTGAGCATGGGTGTTTTGCTTGCTTGGGTATTGTCAATAATAGAGAATAAGGATATTACTGTGTGAGGGTCTTTCAGTGGCAGAAGATCCTGCAAACCCGCAGGAAGTGACGCCCTGAGCCCTAGGAATTGGGTAAGGGTGGGTGTGAAAATTAGCAGGTTTGCACCTTGAACCCTCGGAACTGGGTAAAGGTGGGTGTCCCTTTACAGTGTGGAAGGGATAGAGAAATTTGTTCAGGTAACACCAGCCAGCTGTTGAGGCAAGCCAAGGAATGAGGCTATGACAGGTGGGGAGCTAGCTCATATTTTGCTCCCCAGCCTCTATCCACTTAGATCACGGGATTGTCTGAGTCACAGGCTGGGGCTGTCAGTGCTTGTGTCAAAGCGACAGCAGAGCCCTTTGCAGATCAAACCTCTCTGGAATTCAGTCTAATTGGATATTTGATTAAAAAAAAAATCTCAACAGCTTTCTAGGCTGCTGGGCAGGAAGGGTTAGATCAGCTTTATTCTTTAGAAACTCAGCACTGGGGAACAGAATGTCCCCGGCAGGTCATGTATTCTGAAAAAGCCAGGACTGGAATGTGATTGTCTTGTGATTACTGTAAAAAGAAAAATGCTACCTGGAACACAGCCATTTATGATTGCTCATCAAATTGACAAGGTGTTGTGAGTAGGAATGTTAAATTTTGATTAGTCAACAAATCGAGTAGTCGGTGGAATTTCTATTGACTACTCGATTAGTCGATAAGGGGGGGTGCTCACTATTCTGCCGCACCTCTGCCTTTGAAATGTACAAGAGCCACATATATTTCAGAGGCAGAGGAGCAGCGGGGAACCCATGCAAGCAGGGACGAAGCAGTCCCCACTCACATGGGGTCCCATCTGCTGCACCTCTCCCTTTGAAATGTACTAGAACCATGGGAGGCTCTTGTACATTTCAGAGGGAGAGGCGCAGCAGTCGGGACACCTCTGCCTCTCTTGCTACCTGCAGAGATGGTGCTGGGAGGAACTGGCTTTTAAGCTGGCTCCCCCCAACACTGGCTCCTGCTTCCCCCCATTGCTGCCTTTCTCTCATAGAGGCCGCAAGGGTGGGGAAGCGACTAGTCGAGACACTACTCGACTACCCGATAAGCATATGCTTATCGGGTAGTCAACTAGTCACTTACCACGATCAGATACATCCCTAGTTGTGAGACCATAGCGAGGTCCACAATCCTTTTAGGCTGCCTGTTTGGTACTTCTGCATACCACATCCATCAGACTTTCTCCCCCAAGTCCCACTGTGGCATGATAATGTCTGATTGTGTTTCCATGGACCATGAGATGGGAGTTGTAAATTTCCTGCTATGCACTACGGAACATGTTCTACTTGAAATAGAAAGAAATATTCTGGAGGAAATCAAAGGACTCAGCGAGCATTAGCTCCATGCCAAGAGAATGTTGGTATTACGATCCCAGAGCTTTCAGAGAAAGGAGTCATTTACAATGTGCTTTGATTTATTGACTACCGCCCCTTCAGACTGCATCACCTTTTTTTCTAGTGGCTATGCAGGTTGTTAGAGAACTCGTAAAATTATTCTCAGCCAACAGCCTTCCCTGTGCGAAAGCTCTAGTATAATTCACAGAAATGTACTTACCCATAATCTCTTAAGAGAGATTGCACAACATAGACTGCCTGTGAGCCAAACCAGTCACGGGCACATCTCAGCTACAGGGCTGATGAAGCAATTGCTTTAACTGTATAATATGAATGACCATTTTAATTCATTGAGTAGTCCTGTGGCACCTTAGAGACAAAATATATATAGTATTGTGATGGGGTGTGATCACAGAAGACCCTTGGGGGTGCTTCCTGGGGTGATGACAAAGTCACTGACGCGTGTCTTCTTGCTCTCTGGAGCTTCTCACTGCCTTGTTCTGCTGGGCCAGCTCAGCTGGTCTCCCCAAGCTGAGGCACAGAGCTGAGATCACTCCTCCCCCCCCCTCCCCCAAAACCAATGCAGACACTGAAACTTTTCAGGTCC
>JANRFK010001785.1:34234466-34251052 GCA_030068395.1 Apalone spinifera
CTTTTCCATTAAAAGCATTTCCGGAAAATCATGCCAGTGTAGACGTAGCCCTTGAGACTGTTCTTATTCCAACTAAGCATCCAAACCAGGGAAGTTCCCTCTCCCTGGGGTCTCTGGTTCACTCTCTTGGGAGTGCCATGCCAGCCAGCGACAAAGAAACTGTTAGCTTCCCATTGTTTTATAGATTCCACCTTTGGGCTGGAATTCTGTTTCTATATTCCATCCTTACATGAAAAAATCACAGCTGGCCAGCCCCTACTAGTTGTGGTGTTGTCACATGACTTTCTAGGCCCAACCACTGCTAAGATGTCAAGGACAAAAGAGGCTGTTTATAGTTGACCAGACCTTGTGGGAAACACCCTCGTTGGCTTACCTTTGCACTTTTAAAACCATAAACCATTCCATATATTTAACTTTATACTCAAGAATGATATATACACCAAAATCAGATATACTGACCCAGCAGATGAAGCCATGAAGATGGATAGGTTACATGACATAATTTGTCCAAAGCATCTTTGAATTATGCATATTTGTGTCCGTAAGTCCATTTCATAAAGCATGGGGGGGGGGGTCCATCACAAATGTCATGAGCTCCCAAACCCAACTATTCCAGTATCAGCAGCCAGAGCCTCAAGCCTTTAAATTGTGCTCAGCCTTCATTTTGCTAGAGTAAAGCCAAGCTCTTCCTTGCGCTTCCCATAAAACAGGCCCTCTATTCCCCAGTCATCCAAAGAGTTATTCTCTACACAGGTTCCAGTTTGAATGCATCCTCCTTGAACATGAATGACCAGAACTATACAAAGTAGTCCAGTGAGATCTTCCCAATGCCTGGTTTAATGGCATTAACACTAGGCTATCCCTACCTAATACATCCTAATACTGCATTTGCCCTTTTCACAGCCACGTCACAACTGGTCATCCTGTGATCAGCTCGTGCACCCAGGTCTCTGTCTCCTTGTCTGTTGTTTCCAGAGGATGAATCCACAGATTGTAGAAGTCATTCTTCTTAATACACCCTAAATCCATGGCCTTGCATTTTTTTACTATTGAAGTTCAGTCCATTTCTATCAATCAAGGTCATCCAGAACTTCCTGTATAATATCTCAACCCTCCTATGGACAATGCCTCCCAAATTTGGATCATCAGCCATTTCATTACCACACTCCTACACTTGAGGCCACAGTCATTAATAAAAATATTGACTAAGATCGGTCCCAAGACTGAGCCTTGATGGACTCCACTAATAACCTCCCTTCAGTCTAATAATTCACCTTTCATCACAGCCCATTGCTTTCTTGCTTTTAGCTAGTCCCTTCATCAGCTTACAAGCCCTGTAACGATCTCCATGTTCTCTAATTTACCTAACAATTTATCCTACATTAAGGAGTGGCCAATCAGCTATGTCTAGACTACATCCCTCTCTCGAAAGAGGGATGTAATTTAGACAGATCAAAACTGCAAATGAAGCTGGGATTTGAATTTCCTGTGCTTCATTTGCATAACGGTGACCGTCCGTTCTTTCGAAAATGGGTATTTTGAAAGTGAAACCACTGTCTAGGCGTGGTTCTTTCGGGGTGAAAAAAACCATTTTTCGAAAGATCCTGTAAACCTCACGTTTTGAGGAGTACAGGATCTTTTGAAACAGATTTTTTTTTAAAGAACTGCGTCTAGACAGCAGTTTCACTTTTGAAATACCCATTTTCAAAAATGCATGGTCACCATTATGCAAATGAAGTGCAGGAAATAGAATCCCAGCTTCATTTGCAATTTCGATCTGCCTAAAGTACATCCCTCTTTTGAAAGAGGGATGTAGCCTAGACATGCCCTTAGAGAGGAAGAGCCAAAATAGCTGTGGATAGAGTGTGAAGAGCCACATATTATATATATTTATATTTATCTATCGATCTAGATAGATTGAGTACACAAAATGTAGTGATAAAAATAACATTACAAGACATTTCAGATAATAACCAATAAAAAAGTCTAGTCCAGGGTTTCCCAACCTATGGGTCAGGACCCAAATATGGGTCGCTATTAATTTCAAAAGGGTCTCCAAGTGTCTCCCCAAGTAGCTCTGCCACTCTTCCTCCTCCCATTTTTGAATTGCCTTGGGTCACCAAGACTTCCTGAATTGTCAAAATGGGTCCCCATCTGGAAAAGGTTGGGAACTGCTGCGAGTCTAATCACTTAAAAAATTCATGGCCAGTCCATAGATCTTCAGAGAACTTGACAAGGAGCAAAAATCAAATTAAAAAAAAATACTTTAAAAATACAGTAATATACACTTAAAAAAAAAAAAAAAAAAAAAAAAAAAGCTTCCCCACCATGCATTTTAAATTTAACACTACTGCCCTACGATGTCTGTGAGTTTTTTTTTAAATTAAACTGAACCGAGAAGTAAATTAGGACAATTTGAAGTGCCAGTTTCACTCCAGCTTGTTGATCTGATGTTGGTATGGCTTCCTCATTTTTTTTGTTTTTGTTTTACTCATGAAGATTATGGCTTTTTTATAGTTCTAAAAATTCAGGTCTGTCCCAGACTGCAAATATGAGAGGTTAAAAAACAATAAGGGAAAGATTCATAACTCAGAATAATTGCTTCAGCTTGGCAAACAATAGCCTTTGAATATTTTCTTTAAAGAAACACACTGTAAACCAGGTTCATGCTGATTCATTTTTGCCCTGGAATTTATATATGACATCTGTGTTGGCTTCCTTATTCTGCATCCATGAAGACTTTGAGTTTAAGGTGCTTCAGCTCTGCCCACACTCTAACCCAATATCCTTCCCCTCCCCCAGAGCCAGGCACCCCAACCCATCTGCTCTAACCCAGTCCTCTTCCTCTCCCCCAGAGCCAGGCACCCCCAGCCTCCCTTCTCCTTCCCCCCCCCCCACTCTAACCCAATGCCTGGTCCTTCTCCCTCCAAGCACTGGGGCGCATGTGCAGAGCGGCCAGCCTTGAGCAGTCCAGGCGTGAGGCTCAGAACTAGCAAGAGCCTCGTTTCTTTAAGCAAAGAACCGCATGCGGCTCCAGATCCCCAGGCTGGCCACCCCTGCTATAGTACTATGTCAAACACTTTACTGAAGTCCAAGTATATTGTGTTCATTGCATTTCCCGCGTCTAACAAAGAGTATTTTCTCCAAGAAGGAAATCAGGTTAGTCTGGCATGATCTACCCTTGTTACATGACATACCTTCATGAATTTAATTATTTTTTCCTTCACAATTTATTCTAAAATCTTGCATATTACTGAGATTGGACTAACACTTTTGAGACCATAAAACAATGTCACGGTTCGTTACTTCTGACATAAATCATATTCTCTTGAGGTGTGTCTAGGGCACTAATTTTCTATGCCATCAAACTGCAAATATCTTAACAGCAGGGTGGAGAATTGTAGTGAATTAGTATTATTCTTGTATCATGGAATGGGATTTTTAGTTTTTCTGTTCTTTATAGCACTCTATTAAGTGCGAAGCACCATCTATAGCAAGTAAAGAGCTAGGATTCCAGCTATGAGGAATTTACAAGTTAATTACAAAGATGTGATAGAGGGCTAGCCAGACTGGAAGGAAGGAATGGAGAAGGAAAGACGGCATGACACCAGTAAGATAGCATGGTTACTCAGTGAGGGCATGATGGAGGAAAGAAGGTTTTTAACTGAAGACATAAAATAAATGGAAATAATAGTTGGTTAAGAGATGTATGTCATGTCTGAATTGAATGTTCCATGGAGAGTGGGTTCAACAGATACCATCTAGCTTATTGAACTGAAAAAGGTCTTTAGATTCTGGATGTCCTACAATGTGAATCATTCACAAAGGCAGCCTTCTGTTACCTTTTCATCCACAGATGTTCAAATGCCCTCTCTCCCCCAGCTTCATTTATAGATTCTGCATTTGTAGGCAAAGATATTTTATAATTTAGACCTTTCATAGGGGGGGAAGAAAAGAGTTTTATACCAAAGCCTATATAAATGTACTAATAAACACCATTTGATTTAAGGTTCAGACTTTCAATACTCTCCATGAGCAAGTAGCTATACATTTTAAACAGGTGTTATAGTTTTGATTATACATTTTATGATTCATTTACTGCCTCATTTCCAACCAGATTTATAACCCCGCCATCACTGGGGATGACTGAGTCCACATGTTTCACATCAACAACCACTAATAGCTTCTTTTTGGGAGAGCATGGCTGGTTTAAAGTGTAGTCACACAACTGTCAGGGTACTTTTGTGCTTGTCAGTTTCAGATGGGGGTGCCATGACATTATGGCAGCTATTCCTGATGGCAGAAAGAGCTGATGGGAATTAACAAGAGGATGTTGCTTCAACAGATTAAAGACAATACTAGAGCCCGGACAGTTTCCTATATTGAAGCCATATGTTGTCTTTACACATTTGTTATGTTGATCTTCCTAGTCTTTTTAAATGAGTGTCAGGCAACATGAAACTTATGGAAAGGAAGAGTTATCCGTTCCAGAACAGCTCAGCCCAGACAGGAGAATAGAACAATACTCATCTTTATAAGCAAACAGATGTATAATGATCCACAAATAATTGGACAGCCAACGCTAATTCAACACAAATCATAAGCTGTTGGAAAGAAAAATCTCTTTATTCAGGACACTGAATAAATGCTACGGCTTGGAAATAAGTAAAAATTTCTTCCACAATATTCTGGTTGATGAGTTGGCTTGTGAAAGAGCATACTAGATGCTTATGGCCAAGCATTGTGTGATATGCCACAAGCAGCACCTACATAGCAGAGTTTGAGACTTTAGGCAGGAAACAAATGAACTATTTTCTTTAAAATACAAGTCTTTTCACCTTCATTTCCAGAATTTACCCAGAATGGCACTCTAAGTCGTTAGGACAAGATTACCTCAACTACTACATCCATAAAAGACAGCAAGGAGACATTAGGAATATGGGTGGCTGGTATGCTGGGTGGGGGGAGGCATTGCCCGCCCATATTCCACCCCCGGAATGCCTGCTGTGGGTGTTCTGCGGGCGGAGTGTTGCTACCCCCTATGCCCGTCCTCTTCGGGGTTGGGGAGGCTGGGGCTGTGGTCCCTCCTCCCTTTCCATGCTTTGAGGCTTGGGAGGCTGGAGCGCACACATGCCCACCTTTCCTGCTGGGATGGAGGGCAGGGCCATAGAAGAAGGGCGGGGCTGGGAGGCGGGGCTGGGCATGACCGCCCATGATTAGGAACCACCTTGCCTCTCTATATGTATTCTCACCGCAGATCACAGTGGAACCTCTGGTCAATGCCTGTTTTGTGTCTCCTTTCTACCTGATTCACAGAGGATACGTATGTATCTCCACCCCACCACCGTACACAGCCTGGCTTGATAGAAACTCATGCGTTAAGCTCAGAAGGTTTCCCTGTTCCATCTCTATTCTTGGTCAAGACGGCAGCTGAAACAACAGCCTAGGAGAAGAGAGAAGCTTCTGCAGGACCATGGACACAGGTGCAGGAAGTAGGGGCATGTGGGGTGCTGCAGTATCCCCAGGTTTTCTACATGGCTTCCCCACACCCAGGAGCTGGGCCACCACTGCTCCACCAGCCCAATGTCCCGGTCTCCAGGCAGCCCCTCTGGAGTTCCACTGGCCCCACGGGCTTCAGCACCCCTTGGTGTCCTGGCGTCCACCGTCCCAGCGGAATCTGAAGCCTGCCACCTCTGGGGTCCAGACTACCAGCCCTGGAGACTCCACTGCCACTGTTGGTCCTGCCACCGGCCTGGGGCTCCACAGCCACCTCCAGCTATGACTAGGCTGCCAGCTCTCTCGGATCGGACAAAGCACACGCTATTAGCAGCAATGGCGTCCAGTCTGTCCGGTCCAGGAGGGTTGGCAATTCTAGGTATGACCCCTGCCTGAGGCAGTGATGGGCATGAAAAGATTAGGGGTGGTGGTGGGGGGGACAACTCAGCATCCCCACCCTGAAAATAGATCCAGGGCCACTAGCCATGGCTTCTCCACAAGCAGCAATAAGGAATGGATGGAGGACTGGCCCTCTGAGCAGGCCTGTTTGGAGAAGAACCCGCTCCAGTGACAGGTTAGTTCTCCTGTCTAATCTGCCTAATCCTCAAAGCTCACTGAAGTCAGGAGAAAGAAACCTTCCTTGATGTCACTAAACACTGAAACAAGACCCCAGTGATCATTTCAAGAGGGACACCTTTGTAGTTCCTAATCTGTTGGTTCCCTTGCCACTTTTGTGACATGGCCATTAGTGGCAGGTAGGAACTTGTTGTAATTGTTTGAATATATGTCTTCATACCCAGTCTGTTGATAGAAGATCAGAGAAGATTTCCAAAAGGCCAGGTTCAATGGATCCTTGTTCCCTACGTGTTCCTTTCTGCTTGCTTCTTGTTTCATGTCCACCTCCTGGTGAGTCACTTTGTAGTCAGTCATTCATGTTTGCAACAGTAAGAACATAAGAACAGCCATACTGGGTCAGATCAATGGTCAATCTAGCCCAGTATTCTGTCCTCTGACAGGGTGTGTCTACACAGCACCCTTACCTTGAAATAGGCTAAGCAATTTGCGCTACTCAAATTGCATTGCTTATTTCCAGTTTATTTTGAAATAGCTTATATCGAAAGTTGACACTCTCTACACAGTGCTAAATTTTGAAATAAAGCATTATTCCAACAAGTCCCTTAACTCTCATGGACTGAGGGTTACAGGGATGCCGGAATAGCGCGCCCGTTATTTTGAAATATATTTCAAAATAACGGGCGCGCTATTCCAGCGTCCCTGTAACCCTCAGTCCACGACAGTTAAGGGACTTGCTGGAATAATGCTTTATTTATTTTATTCATTTATATTTCGAAATAATGGGCGCATTTAAAGACGTGGAATTGCTTTTTCGGGATACTTCCGGTATTCCAAAATAGCCCCGTTGTCTAGACGTAGCCACAGTGGGCAGCATCAGGTGCTTTAGAAGTAATGAACAGAACAGGTAGTCATCAAGTGCTCCCTCTCCTGTCATCCAGTCCCAGCTTCTGGCAGTCTGACATTTCTTGCGTTCCTAGTAAAGTTAGTCAAAGACTTTAGTCAAAACTTTTTCAATGGAAAATTGGATCTTTGATTAAACAAACAGCGGCTGCTGTACATGATTTTTTTTAAAAACTTTTTGTCAAAAAGTGAAAGCTTAAAAAGCTTTTTTTTGGGTTGAGAACTTTTTGGCCAGCCAAATACAAAAAAACATGGCTTTTGTCCCAAAAAGTTTGGTTTTTCAACAAAAAGTTGAAATGTCTCCATTTTCTAAAAAGCTTTAGCTTTTATTTTCTATTTTCTCCTCCTTCTCATCCTTTCTTAATATCCACTTCTTCCAGAAATCTTTTATATCTTATTCTAATCAATAATCTCTTGCATACTGTCCCTTATTTGAACTGTTTCCTTTCTCCTGTATTTATTTGTCTAATCTGTCCTAAATTGTAAATCTTTCAGGGCAAAATTGTGATGCCTCTCGCGTCTTATCATGGAAGTAATGTTGAAAAGTTTAAAATGCATTTACATATTCTGAAGTAGCATTACGGACAAAGAAACATACACCTTGTCCTGTACTCTGTGGAAGAAATGGCATTTTCAATCCCTTTTCAGCAAAAGTAATTTATAATTGATCTTTGGTGAGGGAACTAACTGACAGAGGATGTAAGGGGGAGCATAGATGTTTACATGGATTCCTTAGTTCTTATATCTAATAATAGTTTGTAAAAGGGTGGCAGGTAAAGTCTCTACCAAAAGCCAGTAACTCCCTGGTCATCATAATCACTGTAAGGATAAAATTGTAAAAGTAACATATCTACACTGTAAGTTGTGTTCTTAGGTCAAGTTAGTACTAGATCTAGAAGGTTGGGTTAAAGTACACGACTCCAGCTATGTAAAATAAGTAGCTGGAGCTGGCTTACCATAAACTGAGTTTGGCGCTGTCTTCACGGAGGAAGACCGATGGGAGAATTTGCTCCCATCAGCTTCCCTTACTCCTCATAGCTGCCAGAAATACTGGTGCTAACCAGAGCCACCCTCAGCATTTGATTTAGCGGATCTTAACTAGACCCACTAAATCAAACTTCAGAAAATTGATCTCCAGCAAGGCAAGTAGAGATGTGGCTTTAGGGTAAAGCAGGTAAGGAGGAGGTGACGTGTCCTGGGCCTACTCTAGGAACTTACATTGGTATAGCTATTTCTTTCAGTGGTGTGAAAAATCCACACTCTGGAGAGACCTGCTATTCTAACCTAACTTCAGAAGTAGATAGCACTAGGTCAATGGAAGAATAGTTCTGTCAACCTTGCTGCTGTCTGTTTGTGAGGTAGCTTACCTAAACTGAAGGGAGAACCCATCCCTGGGCTACCGTAGCCTTTTAAGTGTAGACACACCCTTTGACAGGTTGCACCAGGGATGAGAAAATAGATACTTAACATGTTTGTTGGCGCATTGTCCATTTCATAAGGAAGGCCTATTTGTATTACTGAGCCAGATGCTAATGAAGAGATTGCAAAATCACCTGAAGATACTTTGCTGGAAAATACAAGAGGAACAAGAAGTTATCCTACTTATAAGTAAAGACAGTGGCTTTTGGGGGTCTACCCTAGATAATTCACTGATGAACAGAACTGTTGTCATGTTCTGTCTTATGAAAGGAGGGTCATCACCAACCTGACTAGAAAATGCTGTGAAGAATGAGTAAAACTCCATTAGACAGGACAGTATATTTTTAATTAAGTGTAGGCTCTAGAATGTCTCTTATGATTGCATTTTACATGTAATCATTGCTTTCAAATTCTCACTGGTTGAGAATTTGAAAGTGGAAGGCAGCTTGAGTGAAAGTGATCATGAAGTCATAGAGTTTATGAGTCTAAGATACGGTAGAAGGGAGAATGGCAAATTAGAGACAATTGATTTCAGGAAGGTAGAGTTTGGTAAGCTCAGAGAGCTGGTAGGTAAGGTCCCATGGGAAGCAAGACTGAGGGGGAAAACAACTAAAGAAAGTTGGCAATTTTTCAAAGGGACATTGTTAAAGGCCCAAAAGCAAGCTATTCCGCTGCATAGGAAAGATAGAAAATATGGCAAAAGACCACCTTGGATCAACCAGGAGATTTTGAATGATCTAAAAATAAAAAAAGAGTCATATAAAAAAATGGAAACTAGGACAAATTACAAAGGATGAATATAGGCAAACAATACAGGAATGCAGGGGCAAGATTAGAAAGGCAAAGGCACAAAACAAGCTCAAACTAGCTACGGGTGTAAAGGGAAACAAGAAGACATTCTATAAATATATTAGAAGCAAGAGGAAGACCAAGGGCAGGGTAGGCTCATTGCTCAGTGAAGAGGGGGAAACAGTAACAGAAAACTTGGAAATGGCAGAGATGCTTAATGACTTCTTTGTTTTGGTCTTCACCAAGAAGTCTGATGAAGGAATGCCTAAGATAGCGAATGCTAGTGGGAAGGGGATAGGATTAGAAGATAAAATAAAAAAAAGAACAAATTAAAAATCACTTAGAAAGCTTAGATGTCTGCAAGTCACCAGGGCCTGATGAAATGCATCCTAGAATACTCAAGGAGCTGATAAAGGAGGTATCTGAGACTTTAGCTATCATCTTTGGAAAATCATGGAAGACAGGAGCGATTCCAGAAGATTGGAAAAGGGTAAATATAGTGCCTATATAGAAAAAGGGAAATAAATACAACCCAGGAAACTACAGACCAGTCAGTTTAACTTCTGTGCCAGGAAAGATAATGGAGCAAATAATTAAGGAAATCATCTGCAAATACTTGGAAGATAATAAGGTGATAGGGAACAGCCAGCATGGATTTGTAAAGAACAAATCATGTCAAACCAATCTGATAGCTTTCTTTGATAGGATAACGAGTCTTAGGGATAAGGGAGAAGCGGTGGACGTGGTATACCTAGACTTTAGTAAGGCATTTGATACGGTCTCGCATGATATTCTTATCAATAAACTAGGCAAATATAACTTAGATGGGGCTACTATAAGGTGGGTGCATAACTGGCTGGATAACCGTTTCCAGAGAGTAGTTATTAACGGTTCATAATCCTGCTGGAAAGGAGTAACAAGTGGGGTTCTGCAGGGGTCTGTTCAATAGCTTCATCAACGATTTAGATATTGGCTTAGAGAGTACGCTTATTAAGTTTGCAGATGATACCAAGCTTGGAGGGGTTGGAAGTGGTTTGGAGGATAGGGTCATAATTCAAAATGATCTGGACAAATTGGAGAAACAGTCTGAGGTTAACAGGCTGAAGTTTAATAAGGACAAACACAAACTACTCCACTAAGGAAGGAACAATCAGTTTCACACATACAGAATGGGAAGCGACTGTCTAGGCAGAAAGGGATTTAGGGGTTATAGTGGACCACAAGCTAAATATGAGTCAACAATGTGATGCTGTTGCAAAAAAAGCCAACATGATTCTAGGATGCATTAACAGGTGTGTTGTGAGCAAGACATGAGAAGTCATTCTTCCTCTATACTCTGCACTGATTAGGCCTCAGTTGGAGTATTGTGTCCAGTTCTGGGTGTCACATTTCAAGAAATATGTTGAGAAACTGGAGAAGGTTCAGAGAAGAGCAACAAGAATGATTAAAGGTTGAGAGAACGTCCTATGAAGGAAGACTGAAAGAACTGGGCTTGTTTAGTTTGGAAAAGAGAAGATTGAGAGGGGACATGATAACGGTTTTCAGGTATCTAAAAGGGTGTCACAAAGAAGAGGGAGAAAATTTGTTCCTCCTGGCCTTTGAGGCTAGAACAAGAAGCTATGGGCTGAAACTGCAGCAAGGGAGGTTTAGTTTGGACATTAGGAAAAAGTTCCTAAATGTCAGGGTGGTTAAACACTGGAATAAATTGCCTAGGGTGGTTGTGGAATCTCCATCTGTGGAGATATTTAAGAGTAGGTTAGATAATGTCTATCAGGGATGGTCAAGACAGTACTGGGTCCTGCCATGAGAGCAGAGGACTGGACTCGATGACCTCTCGAGGCCCCTTCCAGTCCTAGTATTCTATGATTATATGATTCTTTCCTATACTTGTCCTGCCTACTTAATGAATCGCTAGGCTTTCTTAAGTAAACGTTTCCTTGTTTTCACTATAAACGTATCTAAGTGCTGTGCATTAAAGGGATCCATGAGCTGAGGTATAACTGCTTCTTGGGAGCAACAAATCTGTGATTAGTGTGAGTGACACATGGAACTGGGACTGGACACTCCAGGGGGCTGCTTGGAGGCGGGAGTTTGCCTAAGACAGAGGGACAGCACAGCCTATGTAGGCTAGCGGGGGACTACTTGCCCATGGCTGGTGGAGTCAGGGCAAGATGCAAATAAGGCCTCTTCATACTTAGGGCAGATGGTAGCAATGTGCCTCACCATCTGAAGTACCCCCCAGGAGGCATCATAGGTGATGATTTAGCAAAGATGGAACATAGAGTTAAAGAAGACCTTTTATATTTTTTCCATCACACATACCGATTAATGCTACAAAGGTTTAAATATTACCCTTTCCCACACAGTGCTAGCAATATTTGATTACTTCCAACTGGTGGAATATATAAAACCACCCCACCCTGCACTACATTTGATAGTATTACGGTCATGGTGGCCTGGCAAATGTTCAGATGATACATTTTGAAGGCTTAGATGAAAGCATCTTGGAGTGTTTTTGATGCTTTTCCTAGAAATTGATGTGGCTCAGTTGAGCATGTGGCTCAATCCACTTTTTCCTCCCAACCATGACAAATAAACTTTTCCAGCGTCAGAAATAATGAGAACAACTGGTCAAAGGTAACATAACCCTGGTCTGAAAGTGATTCCAAGTGAAGTCTGAAAGGAAAATAACATTCCCCCTTCCCTTGGAACACAGCAGACAAAGAGAGTGCAACATAAAATGTAGATTTGAAAAGAACCCAGTAATGACGAGTGAAATAAAAAAAATGCCTGAAATAGCCACTCAGGAAGATGCTTTGTTATAATCTAGTTTCTAGGCCTACCCCTTTTCTCCTTACACATTGCATTAATGATTACCACACACCTTGTAGGGGTAGATTAACTCTTTAATCATTTAGCTTTTGCTCAGTATGTAAGCAAATTCTTTACAGCTGCATGGGAATTTCGCCTGAGTTAAGAGTAATTAATGACTTCAGGGTTTGACCCTTCAACCATGCCTGTGTGATATGTAACGGCAGCCTGCATAAGTCACCATACAGGGGAGACAATGTAGCAATATGCCTGGGGGTCTGATGTAAGAGCTGCTTTTCTGGGAACATTGAGTAATACGACAGTCTCAGTGGAGATTCTGGTGTAAATTAGGACTGTCCCATGTTTGAATCAGTGTTTTGAATCACGAAGCCACAACCAGTTCTCTAGGGACCCTGAGCCACCCCTTCCACTTCCTCTAAGTAGAGCCTTTGTCCAGCCAGAAAGGTGAATTTGAGCCCCCCACAAAATCCAGATCACTGAACTTTGAACAGCTCAAATAATAATGGAGAAACTCGAAGACTTACCCAGCATTGTTTGGGGCCTTAACTCAGATAAGTTTTGTTTTTCTTCATATAAATCATTGCTCTGGGGTGGGGTTGGAGATGAGGGGTTCAGGATGCAGGCTGCCCCGGGGAGAAAGGACAATGCCAGCCCTCTCTCACTGCAGCAGCTTGGGACCAGGTGAGAAGCACCTCTCCATGGCCGCTGCAGCTGTAGAGGGCACAGCCAGGGGAGAGGTGCATGTTCCCCAGCTGGGGGACGCAGACACACAGACAGACAGATAGATAAACTCTCTCAAATATATAATAGATAGTTGTTCCTTTCTCCACCCCTTTCCCCTGTGGGCCCAATGGGGTTATGGTTGTCTCTGTCCCCATCTCTGGATCCTTGCTGCGCCTCTGTGGTCATTCTGCAGTATAACTGTCCTTCCTACTAGAACCTCCCTTTCCATTTCATGAGAAACAATCAAATTCTAGGCTTATCCTTTTGTCCAAGCCATGACCTTACCTGGGGTGGTGGGATAGCTCAATGGTTTGAGCATTGGCTTGCTAAACTCAGGGTTGTGTGTTCAATCCTTGAAGGGGGCCATTTAGGGATGTGGGGTAAATCTGTAAGGGGTGGTGTTTGGTCCTGTCCTAAAATCAGGGGACTGTACTCAAGATCTCTTCTAGTCCTATGAGATAGGTATATCTCCATGTATGAAGTTATGAGAAGACCACCACATGTGGTGGTCTTAGCTCTTTCCACTTGGGGGGAGTTCTAGAACACACAGACTCAGAAATGGACAGACAGTCTCACAAAGTTTCTAAAATATATAGTAGGTGATCAGAGCACGGAGAGTTTCAAAGTTCCTTAATTGCAAGTTTCCTGTTTACAGAAACATGCATTGGCAAGGGCAGATGCAGATACAATGGGTATCATTAAAAATCAGCTTGCACTGTACTGTGACATTTGTTGCTTCTCTAAACATAGGATGGGAAATAGTGTAAGTATAATAGTAAATGTAACGGCTGTAAGAGGTATGCATTGATTTTCATTGGCCTCCATTGGATCTGCAGATGTGAAGTCTGATATACAGCATTTCACAGTCTCTTCATGGGCCGCTTTGAGGAAGAAAAGAAATGGGAAAATGCCCATAAAACTAATGGTATATCCGAGATACTCTGGTGAGATACATTCTCTAGACAAATAAACTAAACCCCCTACTAGATTGCCACATTTGCCAAGCTCATCACCAGAAACAAGCTCCTCAATGACCAAGACCCACCAACTCAAAGCAGCAGCATACCTTGCAAGAACAACAGCTGCTAAATCCGTAGATGAAGCTTCACTGCAATGATGAGCAATATCCCTTTCCTGCCCACTCCCACCAAACACCTTGCAAGATGCTTGGCTCCTACATGCTGATCACAACATATGGTATGTTAAATAGAATGCTAGGAATCATTAAAAAAGGGATAGAGAATAAGTCAGAGAATATCTTATTGCCCTTATATAAATCCATGGTACGCCCACATCTTGAATACTGCATACAGATGTGGTCACCTAATCTCAAAAAAGATAGCTTGATATTGGAAAAGGTTCAGAAAAGGGCACCAAAAATGATTAGGGGTTTGGAATGGGTCCTATATGAAGACAGATTTAAAAGACTTAGACTCTTCAGCTTAAAAAAGAGGAGACTGAGGGGAGTTATGATAGCAGTCTATAAATCATGACTGGTGTGGAAAAAGTGAATAAGGAAAAGTTATTTACTTATTTCCGCAATATAAGAACTAGTGGTCACCAAATGAAATTAATAGGCAGTAGGTTTAAAACAAACGAAATGAAGTTTTTCTTCACTCCGTGCACAGTCAACCTATGGAACTCCTTGCCAGAGGATGTGGTGAAGACTAGGACTTTAACAGGGTTCTAAAAAGAGCTAGATAGATTCATGGAGGTTAGGTCCATCAATGGCCATTAGCCAGGACAGGTGGGAATGGTTTCTCTAGTTTCTGAGTGTCCGAAGCTGACAATGGATGACAGGAGATGGATCCCTTGATGATTCCCTGTTCTGTTCACTCCCTCTAGGGCATCTGGCATTGGCCACTGTCAGAAGACAGTAACTCAAGATGTATTTGCATGTTGACATAATTGGGTAGATGAAAGGGTCACTAAAAATCTGGCTTCATAATAGAGGATACATTCATTCGAAAGCATTTATATAACCCCAGGAAGACTATATTAACCATGCAATGGCAACCTGTCTTGTAAAGAAATATTTTACATGGTAAGACCTAATCATGGGCAGGAGAGTAATGAAAGCCTCTTGAGACTACAAGAGAACACCATTACTTGGACAAGGTACAATAGAGCTGTCCATTCAGCACCATAATTCCTATGGGAGTATGTGAGAGAAATCACAAGCAACTAGATATGGTACAATGGACTGGGCTAGCTCATAATCCTGCTGAAAGACTATTTAACTAGTATGCACTTTGCTACATTAGCATAGTGAGCAGCTGGGGTCCTATTGTTCCAAGCAGATTTCCATCTGCACTCACTTGTTGATTTTTCTCCTGTATTTGAATTAGTGTTTTTGTCTTGATGCACGTGAGTAAGCAGTTATGAGGAATGGAGCAATTCTTTCGTATGCAGCAAATATGGTGGTTCGGAGGTAAGCCTGCTTGGGAAAGCAAAAGCACCTCTATTATGTTGCTCTGCTCTGCATTGTGAAATGACCATTCATTTCCAGGACACCTGTGGTGAATCCAGAGCTGGGTGAGAAGCAGTGTTCTCATCTTGAATTTTTTCCCCTACCCTGCATTGGGACCAAACTGAGGACTTTTGAGCGAAGTAGAACTAGACCTTCTATAGCCCAGGTGAGTGTCCTAACTATCAGGGTACAGGCTTTTCTGAGTGAAGTGGATGTCTCTTATAATATCTCCTGCTGGATCTGTTCCACTTTGTGTAAATAATCACATGTGTGATATGGGATTTCCAAGTTCATGTCTCCTACATTGTGAGTACTCCAACCATGGAGTTTTGGAGCTAATCTCTCTCCTCTCTGGTCCAATGAATATTGAATTAGGTATACAAAGTGGAAACTCTTTAATTGCAGAGCCTGAACAAGACCTGCTATGTATCTTGGAGATTAGAGAACACACCTAGAATGTGGGAAACCAAGGTTCAAAGGCCAGCTCTAAATCAAGGTCTCTATCTGGCCAGAAATAATATCCTGGACCTAAGAAAGTTTCTTGTTGAAAATAATAGGTTCTCCAAGAATTTTTGGCTCTGTTAGAAAAAATCCTGATAAAATATAGATGAATGTAGGGATTCTTGATAAGGTTCCTTGATCTGTAGCCTAAAATATGGTTTAAACAAGGATGGTGTGTTTGGAAACCAGTGTTGTAACCAGGTTGGTCCCAGGATAATAGAAAGACACAGTGGGTGAGATGATATCTTTTATTGGACCAACTTATGTTAGTGACAGAGACACATTTCTGAGGTTAGATTAGATGAGTTACACAACATGTTGGGATACAGGTGTGTAGAACCCGTAGATCCTGAAAAATGTGTTAGAGAGTTGATCATTATAGCAATGAAAATATGTCTAACGGCCTTTCATTTGTTGCTCTGGTACAGTATGGTGTTGCTTTGAGTTGGGGTGTCTTAGTCTGTGGGGATCTTACTTCTGATGATGAGTTTGGTGAGGCTGGCGGGCAGCTTGAAGGCCAGCAGAGTGGGTACAGGAAAGATTTATTTCAGGATGCTATCTCCATCTGAGTATGGTTGTAATTGCTTAATGGTAGACCATACTGACTCCATTGTAGGGTGGTAGGTGACAATGTGGGTTATGGGATTGGAAGTATTGAATGTTCTCTTGGGTTAATTGGGTGGCCTTTTCATGGAGCAACTGGCTTCTCTGGTGAAATGTCCTGATTTGGCAAAGGTGGTTTTAAGTGTGCTAAAGTATGTATCTTTGACTTTCTGCAGAGAGCATAGTCATTGGTACCTGAGTGCCTGGCTATAGATAATAGATCTCTTGGGCTGTGTCTAGACTGCATCCCTTTTCCGTAAAAGAGATGCAAATTAGA
>JANRFK010001785.1:34262163-34280256 GCA_030068395.1 Apalone spinifera
CAAAGACTGTGAATGGCTAGCCAAGTACAAAAGCAGTTTCTCTTCTCTTGGTGTGGACACCTCCACATCAGTTGCTAGAAGTGGGCCTCACCCTCCCTGACTGAATTAACCTTGTTATCTTGAGCCTTATTCTGACCTGCATATTTATACCTGCCTCTGGAAATTGGATTGATAACTTTGTGCCAGTGTACTTCATAAATTACAATAATCTGTAGAATCATTCAAAGCTCTTTAGAAAATAACACTGAATGAAAATGGATGTAATGCAAGGAAACTAGTTAGTAACATGTCGAAGATTGGAAGCTCTGAAAAATAAATTCCCAGTCACCGACCCGCATGCATCTGATGAAGTGGGTCCTTGCCCACGAAAGCTTATGCTCCAATACATCTGTTAGTCTATAAGGTGCCACAGGACTCCTTGTCACTTATTTTATTTACAGCTTTTGGCTTTTTCCTGACAGTGGAATAAATGTAAGTTAAGGGAACATGAAGAGCAGGATTATTCTTTTGGGGTCCCAGAGAGCTTCAGTTCATTCAGTTGCCAGCCACTTACCAATTCCAGGCCACACCTAAGGGGTGAACTAACTGAACAGGAAGAAAGGAATGATTCCAATGTTTTTAAGAGTCTTTAAAGCGTTAGGGACCGGGTATGGAGACCTTCGCTATATTGATGAGCACACGCTCACGTGAACGATCCCACTGAAGTCGATCGGACGACTTGCCCACAGGGGAGCTGACAGGCAATGTGTGAGTGAGATGGTTCCATGTGCCCAGAAGGGGCGGGGCTTCATGTGGGAGTGGCACAGTCACGCCAGCCAGCCCCCAGCGCCACCTGGAGGCACGTCACCCCTCACGCTGGCCCTGAGAGCCGGCTGGAGCGTGTGGCACTGCAGTGGGCCATGCGGGATTCTAAAGGGCCCAAGGCTCCAGCCACCACCACTGCCGCAGTAGTGGTGGTATCTGGGAGCCCCAAGCCCCTTAGAATTATTGGGCCCTGGGGCAATTGTCCTTTTTGCCCACCCTCCCCATCAGCAGACCTGCTTGCTGCTTGTCCTTAGCCTCTTTGTTGGGGGTCTTCAGCCATGTTTTCCAAGAAAGAGAGGCTGGTCCAGTGGTTAGAACCTACACCTCAGACTTGAGGATGTAGGTTTTATTCCCAGCTCTTACAAGACTTCCTGTATAACTTTGGGTAGGTCTCTCAAGCCTTCAGAGATAATCAGGTTTCTATCTTCCATTGTCCGTGCCTCAGTTCCTAACCTGTAAAATAGGGTCAATATAATACTGCATAGAGTATTATCACCTATGTAGTGCTCAGGTATTATAGTATAAGCATCGCGGTGTGGCGGGGTGTGTGTAATATGATCCTACATTGCTGAGTCTTACAGCTGGCAGTTTTACACCTCCTCATCTGAAGTCATTAGATTTCCAGCCGGTGTGTGCCTATATGGACTGTCCTATTGCAAGATGGAGGGCCTTAAATGGCATGTATGGAAAATTCCAGACTCGGAGTTAATGTCACCTTCTAAATCAGATCCTTCAAGAGGTACCACCTCTTTGTAGAAAACAAAGTCTGCTCTGTGTCTTGTAGAACTGGGCTTGTTTTCTTCTCTCAGTTCGCCTACACAGCACCCTAAACTCGAAATAAGATGCACAATTTGTTATGCAAATTGCGTATCTTCTCTTGAGTCTATTTTGAAATGAAATTTGCCACATCTACACAGCACCAAATTTCAAAATAACACACTATTTCGAGCCATCCCTTATCCCTCGTGCAACGAGTTTTACCGAGATGGTGAAATAGCACGTTCATTATTTTGAAAAATATTTTGAAATAATGAGTGGCTTTTGTAGATGCGAGGTAGCTATTTCGGGATACCTCCAGTATCCCGAAATAGCCAGGCAGTGTAGACATACCCTCAGATATACCCATGCCAGCCTCTATGGAAAATCAGCCCTGCTGTGGACAGAAAATGTTCATAAACACAGGAAAGTTTAAAAATAATTTATCATTGAGATTCATTGCCTCTTTCCTGTTCCTTTTGTTTTGTGCCATTGAAGAAGATCTCATGCTGTTTTCTATCCTATTCCATGGCGTCTGGGAAGTGAGAAGCAGTAGGGGGTAGAGGAAGGTCATTACCTTTCTAGCTGTCCCACCTTCGCTTCAGTCCATTTGATTTTTGACAAGGGGGTTTTTATCACTCTGCCTCACCATGGGTGTGGTCCTTCTCCTGAAAAACAGGAACTCCGTCAGTGGCATCTCCGCAAGGCCTCTGCACTGGCTGGGTGCCTGACACACTCCTGTTACAGCTTACCATGTGCAGACATTGGGTTCTTTTGCCAAGCGGAGAAGTGAATCGGGAAGTCTCCTTATCTGTGCTGGGTCGCAAAACGAGAGAAACTTGAACCACCTCCAAACAAAACCACAATCAACAATGTGCATCCTATGTGTTTGAAATGACTCCTTATTTTGTATGAAACTGTAGCTCTGTTCTATCTTTCTCAGAAAGTCTCTTGGGTTGGAGAGCTTAAAACCTTCCCCAGTAAATTTACGATAATGGACTCTGAGCTCTTTCAAGTGGATTTTCTGGGGCTGCATTTAATCATATTAACACATGCTATTAACATGGTTCTTGGAAGCCTACAAAGGCACACACTTACGATTGAAGCAAGTAGGGCGCCATTCAGAAAGATTTTTCCTTTCTTCAGGTAAAGGCCTAGATCGGTTTGTGGAAAATGACCAGAATGCATTTCATAAACTTGCATGAGGGAACTACAATAACACATTCTTCCAGGAATACACTTTAAAGAACACATTATACCTTAGGTTTGGCTAATATTTAAATCCCCCTCCCTTTTTTTGCTGAAAAATATATTTTAGGGAGCTTTTCTTGGGAGGCAATGACAGATTGCACTTACAGTACCTGACACCCTCATAGTAGCACAGATAACAACCTTGTGAAGGAGGGAGTTATCTTGATTTTACAAGCAGGAAACTGAGGCACAGGTAGACTAAAGGGTAGATAGCCAAGGAATTTGGGTACCTGACCAGTGCTTTAGAGATCTATGTCCAAAATGTAGCTCCTCAAAACCCCTTCTCATCTGCCACCAACCCTATATCCACCTAAATGTGGGCCAATAAAGTCTCCAAGGTACCTACATTTCTGTGGAGATGGCTTTATGCATGCCCACAAGTGCTGGCATTGCTCATTGTTCAGCACCTAAGCCCCAGCAGGGTTCACAAAGGAGGCCTTCTCTTGCCTATCTTACCTGTGGGCCTATTGGGCATAAAACATGGCTAAGGAGGTCATGGAGCAGCTTCTATGCAATAGCTTGATTTAGAATAGGCACTTGAAGCCAGGTGTCCCACCTCCTAGGTGAGGGCCTTGACAATGAGGCTAGAGGGTATTTAGGAGCAGATCTTTCTTCACACAACACACAGTCAACCTGTGGAACTCCTTGCCAGGGGATGTTGTGAAGATTAAGACTATAACAGGGTTCAAAAAAGAGCTAGATAAATTCATGGAGGTTGGGTCCATCAATGGCTATGGGCAGGGTTGGTGTCCCTAGTCTCTGCTTTCAGAAGCTGGGAATAGGTGACAGGGGTGGGATTGCTTGATGATTCCCTCTTCTGTTCATTCCCTTTGGAGCTCCTGACATTGGCCATTGTCAGAACACAGGCTACTGGGCTAGATGGACCTTTGCTCTGACGCAGTGTAGCCGTTCTTATGTTCTCAATCTATCCTGTTTCATAAATACTTCAGTATTCATTGGGCCAGAGAGATCTGTAAACTGTTGGTAGGCACACTTACTGGGGAGAGCTGGCTTGCAGTCCCTGCTTTGACAAATACTGAAGTATTTCATAACGTAGCAGAGTTGGGATTGAAACTTGGGTTTCTTACATCCTGGATCAATGCTCTAACCACTGAGCTCCTGAGAATGAGGGTCATCCCACATCCTCCTCCTTAGTTTTAAGTGGGAAAGGAATGACCGGGTTGATGCCAAGCCCAGCTTCACAGCTGTGAATCCCAAGTGGATCCCAGTGTTCCCTGTAAGCTGGGCACTTGTGTAGACACTCAGGAGAGATTACAATGCTGTCCTGCTGGCTAGCAGAGCATCCATGGCTAGGTTTTGTTTCCACAGGTGGTGCACATTCGCAAATGCACATAAAATTGATTCCACGCGTGGATGGAAGAAAATCTGCACATAGAAGACAAGATTAGAGGAAACATCGGTGGATATAAGTGTCTCCATCCAGACCCTTTGAAGGTCAAAGCTCTGCTTTTCTCCTCACCATTTCCTACTGGCTAGCATGGTCAGCTCCTGCATCATCTTGTGGGCTTTTGTGAATCCTACTGAGGCATCCAGTTCTATTGCATCAGGAGCTTAGGTACCTAGCTCAGGGCTGTGGCTCCGTCTGGAAGTCAGGCTGCCTTCAAGTCAGGCATGGCAATATCAAACCTAAGTCCTCTTTGACGTTCTGAGTGTAACGGGACACAATTAGATTTAATCAACACTTCTCCTGAAACATTCCACAGCTGACCAACAGATGGCAGCTCTCCATCTGCCATTCACTTGCAAAGGGTTCTTTTTCATAATTGTATGGTCCCAGAAATCCATTGCATAGAGTGACAAATAGCCGCGTTCTTTGTTAGTGTTTCTTTAGTGCAATACAAACAGTTTATATCATTACCTTGCTTGGGCTGAAGGAGGCATAAACGCTGCAAAGTACCATGGAATTAAAAAAAAAAGAATCTGTCAAAGGTCCAAGAGACATTCACAGCATCCAGCTGACAATTCCATGTAACCGTTCCATGACTCATCCATTGTGTGCCATTAATTATGCCTTATCTCAGTTCGGGGAGAGGGAATGGGCTCAGAATGCTCTAGCATGTTTTCTAAAGAACTATTGCAAATGCAAAAATGCAGAGGAAAATCAAAGCACAGCAAAAAGGCAAAGTAATCAAAGAATCACCAGGAGATTTGCATCCCAAATATCCCATGGCTAGCCAAAGGAATAATTCACAGTGACAGATTCAGTGGGAGTGAAGTTGCTCAGGGCCTCACTTGATCAGGAGCACAGGTTAGGGGTAGCAATCTGATCCAAGATATTCCCTGACTGTTGCATTTTTCCCATGAGAAGATGCCTTAGGTGCCCATTATAAGAATTTGCATTGTAGCCTTTCATTGTTACAGATAACCACGACCTACCAGGTAGCATTGTCAGCAGATCTAGAGAAGTGATTATTCCCCTTTATTCAGCTCTGGTGAGGCCACATCTGGAGTATTGTGTCCAGTTCTTTAGGCCCCCAATTACAGGAAGGATGTGGATGCATTAAAGAGGGTTCAGCAAAGAGCAACTAAAATGATTAGGGGGCTGGAGCGCATGACCTATGAGGAGAGACTGAGGGATCTGGATTTGTTTAGTCTGCAGAAGAGAAGAGTGAGGGGGGATTTGATAGCAGCTTTAGCTATGTGAAGGGAGGTTCCAAAGAGGATGGAGAGAGGCTGTTCACAGTAGTGACGGATGGCAGAACAAGGAACAATGGTCTCAAGTTACAGCGGGTGAGGTCTAGGTTGGATTTTAGGAAAAACTATTTCACTAGGAGGGTGGTGAAGCACTGGGATGGGTTCCCTAGGGAGGTGGTGGAATCTCCACCCCTGGAGGTTTTTAAGTTGGGATTTAATTGGGATTGGTCCTGCCTTGGGCAGGGGGCTGGACTTGATGACCTCCTGAGGTCTCTTCCTGCTCTATGATTCTATGATCTGTTTAAGTCTTGTTGGTATGTGTCCATGAGCTGACAACATTTTGAGTTCAGTTTCTGCATCTTATTGGCTGGTCTCATTGGTCACTCCCAGGTAATTAGTCTCTCTGCTGCAGAAAACAAGAGAAGGAAAAGATGGCGATGGCTGATTTACTTGTTTGGCCTTGATCTCCAGGATAGGCAAATGGTTCCAGCCTAAGAGATTTAGGTTCTATTCCCTGTTCTACCACAAGTTGTTTTTTTTTAATGCAACCTTAAACCCAAATGCTCAGCAGTCTTGATTCTTTGGTGCAGAAACTGAAATGCCTGGAGTCTGATTTCCATAGGTGCTACGAATCTGCATCTCCCCTTAAAGTCAAAGAAAGCAGCAACACCCACATCTGCAAAGATCTGGGGTGTAGAGAGTCTTAAATATCCACACCTAGCTCTGCTCTTATACCCAGTGGAGTCCATAGCCCTGAGTTAGGCAGCCAAGCTCACCATACACCGAATAGGGAGTTAGGTACTGAACAGTAGGCTTCATAACACCCCTATGGTGAGTGGGAACCACCGAAGCTGTCTTGTAGGAAAGTCCTGCCCCTCAGAAGGACTTAAGTGGGGTTTGATGATTCTAGTCTTTAAATACCTTTGAGTTTCTGGACCCAAGTGCTCAGCACTAATGAAAATCAGCTCCTGTTGAGTGCCCAAAATTATTGGATGCTAGAGAAGTTTGGCTGTGAACTTCTTGCAACTCAGAGTGCTCCATCTGTCAACTGGGGTCCTGGCATTTCCCTGCCACAAGAAGGTACGTCTACGCAGCAGTGTTATTTTGGAATAACAGATGTTATTTAGAAATAACAGTGCACATCGTTATAGCAAGCCATTATTTTGAAATAATGTTGAGCTGGAGGACTTCTTACTCAATTCGTATCACCCTCATTTCATGAGGAGTAAGGGAAATCGCTGCCTCATAGACAGCGCCAAAAGCCAAATTAAGCTATTTTGACTGCAGTGTAGACATACCCTGCCGTTATTCCTGAAAATAATTCCTGAAAATAATCAGCATAGCGGCATTGCGCAAGAGGGTTTTTCTTGCGCAAGAAGGGGCAGTGTAGACAGCTCCTTCTTGCGCAAGAGCCTCTTCCGCAAAAATGGCGACTCGTTAGATATGCAAATGAGGCTTGGCAATATTCCACGCTTAGCCTCATTTGCATAGCTCTGGCGCAAAATTGCGCCAGTGTAGACATAGCCTGAGAGTGCTACGTGGCTTTTTTCCCTGAGATTTGTAAAAAGTTCCCTTCTGCCAGGATAACTGCCAAAGAAGTTGCAATAATTAAATAATCCCACAAATCAGCAATGAGCCGTGAGGAAGAGAAAAGAAGCAACACTGGTCAAACCTTTGAGCTACCAGAGCCTTAATGATCCTCTTATTCTGTACCTTTTGTCCCTTGTTGGATAAAATAACGGGATGGATGAGTGCACCGCAGAGAGGTCACTGTGCAATATTTAAAGTCGAGGCAAAATATTGATGAATGCAAAAGCTATGTGGACGTGTGTGTAAAAGATTGCAGGAAATCCCTGATGATCCCTTTAAACACAGCTATTTATTTTTCTTTGGAATTGGCTTATAGAAATTAATGCCCCGGCATCCTCTGTGGTTCTCCTGTAATAAATCTCATTGGTGTAAAGGACAGCAGGGTGAAAAGCTCTCTGGGGTTACTTTTGTTTCCCCCTCCACTCCAAAATGGCCGGAGGAAAAGTCTCACATAGAATCGTTTATAATGAGTTTGCATTTGACAGCTCTGGCAAGTTCTTGGCGTGCCAGCTAGACAAATTGCTGTGCTTTCTCTGGGCAGCGAGAACACAAATGTACCCACAGCGCTCCTGCTTTAATTGCAGGATAACTTTGCTCAACAAAGAAAACAACAAGGCAGGCAAACAGATGGGGCTCAGCGCGAGTGTGTGTGTGTGTATGTTTAGGCGCTCCAAGACTTGTAAGGCTATGTCTACACTGCAACCATTTTGCACAAAAATATGCAAATGAGGCAAAGTGTGGACTATCGCCACACCTCATTTACATAATTAATGAGGCTCTGTTTTTGCACAAGAGGCTTTTGCGCAAGAGCCATTCTTCCGCATTTTTTTTCCAGAAGAACAGCTCTTGTTCAAGAGGGGGTTTTTGCAGAAAAAAGGAGCCATGTAGATGGCTTCTTTTTGCGCAAAAGCCTCTTGCGCAAAAACGGAGCCTCATTAATTATGGAAATGAGGCACAGCGATATTCCACGCTTCACCTCATTTGCATATTTTAAAACGGAGGCAGTGTAGGTGTGGGTTCTTGAGAAACAGGAACTTTATTTTCTAGACATGGCAAACCAAGAAGCGGCAGAAATCAGACATGGTGGTGCTTAGTTCTTGGTCTGTGACTGCCTTTTGGGCTAAACTGCAATGAAGGGACATAAAGTATGGGCTGACTTAAGAAATGACACAGCACTCAAAGTACTTCTGAAGTGGATGGGATTCTCATAGTCCCTTTTCTGACCCGCTTTTCATTACACTTGAGCTTTATATTTGTAACCCAGAGGTACTGAGACCACTGACAAGGGAGAATGAAGTTTACACGCCAGCCTAAGCTGAGAACCAGTTGGCTTTTAGCTTGTGCAGCGGTGGCTTATGGTGGCGTTAGCCCCTAAGGTCACAGGTTCAATCCCACCTGCCTGCTACCCAAGTCTGTCGACATTGCACATTGTTGTTGCGTGCTGAAGCCTGGAAACACCTAAGTGAGAGATTAGCTGGCTTGGAAAGTCTACAATGTCCAATAAGGGAGCAAGGGGAAAGTACTTGGATTCCATGATTTATGCCTCTGACCCCTCCCTTCACCAGCCAGTAGTGAGAGGCATGCACAGAATCCAGACACTTTCCCCTCATACCCCTATTGTCAGGGGAACGGGAAGAAAAGCAAGCCACATCCTAGCGCACACAGCTGTTGCCCTCACTGGTCTCCTGAAGCCCTGCCTTTGACTACTCCCTCATCGTTTCCCTGCAAATCTCAAAGTCCTTTACAAATACTCTTTATTTCTGCTTTGTAATTCACAACTGTAACAGGTAGATACAAACTTCGACAATTGCTTGATGGGTAGGTAAACTGAGGATAAGCAACTAGGCCAAGTTCACGCAGGCCAGATCTACACTAGACTAAAAAATGTGTAGCTGGAGTCGGTTTACAACTTTAGCTGAGCCTTGACAACTCCCACACTGTGGGAGACCAATGGGAGCAAACTTTCCTGTTGGCTTTGCTTATTTCTCACAAAAGGAGGAGTACTGGACAACAGCGGGAGCTGCCCTCAGCCAGGGCTGGATTACCCAATAGGCAGACTAAGCATGTGCTTAGGACACCAGCAAAGCAGAGGCACCAAAAAAAAAAAAAGAGATTTTATGGTATAGTATTGTTTTTATTTTGAATTACATATGGGGGGCCACCGTAATCTTTTTAGTGCTAAAGGTCTTAATCCGGCCCTGCCCTCAGCATTTGATTTAGCGAGTCTATACTAGACCCGCTCAATCGAACACCAGAAGATCGAGCTCCAGAGCATTGATCTTCTGGTAAGTAGAGACATGCCCACTATGACTCAGTGGTAAAGCAAGAATGAGGACATGGGATAAAGTTCTAACCCCAGTGAAGTTCTGCCATTGACTTCAACGGGGTTAGAAATTTACCACAGCAGTCTTGCTTCTCATCCCCCTGGATACTAGTCAAACTCCCTCGCATGCCAGTGGCCCATGATAACTGGCAATGGTATTGCAAATTCTCACAGCTCATAATGGCTTATGCTCCCTTTGCAGAGAGTTCGTTGAAATGGTAGAGGACAGCAGTAGCCCACAATAGCACTTCCCTTTATTTATTTCATCCCAACAGATAAACTTCTGAGTCACGTCTAATCAGTCCCAGGAACTATTCTTAAGGGCTCCTTCATGGTGGCATTTGTGTCCTTGATGCGCCTACTTATGTTTATTGGCTCGCTTAATGTAAACCTGATGAATAATGGTGACAGAAAGGAGCAATCCCGGTAAGCAATCAGCATCTGCTCTTGGCTGGAGTTTGCTCCAAATTGTGTTCGGAGCAAACACACTTTGTGTGCTTTTCTAAAGCACTTTGTGGCTTTTCTAAAGAATTAAGTAATATAGCAAGATCACCTACTGACTTCAGTAGGAGAGTCTGGATGCCTGGGTTCTCCTCCTGACTCTGCTACTGAAGTCATCAGATGATCTTGATTGAGTAAGGGTATGTTTACACTGCACATTATTTCGAAATAAGCTATTCTGGAAGAAATACTCCGAAATAGCTTATTTTGAAATATTGCGTCTACCCTACAAGGAATCCTCAAAATTAGTCCAAGGCAGGCTCCCCTAATATGGACACACTACCTCGATCTAGAGCCCCCCAGGAGGCACCGGGGAGTAATTAGTTTGAATGGCCCTGGTGAAGAGCTATTTTGAAATATCAGCCATGGAGCGTCCATACTATAGCTATTTCAGAATAGCTATTCTGGAAGAGGTGTTATTCCTCGTGGAATGAGGTTTACAGAATCCAGAATAAGCCACCTGTTATTTCTAATTTATTTCAAAATAACGGAATTGCTGCGTGGATGCTCGCATTATTTCGAAATAACGTCAGTTATTCCGAAATAACGGTGCTGTGTAGACGCATGCTAAGGAAAAGATCCCAGGGGTCCTGACTCTCCAGAAACTTGGTCTAAATCACATCAGATACTTCCCACCCCCTACTTGTCTTTGGAAATATATTCAAAAGTGGGGCTGGTTTAAGTATCGTTTACTGACCACAATTCACAAGGTCGATGTTAGTAACAAAGTATTCTAAAAGAGCTAAGTGTGCTGGGTGGTTCCTAGGTGTCATTCCCATTGGCTTCAGTGTGACTTTGCCTGCAGATCACGGGTAACAGTGATGTGCCTCCCCAAGGTTATTTCTCCAGACCCTCAGTTGATTTCCTCTGCTAGTAGCAAGAGCGGGATCCCTGTGAGTAGACAGGCTTGGGGTGGACACTAGCTTTTTAAGCTGCTTGCTCTCCAGCCCTACTCAGTATTTTGAAGGGCTGTTAAAGTTTAATAGAGTTGAGAAATGCAACATGGCGAAGAAGAGAACACTTCATAACATGGTTTCATGGAACGGTTTGGACGGGGTTCAAGGTTTGTCTTCATGGGACTGGTCGTTTGAGCTAGAACGTATGTTTTGCCACTCAATTAATTCTGTCCACCGGCGTTTGAGGTCAGTCATGCTTTGAGCTAGCTGGCCTGTTGAGGACGAGTTGAAGCTTGTGTTGCTGACATTGGAACAAGTACTGAGCAATATTCCTGCTAATCTTTTTCATGTGTGGAATAATGTTTTTCTGTGTGCGCTGAGGCATGTGCACCATCAGTAGAAACACAAACCTAGCTTGTGGCACCATGCTAACCAGTTGGGCATTTGAATCTCTCCTGAGTAGCTCCCCAAACACTCAGCTTACAGGAAACGCTGGTAGTGAGGAGGTATCAGCTTGAGTTTCAGGAACTCGACTATCGCTAATCTAGTCACCCCACAATGTGAATGCAGGCACTCCAGGCATGTCTATGTTGCAGTTAAAAACAGAGGATTGGCCTGTGTCCACAGGCTCAGGAGCTGTTTAATTGCAATATAGACTCGAGGGTCAGGCTGCAGCTCGAACCCTGGGACACTCCATCCTGCAGGGTCTTAGAGCCGAGGCGAAAACTTGAAGCCCTACATCTATACCATAATTGTAGAGCCCTTAGCCTGAGCCCCAGCCAGCTGGCAGCAGAGGGATTTAACTGTAATCTTTGTCTAGCTGGAGTGCTGTTTTGTGGTGTGGTTCCTGTCTTTCCACTAGCACTCTAGTTAGGCTTGATAGCTTGAGTTATTTCACTTAAACCATTGCAGTGAAGACAAAACTTAGGTTTCCATGTTAACAGGAGATTTGGGAGGAGTGATTATGACCCTGCAGAAAGGTTTGAAAGAAATCGAGTCAGGTGTTATGCTCAGAAGTACAAAGCATGATTAATGTTGGCTAAGACATACAAAGGTGACGTGTGACTTTTGGGATGCTGAATCTGAGATACCCTGAAGGATCTAAGTTGGAGCTCCCAAATCACTCCATCACTTTTGAAGATCTTGGCTTTTGTTTTGTGCCTCCTTCTCTGTGTGGGAACCAGTCAAACAGGTGTTTCACCCTATGAGGAAGATACAGTGCTCCTGGCCCAGGCCAGGGATAGCCGAACCAACAGTCAGAAAATAAACATGGGATGCTTTATTTTTTGCAAGCAGGAACCGAGAAGTTTTCCCCATATCCAGGCTCCACCCTGGGGAGAATAATAAGAACAATAAGAGGTTTCAGCAGAGCATGAAGCTTAAGTAGACGTTTGCCAAGACAATCTAGGTTTGGGGGGGTCATGTCTTGCAAACAGGCTGCTTTGGCAATGATTGGTTTTATTACGTGTGGAGTCTCTGCTGAACCACATTACTGAAGGCTAATGTTACAACTAATTCAGTATCAGCATGTTGCTTGCAAAGGAGTAATTTATTCCAGATGACTATTAAGAATAACTGTCTTTTCTAGAAGGGGATTTTTTTGTCTAAAGCATTTACTCTAGGAGCCTTTGGGATCATTTGGATTTCTGACAAATAGCTTATAAGCTTGAAGATTAAAACGTTTGCCAGAACAGGAAATCTGCAAGGCTATGCAAGTTCAATAAAATTAGATGGACAGATTGATCCTCTGTAGTCCTGCACTCTCGGGATCAGACCAGTGCTGAACCAGAGAATTTGCTGGACCACGGAAGGTCAATATTGCAATGAGTGAGTTTCTTTTTATTTTTTATTTTTTATTTTGCTGAGGTGAATAAATGGAACAACATAGTGATGTGTCCTTTTCCAACTTCTGCAACAATTCCACCTTTTGTTGTATCAATACTGTACTGACACAAGCTTACGCTCAACAAGCAGTGGAAGTGTTGGTAATACTGTTAGTCTCTGAGAAGACATATTTAGGGCAAATTTAGAGCTACATAACAGCACAAGTATCAGAGGGGTAGCCGTGTTAGTCTGAATCTGCAAAAGCGGCGAGGAGTCCTGTGGCACCTTATAGACTAACCGAAGTGTTGGAGCATAAGCTTTCGTGGGCAAAGACCCACTTCGTCAGATGCAGGTCTGACGAAGTGGGTCTGACGAAGTGGGTCCTTGCCCACGAAAGCTTATGCTCCAACACTTCGGTTAGTCTATAAGGTGCCACAGGACTCCTCGCTGCTTATAACAGCACAGCACACTGAGAGCCTGGACTGGAGGCTGTAACAAACTTTGCCAGATCATGAGAAACTTGGCTCTCATCTAGACTAAGTAGTCATCCAACTGATTAAAATCATGCTAAACCACAGATGTTGCTGGACCAGAGAGTTCTGGACTAGAGAGGTTTAACCTGTGTTTTCCTATTGATATTTCTTTTCTCTAATGTCCATAGTATGCATTGTATCAAATGCATTGTATCCCTCATGAGCTGAGGGATAGAGCAGGGTTTAATGCCTGCAGGAAGCCTCGGGACTACTGAATTTGTGGTACTTTCTTCACGCCTCTCCAGCAGTATGTGTGAGCAGCAGTTGATAATGCCAAGGTCTAATTTAAAAGGTCGTGTAAAACTCCCTGCTCTGCTTGAACAGGTTTGAAGGAGCCAAGATGTTGGCTGGGGTGGTTTAATTTGAAAATGGCTAAATAAGTGCAATGGATGAGCTGTCTCCAAGCTATGAATCCTTCACCTATTTGGGTTTTTCCCCTTTCTGTCTTTTAGTAGACCATGCATGTCATACCTAGAAGCAAGATCTGAGGAGATACTCTAGTTCCTTTTCATTTCCAAAGTGCAGCCAGCTTTCTAGTGTACAAAGTCACTGGCATGCATGGGGCACCAACTGATGGACAACAGCCAGTAGTACATGATAATGAACATGATCAGCAGGTAGGTCTTTCTCTGTACTGTAGTTTTGGGAACTAATTAAGTGGAGTCTTTCAGGCAAAACTCTTTCACTTACTCCCTTGCTTTTTTTAATTTGGGAGGATGTTAGAATGGATGACTTGTCTCCCTCATGGGCTGCTATTCCTATGCATGACGGAGTGAGCTAAGGATGCACTGAAGTATCTTAGCTATTTGTCTCCTGTTCTGCTGAGTTTGGATGTCTTCTAACACGTCTTCTGAGGCAGGTCAGTGGCGATCTCCATTCGTGTGATCTCTCATGCACACACCCACGCTTCTCCCTCAGTTCTCAACGGCGTCCTCTTTTTTTTTTTTTTTTTTTTGCATTGGATTTTTTCTTTGAGAACAAAAGGCTTTTGCAGAAGTTCCCCGTTGCTTGTTCTTCTGTACTGCGGAGCAGCAAGCAGTGAAAGAATGTGGGGAGAATTGTTAGTCCTGGCAGGCCTCAGTCCTGTGTCACATTTGCAATAGATCTGCAGTGGGTGGGTTAAGAAAATAGTCTGATTGGGGTAAGTACCTTGTACCACCATGCCAAGCTAAAGAGTCTTAATGAAGATTCCAGCAAAGTCACTGAATCCAAAGACATTGACATTACTACGCAGGCCTAAATAATCTCCAGCTGAGTTTGGCTCTTGCCAGCAGCATTGAAATCGGTAGTTTCTTTTTCACAGAGGAAAGGATGCAGGGTGAATCAAATGGGACCATAACAAAGCCTATATTTCTGGTGGCTTTTTTCTTCTCAGAACATAAGAACGGCCATACTGGGTTAGGGCAAAAGTCCATCTAGCCCAATAATCCGTCTTCCGACAGTGGCCAGTGCCAGGTGCCCCAGAGGGAATGAACAGAACAGGGAATTATCAAGCAATCCCACCCCTGTCACCTATTCCCAGCTTCTGACAAGCAGAGGCTAGGGACATCATTTCTGTACATCCTGGATAATAGTCATTGATGGCTCTATCTCCGTGAATTTATCTAGCACTTTTTGGAACCCTATTATAGTCTTGGTCTTCACAACATCCTCTGGCAAGGAGTTCCACAGGTTGACGTGTATTGTATGTAGGGTTGTAAAGGACTAGTCGACAAGCTTGTTGACTAGTCGCCCCCATGCTTTGCTGCCTCTATCAAAAAGAGGCAACAAGGGGGGGAAGAAGGTAGTACTTCAAAGCGGTAGTGCTGCATGGACTCCGGTGTCAGCGGGGAGACCCCAGCTGACTCCAGGTTCCACGTGGCGCTTTCACCTTTAAAGTGTAGCAACAGTCCTAGGGCTCTTTCTACACTTCAAAGGCGGAAATGCCCTATTGACTAGTTGAATAGTCAATGCAAAATGCATCAACTATTTGATTAGTCAATTACCCACAATTTAACACCCCTACTTGTGTGAAACTCTATCAAGTTCAATGTCTGACCCCAGTTCAGCACATTTCCCTTATTCCAAACATCTTTCCCATAGGCCACTAGACTGAACATTGCATCTTTTGCTTTACAGAAACCGGTATCTAGCTATGGTGAGGTAGGAATATAACATATATGTGGCAGGCCATACAGGCTGGGATCCTAAACTGAGCTATTAAGAGAGGTGAAAGTGTGTAAGTATAACCAGACGGAATTGTGGAAACTGTTGTCCTAACAAACAAACACTATGAAGTGCTAGAATTCAATATGGAGAAAGATGCATAAGTAATGGGAATGATGCATTCTAGGTTCTTTTTTTTAAATCAGGAAAACGTTGTACAAATGAGAAATCGGTCCTAGTGAAAAGAATGCTTCTCAAGGCCAATAAGGCAAATGTTTGATCCTACAGTTGTCTTTGCACTGAATGCATGTTCACTGTGTCCATCTGTTCAGTGGTTCTGATGAAACTCAGACTCAGTTTAGTAGAGAGAGTACAGATCAACCTGAATAGTGCGATATTCACCAATGTAAGCTATTGGCCCTATTTCTAACAGAAGTGTCCCAATAAACTAAAAACTTTAGGTTCTATACAAATTCCTAGCCTCAAATATATTTCTAGGGCATACATGCCTCCTTTTCTGGCATCGGCTAAACCTTTTCTGTCTCCACAACATCAAAGTATCCACAAAATATTTGTCTCTCTGAGAAACTATGTTAAAGGCTCCACCTTTGATCAGCTGTCTGAAGGAACCAAGAGAAAGGTCTTGAAATAACTTTACCCAGAAGCGCAGAAAGATATATTTTGGAGAACTTGTCATCTGTGTGTCCATCTGTCTGTCTGTGAGTCCATTTGTTTAATAACTCTTCCTAAACAGTAAGAACTGGGACCACCAAATTTGGTATGAAACTTCTTCTCCTAACATAAAGCAGGATCAGGGCTGGTTGTGCCAGGACAATGGGATGTGCCTGGAACTCAATTTTCTCAGACTGTAGAATGATCACAGCAGGGATACCGAGGCTACGTCTAGACTGCAGGCTTCTTTTGGAAGCTTTTCCAGAAGAGATCTTCCAAAAAAACTTCTTCTGAAAGAGAGCGTCCACACTGTCAAAGTGCATCAAAAAAGCGATCTGCTTTTTTGAAAGATAGCGTCCACACTGAATGGACGCTTTCTCGCATTTCAGCTGTGATTACTATGGGCGGATTGGCCATCAGGGCACCTGTGCTTTTTCCTCTTTCCTCTTCTTTCGAAAGAACTCCCTCTTCCCCATCCACACACACCTTTTTCCGAAAGAGCTCTTTTGGAAAAAGGCTTCTTCCTCATAGAAAGAGGATTACCACTGTCGGAAAACCCCTGCTGTTCTTTCGATTTTTTTGCGAAAGAACACGATTGCAGTATGGAGGTAAGTGAAGTTTTTCGGAAAAACAGCCATTTTTCTGAAAAAATTCTGCAGTGTAGACATATCCCAAGGGGCCAGAGATGGAGACCAGGACAGCTGTAAACCCCATTGGGCCAGCAGGAAGCAGGAGCAGAGAAAGGGACAGCTAGGGATGTTAAATATCGGTTAATTGAAGAGTCGAGTAACCTCATGAATTCTTATCGGAAAAAACAACAAATAGTCTGGTAGCACTTTATAGACTAACTAAACAATAAAACAAAACAAAAAATAAAGTGCTACCAGACCATTTGTTGTTTTTTTCTGTAACAGACTAACTCAGCTACCCCCTGAAGCTTCTGAATTCTTATCGGTTAGTCGATTATTCTATAGCCCCTGGGGGCAGAGCTGGCAGCCAGTGCGCTCTGGCCTCACTCCTGAGAAGACCCCTGCCAGGTGGGAGATGGTCCACGAGGGGAGCCCATTTAAAAACCAGCTCCCCTTGTGGACTGGCTGCCTGTCACTTTGTGCTGCTGCCTCTGATAAAGAGGCAGCAGTGCAGGGTGGCAGCAGCCGCTGTCTAAGGGAGGGGCAGTCTGAGCAGGGGAGGGATAGCTCAGTGGGTTGAGCATGGGCCTGTTAAACCCAGAGCTGTGAGCTCACTCCTTGAGGAGGCAATTTAGGGATGTGGGGCAAAATTTGTCTGGGTTGGTAACTGGTCCTGCTATGAAGGCAAGGGAGTGGACTTGATGACCTTTCAAGTCCCTTCCAGCTCTGGGAGGTAGGCATCTCCATTCACTTTTTAAAAAAAACTTGGCACAAACTGGAATTGAGCTGGGCTGCCTGCCTGCCCAGCTCCTAATATACTTTAAATGCAGAGCTGCAGCAGGAGTAGTTCTCAGACCTGTTGCAAGCCAGGCTGCTGGCCAGTCTACTAAAAATTTACTGGCAAGTGTGGGGGGGGAGGGAAATGCCTGTAGTCTAGAGCAGGAGTGGCCAACTCATAGCTCTTGAGCTGGATGCGGCTCTTTGCTTAAAGAAATGCGGCTCTTGCTAGTTCTGAGCTGCATGCCTGGACTGCTCATGGCCGGCCGTTCTGCACATGTGCCCCAGCGCCTGGAGGGAGAAGGGCCCAGGCATTGGGTTAGAGTGGAGTGGGGCGAGGTTGGGGGTGCCTGGCTCTGGGGGAGGGAAAGGATATTGGGTTAGAGCAAGGGGGCTGAAGCACCTTAAACTCAAAGTCTTCATGGATGCAGAATAAGGAAGCCAACACAGATGTCATATATAAATTCCAGGGCAAAAAAAGAATCAGCATGAACCTGGTTTACAGTGTTTCTTTAAAGAAAAAAATCAAAGGCTATTGTTTGCCAGGGCAAAGCAATTATTCTGAGTTATGAATCTCTCCCTTATTGTTTTTGAACCTCTCATATTAGCAGTCTGGGACAGACGTGAATTTTTAGAACCATAAAAAAGCCATAATCTTCATGAGGAAAAAAAAAATGAGGAAGCCATACCAGAGATCAACAAGCTGGAATGAAACAGGCACTTCAAATTGTGCTAAT
>JANRFK010001785.1:34290874-34309382 GCA_030068395.1 Apalone spinifera
TACCTCCTCTATCAGCTCCTTGAGTATTCTAGGATGCATTTCATCAGGCCCTTATGGTGGGGGGCTGGGCTGGAGTACCAGCACAGTCTCGCAAGTGCTGGGCAGGGGGGAGCCCAAAGCCTTGGGGGCCGAATCCAGGCAAGCCAGGGGCTGCATCTGGCCCCAGGCCTTAGGTTCTCCATCCCTGCTATAAACTTACATCAGTGTAGCTACATTATTCAGTGGTGTAGACATCACTATATTGGTGGAAGTGTTTCTTCTATTCACATAGCTACTGCCTCTCACAGAGGCGACTCTGCACTGAGGTAAATGTCACATGCGGTAACTTTTCTGAGTGGAATAAGCTGTAAACAGGTTTCCTTGGATTTCAATGTATCTCATTCAATGTCATATGTTTCTTGGGATAGGAAATCACACCAATTTAGGCCACATGTACACAATATCAGACTATAGGATACGTATAGGAAAACATATGTTTCCCCCATGCAATTAGGGCTGCCAGCAGCCACAATGCCCTACCTCCCACATACACACCCCACCCTATTTCACTATCCTCAAAAATACATCCATAAATATTATTCATCACAGTGGTCTGTAACTGAGGATTGTCATTTTCCGCAAACATCTGCGAGACTAGAAGTATACAGACTTGGATGTATCCAGACTTGTCACTCAGTAAACAGGCACTTCTATTTATTTACAAATTCAGTAGTCTAGGGGGACAGCAGTTATGAACAACAGAGGCAGATAGAGTGAAAACTGTTTCTAAAAGCAGCTCACGTCCAGAAAATATAGGGATATTTACAATAACCTCGCCAATGTGTCGAAGGAAAAAGCGTCTTTCATCACTCTACTACATTTGTTTATAATGTTGTGTGAGAAAATACTCCAGAAAGAAAATTGTCTGGATTGTGTGAGAAGTACTTAGTTAATAATGTACACAGAATCCACGTACGGAGTTACAAAACAATATTGATATTCCAGGAACATACATCTGGTTTTCACTCAATAAATTAACCAATTCTTGGCTCCTAGAAGTCATTTGGCCTCTACGTTTTATACAATTTCTTCGTTGTTGTTAAAGCATTTTTTGAAAATGGACATGTCTGCTAAAAATAAGGGTAAAAGAGAAACCTCCATCAATCTGTGAACCGTAGTTTCTTTTAAAAAAGCAACTGTATTTAACCTACAGCATACCAAGAATGAGTTTTGACGTTATCAACATGCTAACTAGTATTGTGTGTTCCTCCTAGCCCCCAGTCCTGCAGTCCTCTCAAAAACCACACTCCCATTCTCATTACGCTCATATTTCACGGTGCCTAAGCTTGGTGAATCAGAGCCAAGCGACACAGGCCAGCCACGGGAGTTTAATTGAAACCTAGACATATCCTGCGGTCCCACAGCATAAACCCGCTGGTGACTTTTTACCAGATTAAATAATTGCCAACATAATAACTCCTCTCTGTCTGCTTCACGCAGGGCTGAGGGGGCTAAATGATAAAGACTATTATGGGATGCATGGTTGCATGGGAGCGGGAGGCGGTGGGGTCTTAGGGACAGGTATATTTTCTTGTCTTTGGTTTTAAAAGCAGATAAAATAGAAAACGTTTCTATTTTCCTATGCTGTGTTTTCTTCTGTTAATGGTTTCCTTATTCTTTTTGACTTTTATCCATTCAAGAATATACTGCATCTCCTAAACTCATGCCATTTTAAACTTCATATAGAAGCAATAATAATACCATCGATATTGTCTTCAGCGTGATAATGTGTTGGATAATGTGTTGGATAGGGAAGAAGTTGTTTTCTAGGGTGAGCCACCTGTTAGAAAGCAAATGGGTTAATTAAAATCTATGAACTAAGACCCGGTCCTTCATTCTTTGTGCAACCAAAACTGCCATTGATGTTAGTGAGGATTCGGGATCAGGCCTAAGTTGATATATCGACATAATTATATACATTCTCCTAAAAAAAAATCCATCTGGTTTTCTTAAAGGTGTATGCTGGAATGTTGCATTCCCTGAATACTGCATTCAGTGTTCATTGAAAAATCTAGGCTGCAAAATTTCTCCAGATAAGCTAAGAGCAGAGTGTGCATCCAAGATGTGGGGTAAATTTAGAAGCAACTTAAAACCAGACAGATGATCAAAGATTTTTCCCTTTGCCCTGGTCTACACTAGGGATGTAAGCGACTAGTCGACTACCCGATAAGCATATCGAGACAGCAGGGGAAGTGGGGGGCAAGGAGCAGGAGCCAGTGTTGCAGGGAGCCAGCTTAAACACCGGTTCCCCCCAGCACCATTTCTGCGGGAAGCAGGGAAGGCAGAGGCATCCCGACTGCTGCGCCTCTCCTTTTGAAATGTACAAGAGCCGCCTGCTCGTATACATTTCAAAGGAAGAGGCACAGAGGGACTGCTTAGGTCCCTGCTCACGTGGGTTCACCACTGCACCTCTGCCTTTAAAATGTACAAAAGCCGCCCGTGGCCCTTGTACATTTCAAAGGCTGAAGCGCAGTGGGATAGCAAGCACCCCTTTTATCGACTAATCGAATAGTTCCATCGAGTAATTCCATCGACTACTTGATTAATCAACATTTAACATCCCTAAACTACACTAGGGCTTTATTTCAAAATAACCCCTTTTAGGCTGAATTAATACGTGGCGCTTCCATACTACCAAGCCGGTTATTTTGAAATAATGGGCCGCTTATTTAGAAATTTGTATTCCGGGTTTTCTCGGGGAATACCATTACATTTGAAATAGTGTTTTTGAAATAGCAGTAGTGTGGGCGCTCTGGTGCCGCTATTTTGAAATAACAACTCCCCAGAGTAATTCGAACTCATTACTCCCCGGTGTGTCTTGGGGCTTTAATTTGAGGTAGTACATCCACACTAACAAAGCCTGTCTCGGACTAATTCCAAAGCTTTCCCACAGTGAGGACACACTATTTCAATTTTGTTATTTCGAGAGTTATTAAATCAATTTTAGTTGTTTTGAAATAGTTTCACAGTGTAGATGGGCACTTCCTTTGGTTTGGTTTTTTAATGAACATGAATAGGACGGACCCTTTTCCTTGAGAAAGAGGGTACGTCTACACTAGCTCGTTAGTTCGAGCTAGGTAGGGTAATGAGGGCAAGCGGAGTTGCAAATGAAGCCCGGGATTTAAATATCCCGGGCTTCATTTGCATGTTCCCGGGCGCAGCCATTTTTAAATCCCCCTTAGTCCGAACTCCGTGCCCGCGGCTACACGCAGCACAGAGTAGGTAGTTCGAATTAAAGATCCTAATCGCTACCCCTTCCTGCTTCTCCATATGGGAACTAACGATACAGCCAAGAATGACCTCGAGCGGGTTACTGCGGATTATGTAGCGCTGGGAAGAAGGATCCAACAACTCATAGTGCAAGTGGTGTTCTCGTCCATCCTCCTGGTTGAAGGGAAAGGACTGGGCAGGGATCATCGAATTGAGGACGTAAATGCGTGGTTGCGCAGGTGGTGTCGCAGAGAGGGCTTTCGTTTCTTCGACCATGGGACTCTGTTCTGGGCATGAGGATTGTTAGGAAGAGATGGGATCCACCTAACCTACCTTGCCCTAATTACCCTACCTAGCTCGAACTAACGAGCTAGTGTAGATATGCCCCCAGAGACTCGCATAATCTGTTTTCTCCCTTTAACACTTTGATGCCAGAGTGTAGTGATTTCCTTGGTACAACCTCTAGGAGATCAAGGAAGAATGAGGAGTTGTAATTAAAAACATGCTGTGTTGGGGATGGCACAGACCACCTGCCCATCAAAAGGGCGCTAGCAAAATGGAAGGGAATTCCCAACTGGAGTAACAGGACAGCGATCAGCAGTCGTATTGACGAGTCTGTGGAGCTCTGTCAGCTACACCAGCTAGCTATCTGGTTCATTAACCCACAAAGTGATTTTCCCTCATGCAGTGGGAGCAAGGAAGGGCAAGCCTCTTTATCAGTTGGCCAAGAAAACTTGGCGGTATTTTCCCTCCTGTGAAGCCCCTATACACAGCTACAGCATCAGATGGGGCCATTTAAGCCCTGCAATTGGACAGGGAAGATCCCCCTCAGTCATAGGCCAGCTCTTTGCTGCCACAAGAGACCCTCTCACTGCAAGACCTGGCCTAAAGGCATGCTGAGGGCAGGGAGCAGAGGGCAGACCTGTAACACTGTGCACTATGAGGCAGTAGCGGCCGTGTACCTTAGGGCAGCGGTTTTCAGGCTTGCTTTCTCATGATCCAGTTGAAGAAAAGTGTAGATTCCTGCGACCCAACATAATTTGACTGGCGTGTGGGCTCTGAGGAGGAGAGCTTTGGCTCGTAGGAGAGAGCTGTGGCGTTGAGGGGGCGGTCAGGCTGGGGCAGGAGGGGCTTCCCTCGAGCAGCTGCCAGTCAGCGGTGCAGCGGGGGGGCTAAGGCCTCTCCTGGTACCACATACTATGCTGTGCCCCAGAAACAGCCAGTAGCAGGTTCCCAGTCAATGGGTATGAGGAGCAAGTGCTCAGGGCAGGGGCAGTACATGGAGCCCTGTGCGCTCTCCCTTTTCTCCCCATCTAGGAGCCGGGCCTGCTGCAGGCCCCTTGTGGGGCACAGCATAGTCTGGGGTGCAGGCCAGGCAGGAAGCTGCCTAAGCACCCCCACTGATCACCTGATCCCCCTGCAGCAAGGAGCTCCAGTGCCCGACATTCCACCCCCCAGTCCTGGGCTGCAACCCCTACTTTGAAAACCCCTGACTTAGGGCATCCCCCCCAACAGCACACACTCTGCTAAGATCCCAGGGGCTGTGCCCCCCCGCCCCCCTTTGAAACTATCCAGACCCGGGCTGGCCCAAAAGCGGTATCATGCCACCTTTCTTCAGCATCCGCTGGAGCTGTCAGGTCTGTCCTGGGCCTGCCAGGGATGCAGTTTGGATTCTCAGCTGAGGTTCTTAAAGAGCCTGGCTTTTGTTCCTGTTGAATTCAATGGCAAAACGCTCAAGGGCTACGACAGGAGCAGAGTTGTGTTTTTGTGCCAGACCCCCCACTGTCTTGCCTTTGTGCCCCCCTATCCTCAGGCACAGAACTGATCAGGCTGAAATAATGCAGCGTTTCAGAAAGTGGAACATATTTTCCCTAGGTCCATGACCTCTTGCAGTCTCCCAATCAGCTCAGATCTTTTTGCCCCACCCTTTGGCAGCGTACTTGGTTAAATATATAACTGTGTGTGCTGATTAAGACTGACAAGCATTACAAACAAACGTGAGCCAGCACAGCCAGCTTTGAAATCATGTTTATTGAAGTATTTTATAGCTTTTTTGTTCTCAGAGTGCCTTTTATATTTATTAACTTAGAAGTGACTATTTTTTTGGCCCAAGCGCTCTTTCAATAAACTGCATCTTACATATTCAAATATTTGCTTTCAAATTGTTCAGAGGGATTATAAAAAGCCTGGGGAATATGGCAGGAGCTTTACCTCTTGGCTCAGTTTGCCTAAGCCCAAGCGGAAATTTATTTTAATTTTTTTGACATGTGCTGGCCAATGCGTTACTTGACACTGGAAGGTATATGTGCCATCTTAAGCATTGATGGGGCATGGAAATTGGTTTTCTATGGTTATTAAGAGGGAAAAATAAAGCATAGATCCCCTGGGTAATTTCACGGGGTTCTGGATATGGCTGGGAGAAAAAGAATAGATGTTATTGGCAGTAAACCTTTTAAAGATCAAGAAGTTGATCACATACTAGACAGCCAGGACGTGATGCTCTTCTCACACTGCGGAATGCATTGATGTACATGCAGTTACTGAGTGAAATCCTGGTCCCATTAACATCAGTGGCAGGGCTTCCTCTAACTTCAGCAAGGGCAGGGGGATGTGATAGAGCTCTATAAAATCACAAATGGTGTGGAGAAAGTGACCCTCTTTGCATAACACAGGGATTAGGGGTCACCCAATGAAATTAGTAGGCTAGAGGTTTAAAACAACCAAAAGGACGTACTTCTTCACACAATGCTCAGATAACCTGTGGAACTCCTTGCCAGGGGATGAGGCCAAAAGTATAGCTGGGTTAAAAAAAAAGAATTTGCTAATTTCATGGAGGATAAATCCATCAACAGCAAATGGCCAAGGTGATCAGGGATCCACCCCCACACTCTTGGTATCCCTAAACTTCTAACAGTCAGAAGATTAGACTGGACAACAGGGGATGGATCACTCATAACAGCCTTGTTCTGTTCATTCCCTCAGAAACATCTGACACTGGCCACATCTGACACTGGCCAGAAACATCTGACACTGGCCACTGTCAGGAGACAGCAGTAGATGGACCATTGATCTTACCCAGAATGGCTGTTTGTATATCTTGGTGAGTGGAAGGAGAATAAACTCCAACTGACAAAGGACATTCTTCTCCTCCTAGATGTGTCTCTTCAGGATCTGATCCTGCCTGCTAGCACACCTAGATTCATGGCTTTTCAGACCAAGGGGGGGCCATTGTGATCAGGCCTCCTGTAAAACACAGACCATCGTAACAGCTGCATCAAGCCCTAAATTCCTATTGGTCGCTTTGGGTGCTCCAGGAATGCAAGCCAAGTCCCTGTCTTTTCACAATGCTGTAACTTAAGTGTGAAAGCCTTTTAAAGCCTGTTTTACCAGGGTAGATTATTTTAAACATTTGGGGGAGCTAGGGAGGGTATTGTTCTAACAAAGAGCAGTGTTCAACCCAAACTCTAGTGCTTTCCTTGCTCAGAGCAAGATCTGCTCAGATGGGGCACGTCTACACTGCGGGCTAAAACTGAATTAAGCTACGCAACTTCAGCTATGTTAATTGTGTAGATGAAGTCGAAGTAGCTTAACTCCGCTTTAGGCGCTGTCTACACAGCAGGAAGTGGAAGGAAGAACACTCTTCTTTCAACTTCCCTTCCTCCTCGTGAAATGAGGGTTGCAGAAGTCAGAGTAAGAAACCCGTTATTTTGAAATTATTTCAAAATAACGAGCTTGCTGTGTAGTTATTTCGAAATAACGCTGCCGAGTTGACATGCCCATGGAAAGCAATAAGGAGGCATGTTAGAAGAAAAAGTGTATTTCATCACTAAAGGCTGAAAGCAGCTATGGACTGAGGGGCGGGGGGAAGCAAAAATGTCATCAGCTGAAATATCTACAGGTTACTGTGGGTGATTGAGCTGGGGTTTAGCAAAGCTGATGATTTTAATGTGGTAATGAGCTAAGGGTGTGTGTGTTTGTGTGTTTGCCATCTCCTGGATGGCAGCAAGACTGCTCAGCTGTTTGTCATACATCCTATACTGCTCACAGCTCATCATTATGTCACAAGAATGTGTCTAGGCCAGTGGTTTTCAAACCAGGGTACATGAGGGGATACATGAGAAAAATCTGACAATGGTGGACAATGCATTTTATGTAGTAAGATGTGGCAGTCGAATCATAGGTCTATGATGGCCCTACCTCAGATAGGGGTATGCGGTAGATTTCATTATGTGGAAAGGGGTACTCAGCCTAAAATATCTGAAAGATGCTCATCTAGGCCATGGTTCTCTTCTCCAGCGGCAAGGGGCCACACCACCATAGCCAGTGAATAAATCCTTTCAGGAGAACATCACAGCCCCAGTATTTAGCTGCCGCCTGACTATGGGACTGTTGTCTGCTGTTGAGCCTGGCTTGGACCTTGACAGTAATTCCCTACTGACATTGCAGGGTGACCCTTCCTTCACGTTTGCTCGGAGTGAATCCCTGAGACTGTCACTGACTTGCAGTTACAGTGCGTCCTTCCGCCGTTTGCCTGTCTCGCTGCATTACAGCAGCCGCTGACAGAGTGACAGTCCCCTTGTATTCTGACGGTCACTTCTCTGTCACTTCCCATTCTTCACCGCGTGCCATGCTCACATCTCCCTGACTTCTAAATTATAGTCCCCTTCAAATCACCTATGGTGCCAGAGCATTTTCTGCTCAGCATTCCCCTTCCATGTAGCAGGGAATGAGCCAGGATCCCCTTCCCCTGTAGCAGAAGGAAGGCAGGCTGGTTATGAGCCCCATGTTCAGAACCCAAACTCAGACGTGGGTTAGAACCCTTTAATCTCCAGCTGTAAATACAGGGACTCTGGTTTTTAGCCATTTCTGGCAGATGAATTGGGCTTGATTCTCCGTGGTGTCTAATCCAAGGGTGGGCGATGATTGTGAATGATGGGTCGTTCCAAGAATTCAGTAAGTGGTCAAGGACTGAATGGAAGAGGTGCAGGGTCTGGGGTAGAGGTTGGGTGCAGCAGGGAGCTCAGGGTAGGAGATTGGGGTGCAGGCGAGAATGTGGGGTCTGAGAGGGAGTTTGCATGAAGGAAGGGGTTATGGGCAGCGTTCCCTCTAAGTGCGTGGCAGCACGGCTTCACAGGTGGTTGGTCAGCCTTGCCCAGTCAGTCAGCTCCGTGCAGGGAGCCCTGAGCCTCTGACTGGGCAGGGCTGATTAAGCACCTGTGAGGCCCTGCTGCCACGCAGCTTAGAGGGAACACTGGTCATGGGCAGCTGGTATGTTGGGGAGGGGAAAGCACTGCTTTCCCAACCCCCCAGCCTGGCTCCGCCCACACTCCGCCCCCGGAACACCTAGTGCAGGCATTCTGGGGGTGGGAGAATTGCTACCCCCAGCACCCGCCTTCCTTGTGCTCCTCGCTGGGGAGGCTGGGACATGCACCCTTGGCCCTCCCCTTGCTCCAGGGCCAAGGAAGCTGGGGCGTGCGGATGCCTGCTCTCCCCATGATGGGGGTGGGCACGCACAGGGTGCTGCCCCGCTTCCACCGGGTGGGGGGTAGGAGAGGCGGCTTGGCTCCATTGGGGGATGGGGCCTTAGCAGAAGGGGCGGGGCTTACCTCTTCCAGCCCTACACTCACTGGCCACTCATGGCAGGTGCTGTGACTTGGGGCAGGAGATTGGGCTGCGGAAGGCTGCCATGTGGAAGGGGTGGGGTGCCAGGTGCAGGCTCTGGCCAAGAGGCTTTTATCTTAGGCGTGTCCCGGCCAGCAGCCCGGTGGGATCCTCGGGCAGGCTTCCCACCTGCCACGTCCCTGCATGCCACTCAAACTAGTCAGCTGGCAGGGGCCATGTGCATCTCTGCACCATGCACCCCTTGGAGGGGGGGAGTTCTGCGTACTCCCTGCACCACAACCACAGCCCACACAGCGGCTGGTTTATGGCCAACGGGAGCTGCGGGTTCATGCTGAGGGTGGGGGCAGCAGGCCAAGCCTCCCCACTCCTGGATGTGTGATGCGCAGAAAACACGTCCCCCACAGCTGGCCACTTTGAGTAGCGTGAGGGGGTGCGGCAGCCAGGGAGCCTGCGCAAGGTCTCGCTGGGCCACAGGATGGTGGTGGGCTGAATCCAGCCCATGGGCTGTATTTTTCCAGTCCCTGGTCTAATCAGAGGTGGTTGAAAGCTGAGCATAGCTTTTTGATTCTCTCATTATGTCATTATTTGTACTATTATTTACCAGGTCATAAGATTCCCTGATCGTTTAATGGACTGTTTTATAAACAGGAAGAAGGCTTGAAGAACTCACTTTTTGTGGGAATGTACATAAACATGAACATGATCTATGAAGGAAGACTGAAAGAATTGGGCTTGTTTAGTTTGGAAAGGAAAAGATTGAGAGGGGACCTGATAGAGATTTTCAGGTATCTAAAAGGGTGTCACAAGGAGAAAAATTGTTTTCCTTGGCCTCTGAGGACAGAACAAGAAGCAATGGGCTTAAACTTCAGGAAGGGAGGTTTAGGTTGGACATTGGGGAAAACGTTCTGTCAGGGTGGTTAAACATGGGAATAAATTGCCCAAGGGGGTTGTGGAATCTCCATCTCTGGAGATATTTAAGAGTAGGACAGATAAATGTCTATCAGGGATGGTCTAGACAGTACTGGGTCCTGCTATGAGGGCAGGGGACTGGACTCAATGACCTCTCAAGGTCCCTTCCAGTTCTAGTGTTCTATGATTCTATAAACAAAAGACCAGGATACAAAACAGTTTTCCTGCTTGTTTTGTTTGGGGTTTTTTTGAGCTATCAAAAACATTGTGTCCCAAATTGAGAATAAAAATCAGTATCTCAAAAATTTTCAGAGGCCAAAATCAGAACATTTGTTCCAAGAAGGTCAACCAAAATGTTCCATTTCAATAATTTTGAAATGCTTTGTTCTGGTTTTGACTTTTTGCTCTCCTTTCAAATCCCTTACTAATGTGAATTAATTTAACTTTCTAAATGAACGGTGTTTTGAAAAGAAAAGAAAAACTTTTTTTGTGTGTTTTATGAAAATGTCATATTGGGTTATTTTCTACCATATTGAATCTTTTCTATTTTTTCAGAAAAAAAATCCAGTCAGGAGCGTCAACAAAACTGACGTCGCTTCACCAAACAGTTTCCATGTTCAAGAATCAGCATTTTTTTGGTGGCGGTGATGGGCAGAGGAATGGTAAGGGGACTTCTCAGCAAGCTTGAATTAACAGAAGTATTTATGGTGGTTCTGGTGTGGACATGACACATGGGAGCAAGAATATTTGCAATACTTCCTCCTGCTAAGAACTTATTCTTGCTAATAAAATGTTATTTATAGAGAGCAAATAAAAAAGCTTGTGATGAATATGGTATGGAAAATTCCTTGCTTTCACCCAGTGCTTTTACCCACTGTCTGTGGGTATTTTTTTTTTCAAAAGTCACTCTGCTCGAGCTAAAAAGTGTTTTCCAGAAGGTGGTTGACATTCAGCCAAATCTGCTGAAGAGTTGAAAACCCAGCAGCCTTCAGATAGGCCATTAAATAAGTAGCAGTATTGCAAAAGAGATTAGGTCCCATTTAAGCACCTAAAATAAACAGATATTAGAGGTTTGCTTAGGCCTAATAGTTAAGCTCAGCAAGACCAAAAGCCCATTTCAACTGATCTGAGAAGGTCAAGTCATTTTGTGACCCAGTCCCAATGTTTCCTCCTGAACCGGAACCTGTGCTGTCCACCATGGCTAAGCCTGCCCGAGGGGTCAGGGTGGGGGCACCCACATACACCGCACCTCCTGGGCACTGCCCCCTGCTGCACAGTATGGGTATGTCTAGACAGTGGCTCTATTTCGGAATACATCTAGTATCCTGAAATAGCATTTTCCGTGTCTTAACAGCACGGCCGTTATTTTGAAATGCAATCAAAATAACGGGCTTGCTATTCCGACATTCCGGTAAACCTCGTTCCATGAGGATTAAGGGACTTGGCAGACAAGCGGTCTATTTCAAAATGTGGCACTGTGTAGACAGCCCCAAATTTCAAAATAGACTATCTCGAAATAAGCTACCCCATTTGCATAGCTCAAGTTGCGTAGCTTATTTCGAGCTAGCGCCACTGTGTAGATGCACCCTAAGTGTTCTGCTGAAGCAGAGTGGCTGAACACACACAGCATGGCAGTAGCTGGCAGGCGCAGGACACACCATCGTCAGAAAAATGGCCATATGGGTCAGATCAAAGGTCCATCTAGCCCAGTATCGTGTTCTCCAATAATGGCCAATGCCAGGTGCCCAGAGGGAATGAGCAATCAATCAGCAAGTGATTCATCCCTGTCACCCATTCCCAGCTTCCGACAGATGTGCTGACAATGTGCTGACCCCGTGGGCAGGAAAAGGTCACCAAAAACCATCCTGACCTGAGCAGTGATCAGGGCAGCTTGCTTTCCAGTCTGAATGATGCTGGAAGGCAGGTCCTATCAGATTTGAGCTGGTTGCAGGGCTTTAGAGGACATATTTTCAAGATCTGAATTGCCATTGAAGATCCTTTTGAAAAATCTGCTCAGTGTCCTCAGCATTTCGGAAATCAGACCATTCCATCGAGACGTCTACATGGGAGCTGAGCTATTTTGGAAATCGGGCCCGGAAACAATACATTGTGGCTGTGTCTAGACTGGTGCGATCTTGCACCAGAGCTATGCAAATGAGGCTCAGTGTTGGAATATCGCTGAGCCTCATTTGCATAGCTAATGAGCCGCCATTTTCGCGGAAGAGGCTTTTGCGCAAGACGGGGCTGTCTACACTGCCCCTTCTTGTGCAAGAAAAACCCCTCTTGCGCAAAGCCGTTATGCTGATTATTTTCAGGCATAACGGCTTTGCACAAGAGGGTTTTTCTTGTGCAAGAAGGGGCAGTGTAGGCAGCTCCGTCTTGAGCAAGAGCCTTTTCCGTGAAAATGGTGGCTCATTAGCTATGCAAATGAGGCTCAGTGATATTCCAATGCTGAACCTCATTTGCATAGCTCTGGCACAAGATCGCACCAGTCTAGACACAGCCTGTAATTCTAGCACCCTAGTCAAGGAATGCACGTTAAAAGAACTCACAAAGGGCAAATCTTCAGGTGAACAGCAGGCCACTGTAGGAATGCAAGCCCTCTCAATTTCATTCCCAGAATACAACCCATGTTGTTTCTCCTCAGCTGAACAATCTGAACTGTGCTGAAATTACTGAGAATTTGAACGGCTGAATTTATTAATTTTAAATCTTGGCTGACACCAGGGTGCTTGTGTGATTTGTGCTGGGCTACTTGAAAGTGCTAGAATCCATCATTGAAGCCTGATGGCAGAAGTACTCAAAGGCAAAAAGAAGTTAGAAAAATAATTTTCATGCTAATGGAATTTGCTCAGTGACCAGATCATGCCTTGCTGTTTCTGTTTCCCTCTGGAGACTAGAGTTGAAGCTGCAACTTTGAATTGATTTAAAAGCAAAAGAATTAATTACATGAATCTGACTGCAACAAAGCAAAATAAGCTTTTGAGATAGAAAAATGAAGCAAGTGCCCTACTAGTCACATTTTAGTTAACACGGTGGCACTGAGATCATTGACAAGGGAAAATGAAGTTTGCGCTATAGCTAAGAGTCAATTGGCTTTGAATTTGTGTGGTGGAGATATGTGGCTTTAGCCCCCCCAAGGTTGTAGGTTCAATCCCTCCTGCTGATGACCAAGGTCAGTCAGCGTTATACTGCATAGCTTTAAAGATCCTGGAAGTTCAGGTTTTGAGGGTATGGTCTTGCTTCGGAGTTAATTCTCGTTATTTAAACGTGAGCTAGCCTAGCTCAAGGGAAAGCAGTCACCCTGTGAAGTAATATTCACACTGGTGCTACACTCACTCGGTGTGTCACTAAAACGTCTGGGGCACACCCATTCTTTACCCTGCAGTAAAAGGACCTGTTCTAGGCAGGTTCCCAGTGAATTCTGGGAAAACATGTCTGTGCCTTCTGGGCCCAAGGGAGGAATTGTGCAAAGGCACTGAAGGACTGATAACACTCAAGTGACGCTAGCCTGCATCCATACTAGAGTGAGTGTATTCTCTGCTGGGGAGCTGTGCTCATGATAGCAGTAGCTTTTAGTCCCAATAGACCAGCCAAATTGATTTAAAAGCATTGCCACCCTTTGAGTTAAGCTTTTTTGTGTGTGAACAGGAGCTGAGTTGGGGCAATTGAACTATGATTTGGTGTACAACTGAAATAGAGTGAACTGTGCCGAGAAAACAGCCACTTAGCTTTGTGTCCTTACTCATCCTGAGTAATGCCTGACTCTAGCAGTACTACTCAATTAAGTTGTCTGTGATTGTTGTATCCTCTGTGATTGGATGCAAACACATAATTCTGGGCAAAATTCATGTCAGTGCAGAGAATAAGGCTTAGGCACCGTTAATAATTTCCACTTAAGTATGTTTAGACAGTATCCAATCCTTGTGTGTGTTCCCTCTCTAAAGTAGTGAATTTCACCCACAAGAATCATCTCTCCAGCTCAAACTTCCAAACATGTCCATCAAAAGAAAACAGTTACGCTAAAAAAAATACCCTCATGTGACTGACTCAGTGCATCAAAATGATGCACGCATAGAACCCCAGAACATATTTGCATGCAGTAGTAGTAGTGCCCTGACTGTGAGCATTTCAAACTCTGGCTGATGTTTCACTAGAATAGAATGTGTTGATTTCATTTATTTTAGACATAGAGGAAAGGTAGCCATAGCAGTGGAAGAAAATAAATACCTGGGCCTTAACTTCCTGTGTGAATTGAAGTTTTTCATGTGAATTTAAATAGCATTCCCTGTTTATTGGGTTCCCCCCCCCCCCCCTCTAGAGCACATACTACTAAATACACCGACTTAATCACCCCTGTATTTCCAGAAAATGTGTAGGTTTCCTTTACTATAGGAGCCTCTGACTTTTACTGGGAGGATCCTTTGTGCTGCAGTCTAGCCCTAGAGACTACATCTCCCATGAGACCTCGGGAAAAAGGAGGGAAACTGTTGCTGTCTTCCAGGCAGTGCAGGGAGAGAGTTGAGGGGCTCCAGGTTGGAGAGATGAGCCAGATTACTGGTGTGGAGCCTTTTCCAGTCCAGGAGCTGCTGCTGGAAGCTAGAGCCTGCTGCTGAGAGCCTGCTGGGGCTTGGATCGAGCAGGCTGCTTCAGGAGCTGTTGGTGGTTGTCCCTGCAGAGGAAAGACACTGGCTGTGCCTGTGTCTGGGAAGAGCCTGCGTAGAGGTAACTGTGGGTAACTGACTGTTTGGGAAAGCGCTGCCTGGGACGGAGCACCAAAGACAGATGGACTGAAGAGAGCCAGAGTGATCTGCCCACAGAACCAGAGCTGCTGGCATTTGGTGAGGCCTGCTCCAGTGGCAGAGGGATTGTGCAGTTGTTGCCTGCCTGGACTGACCCACACACAACTTGCACTGTGATGTCTCCACTCCAGTCTCATATCTTCAGATGCACCCACGCAAGTGTCTGGGACTCTGAGATCCAGAGGAGTGCACATTTGGGGGTGGGATAAACATGGCTGTGTAGATGCCAATTAGACAAGTTTCATTTATTTCTGCGTACTTTATTAATTGATTTTATTCAATTTTAGTCGGTTAAACCCTGTTTCTTTAGGTTGTTAAGTAAAGGTGTGTTCATTCTAATTTATTCATTTGGATGTCTGTTATTTACAATTGTTGTTTTGGAGTTATAATTACTGGAAAAAATTATTCCTGGAGACTCCCAAGGCACACCATGAAGGGTACATCTAGATTACATCCCTCTTTCAACAGACAGATGTAAATTAGGCACTTTGAAATTGCAAATGAAGCCAGGATTTGAATTTCCCGCACTTCATTTGCATAATCACATAATGGCGCTCTTTTGAAAAAAGCACTATTTCGAAAGTAAAACCATGGTCTAGATACGGTTCTTTCAAAGGGGAAGGCTTTTTCAAAAGATCCAGTAAGCCTTATTTTTTGATGTTTACAGGATCTTTCGAAAAAGCCATCCCTTTTTGAAAGAACCGCGTCTAGACCGCAGTTTCACTTTTGAAATAGCTTTTTTCGAAAGACTGCCATGATGCAATTATGCAAATGAAGTGCAGGAAATTCAAATCCCGGCTTCATTTGCAATTTCGATATGTCTAATTTACATCCCTCTTTCAAAAGAGGGTTGTAGTTTAGATGTACCCTAAGTGTGTACAGGGCCAGTCAGATGGAGGCACTACCATTGTATATTCCTTTAGAAGCAAGGGACTGCCGCAAGGGGCTAGACAGGGGATCACCAACTATCCAACATCATCACTGGGGTACTCAGTATCTCCTTTTGTGTTTAAAAACATCAGGTGTCCAGGCACACAGGGCCTGCTCCCGAGTAACCCAGGGAGAAAAGAGGAGGTTACATTTAGATTAGGAGATACTTTGATAGACTAACTGGGATGTGGAAAAAGGTGCATGATTAATGCCATCACATTAATGTAGGTCACAGAGAAAACCCATGGTGCAGTTGTAGCAATGAGCTGGCTGGTGTAGTATGTGGTCTGTGTCTAAGCTTTGTGGGGTCACTTTGTGGCAAGGAATCAACAAATCATACTGGAGAGCTCTTAGACCAAATCCTGTGGGGCTTAGATTTTATTTGGACCCTTAGTCAGGCTGTGACTCCCTGGTCCTGATTGTGAGCTGTTCTCCCAGCACTCTGAGCCCCTGTGAGGAGCCCCATGGTCGGTGGATTTAGTCTATGAAAGATCTCCCTTTGTAGGGGAATGTTTGGAGAGCAAGGCCCCCACTATTTCTGCTCTGAGTTTGTGGTAGAAGACAAAACAAGAGCCAGCCCAAAACTCACAGCAAACCAAAACCGAGATTTATTTGAGGTTTGGAAAAAGTTTTGATTAGCTCTTCCTTAGAGTGAGTCTTTAGTCAAAAATGGCCGCTGTCTTCAATGTGAATGTTGTTATCTCAGGATGGCTTCTGACTGTCTCGTGTATACAATGTGAAGGGCAAACAGGGTACCCCCATTTTAGCGGTCCACAAACTGAGAAAGTGGAATCACAGCCCCTGTGTTTAGGAAGAGCGGCTGTTCTCTTCTTCCCAGAGGTATCTGGTGCCCCAAAGAGCGCAAGGAAAAGGAACAACATGACTCTGCCATACTATGATCCGGCCTGCATTTTCACGATCGGGGCTTTTTTGCGCAAAACAAATCTCAGCTGTCTACATTGGCCATTTTGCGCAAAAGTTTTGCGCAAAAGAGACTTTTGCCCAAGCAGGAGCAGCATAGTATTTCCGCAAGAAGCACTGATTTCTTACAGTAGAAAGTCAGTGCTTTTTCGGAAATTCAAGCGGCCAGTGTAGACAGCTGGCAAGTTTTTCCAGAAAAGCAGCTGATTTTCCGGAAAAACTGGCCAGTCTAGACACAACCACTGGGTAAAGATAAATGTTTCATCTTGAATAACTTTCCCTGTCTCTTAGAAACCAAAATAACAATAATGATCTGGAATTGTGCACCATGCTTCTGCTACACATGGCCTTTTAATGCCAGTTACAGCAGCTCATTGATAGCTAGCTGCAGAATAGAGACCCTGTTCCCTTTGAAATCAATGGAAAATTTGAATGGATTTCAATAAGAAGAGGCTAAAGCCCTGGAGAAAGAAATATGTCAAAAAATAACATCTCTGCCCTTAGCCTCATTTCTGACAGTGCTGGACAAGAGCTGCAGGCTTGAACTTTGGGCTGAAGTTTTCAAAAATCGCTCATGGGATTTGGATAGAGTTGGGCAAAATGTTTCATTCCATAACACTTTTTTGGTGGGTGGGATGTTGGGAAAAAACTCCAGATTTTGTGACATGGAAACATTTTCTGAATGTATGTTAGTTTAAAAATAAATCAAAATATTTCCAGCTACTATATATTTGAAAGAGTTTGCGTATCTGTCTGTTTGTTCAAGAACTCCTCTTAAACGCTAAGAGCTAGGATCACCAAATTCGGGATTCAGCTTCCTCTTATCATAACTTAAAGAAAGGTAAGAGTTTGGTTGAGCCGGGAAAATAAGAAATGCCTGGAATGGGATTGCTTCTCAGAAAACCATACAGAAAAGAGATAGAATCATTGGACAGGGGCTAGCTCCCCCACTCAAATCCAAAATAAAAATTAACTTCATAAAAACAACACTGTATTTTTTGAAAATACAATCATATAAACAAAGCATGTACATTTTTCTTTTTGTTTTCCCAAACCCCCAAACCTAACCGAGTTAAGGACTTGAGCTAGTTAGATAATATTTAAGGGCCAGAAAGAGCAAGACTTTGCTTCCTTTGACTTAATGATGGATACTGACCTGCATTCAGCATATTATGCAATTGTTACACCATAGTTACAGTATATAATAAAGATTACTTCTTCCCCTAAAAAAATAATGAAAATGACCTTTGGTGCATATTGCTAATGAAATCTTTCTTGTTCCTGCTCGGGTAAGTTTTTATGAATGCTCAAGGGTTGCTCCAAAGAGCCCACATTTAAATAAAGATATAAGTTATACTACAGAGAAAATCTTAGTCTTTTAAGTGCCACAGGACTCCCCGTAATCCTATAGTTAATGTTATTCTGCCATCCTAAAAAGTACTAACAGATTTATTTGGGCATCAGCTTTCGTGGGTAAAAACCACTTCAGATGCTGTTTTTTACCCATGAAAACTGATGTCCAAATAAATCTGTTATGCTATATGTACACCGTGGCGTTATTTTGGAATTACTGACATTATCCGAAAAAACATAGTTTGTGTCTACATGCAAGCAGTTATTTCGACATAAAGTCGAAATACCGTCAAGCTGGAGGATGGCTTAGTCTGACTCCTGTAACCCTCATTATATGAGGAATAAGGGAAGTTGGAAAAGAGTGCTCTATCTCGAAATAACTGCTGTGTAGACAGTGCCAGAAGTCAAAATAAGGTATTCTGATGTAAGCTACGCAACTAGCATAGATCAAGTTGCATAGTTGATCTCGAGTTTAGCCTTGCTATGTAGATGTGCCCTTAGTTGTTAAGGTTCCCTAGGACTCCTCATGGTTTTTGCAGATCCAGACTAACACGGCTAACCCCCGAGACTATTAACCATCAGGTTGTTTTAATGCTTTTTTGATATGTTTATATGATCCAGCCAAATACAGACAGACAGCACGGCTACGTCTACACTGGCATGATTAACCGGAAATGCTTTTAATGGAAAAGTTTTCCGTTAAAAGCATTTTCAGAAAAAGA